>JAQJVK010000028.1:4873543-5338692 GCA_035578135.1 Flexamia atlantica
AATTTTAAATCATTAAAGTTCTTAATTTTTAATGAATATTTAATCTTTGAAGATTTGAAGAGCTCTTATAACCTTTACTGATTGTATATTTAATTTAATGTATTCAAGAGTTTGTACAATTAGAAAAAATACCTTTAATGACAATGAAAATCGGGTGCCTGTGGTTGAATCATTCTTGAAAAAGTACATTTTGAAAAGTATGTTAGAAAACTACATGTATATCACTGACAATTTGACACTCGGTGTTTAAGGTCTAGGACGGTTTAATAATTTTCAACCAAAATCGACAATGTAATACCACTTTGTACTTTGATACGTATTACAAACGTCTACTTCTTTAACCAAAGATCAGCTTGCCACAGACAGTACATCAGGAGTTAAAAGAAAGTCTTAAATGTAAGCATAGATTACCAGTTACTTGAGTATTTTGTACATCAAATTGACAAAAAATTATGAAAAAATTATGAAAGGCCTGCACTAGTTGATTACAATATCACAAGGAGCTGAAAAGGTTTTCATTCATTTCATAAAGGATTTTCAATAGGTTAATCTTATCCAAAATGGTGGTGTTCCAAAGTTCAACTTGGAAAACAAATGAAAGCAAGTTTTTAGTGTCCTGTAACAGCTTTCTTTTCGAATTTGGTTCAATGACAACCCCAGTTCTCTAGCAACATTTTTGATTAGTAAGTACAACAGTGCTTTGGTTAATAAGTAGCAAGAAACAAGTTACTCAATTTGGCTTCTATCTTGGATCCAAAACATTTGTTATCAAGATTATTTTTGAAATGTTAAGGTGGTTTGCAATACATTATTTCAAACTATATTTTTACACTAGTAGAAATACCACAATCCGGTTCTAAAAGCCTTTTTCTATTCTCTAGACAAAAGAAAGTTTTATAAATATTTTAGTGCATTAAAAGTAGAACTTTAAAAATTTATTAAAAAAGATTATTACAAGTCTACTATAACAATATTGTTGGATTGTAATTTATTAATGTAGTTTGTTAAGATAAAATACTTTGGTATTCTAAAATCTAAAACTAAATCTAAATTCTATATCTGGTATTCTGATACCAGATACCCAGTATAACTGAAATTTGTGATACCCCTCTTCAAAATATGCAAGTTAATGTACATAAACTCCCAGGGGTGAGTATGTCATAAACTCCCAGGGGTGAGTATGTCATAATAACTCCCTCTTTTTAAGGGAGATACTAAATTGGACAATTTTCCGAGGTATCAGAATTCCTTGAATTTTTTTGTTTGCCTTCGTGGGGCAGCCTGGTGAATAATAAGTTTATAAAAATATAAATTATCCTCCCTCTTAGGCTTCTTAGTTAATTTAATTCTACTATATTAGTGTGTATGTAAACTCTATAAATATTCACCTTGTCCAAGTTATTTCCCTTTGTTGAAATATTTTGTTTTTGCTGCAAAATAAACCTACACTGAGAATTTGTTTTCAAATCTCCTTCAAGGATGATTAGTTGTTTATAGCAAACAATAGTAATTTTAATTAGTTTTCTTATATTTCAGGAATGTCCTACAATAAATTGATAACATACAACTTTGTCCAGATTCAGGGGTGGATTTACATATGGGCTTAAAGGGCTATAGCCCAGGGCGGCAGAATTTGGAGGGGCGGCAAATTTTGAGAAGTGGAAATACCGGAAATACCGCCGCCCTATCCCCCCTGTATAGCCCAGGGGCGGCAAATTTTCAAATCCGCCTCTGTCCAGATTCTCAAAGTAAACAAATATGGACCATAAATATTTTTGCTATCTCTTCAGAAGCATCATTTTGACATTTGCTCTTTTATGATAGTTAAATGGTAGTAAACAGAGCTTAAAAGGCATCCCAACTGTTTATAAGGAGTATAACTTGAGACCTTTAAAAGACACATCTCAATATTGAAGGCTTTAAAAATAATAAATAAATAAAAGTCATCATTGAGCCATTAAATGCATGCAACAATGACTCTTGGGCAAAAACCACCACACAGAAACAAGAAAACATACATCTCTGATTACACAGTGAAATTTATTACTAAAAATGCCAATGGATTTAGTGACAATCCGAAGATATTTAGTCTGAAAATATCTTTATTGTCACACTAATTTAACTCTAATGACGCCATTACAAATCTTTATGTTTTGTTAAAAAGTGATTTTGATTTGATTGATTTGATTAGTTATTTCTAGTGTCTGGGATTGCAGAGAGCAGACAAATACATAAATCCTTCAATCAACGGCCACAGGCAGCCAAAAACTTAAAATATGAACAAAACTGCCTTAGTTTTAAGATTACGGCTAGTCATCTATCGCAGGTCTCCCGGGCTTGGGTCAGACTCTACAATTTTAATTCATTATCATAGGTATTTATTTTTCAAAAACGTGTAAATAAGTATATATAAAATTGCAACTGATGTAACGCTAACTCTATACATTGTTAATCTGTATATTATATTAATATAGAACTTTTTTAAACATGAGCGGTATTGTTTCGCAAAAAATAACTCGGTATTTTTGGAAACAATACCAAATTTTTACCTTTGTGAAAGTTTGTTATAATTTGTATTAAGATTCCTTCTAAAGGCTTTAATTTTTAATAATATTTTATCTTAACTTGTATTGATATTGCATTGTGATTTAATCAGTAACAAGATTTAAAAAAAGTCTTTTATGGTTTACTTCTCTAAAAAAACATTGAGAAACATTGATATACCAATTTCTTTAATGCAGAACAGAGTTCAATATATTATCCTAAGCTGCCATAAAAAATGTTTTTAAAATTATATTTAAGAAATTCCTAGTGATTGTGGGAAATGAAAACATTATTTTAGTCATAGTTACTACAAAATTGGCATGATGATTCATCAATAACATAGATGTGTCAATGACATAGATTTGTGATGATGTTTGTAGGAATATTTGCATCATTGAACTCTCAAGAGTCGCTCAAAATATTCACTGTTAATGATAACAATTTGATAGAATTAAACTGAAAGCTAAAATCATGTTCATGCAAGTAAGCATGTTAAATACTTAACACTGGTCACAGGGAAATGTGTTAAACAACCTTCATAAACAACATTTTTTTTTAATTTCAAATCCTAGTCACCTATACTTATTAAAATATGCCATGGGGTTTTTTGAGATAAAAACTCACCATTCAGGTTTTAACTGATTTTAATATTTAAGGTGTATTTAGAACGAACTTGGCATTAATTGGCAGGAAACAAAATGTATGAAGGTGAGACTCAAGCGAAGAGCCCTAGACAATCTTAGGGCCAGTTTCTTCACATTGGTATAAACTTTATTATAAGTTCATTGTAAAACATACATTAACTCAGTTACACTGAGTTCAAAATAAAACATAGCATAGATTATTGGTTGAAAAAAGGCAGGGCAGCGCAACGATTTTACTAGTTAAGTTCAAAATATCTAATCAAAATCTTTAAAAAAGCATAATCAATTATAATTTTTGAATTGTTAAAACTCATTTAGATGTCCATATCGGATTAGAAACATAAACAAATATCAATACAGTTTATGTTAACCTTCTTCATTATATACCTTAATTTTAATCCCATTTTGTATGTTGTGACTTGCCATAACACCCAGGTTTCAAATACTGTTTTTCCAATTGAACGTTGAAAATTTTATTCAAATTTATGAAAATGAAATTATTCATATTTTTATAGTGTTGTAAAATGTATTCTTGTTTTAAGAAAGTTTCTTCTCACTGATTTAATCTGCTCTAAAACTGCACATAGTTTTGATTGGTAACGCTACTTCTGAATACATCAGACAAGCGGCCGAAGGTGCCACTATGGCTCCAGTGTTATTCTAAATGTAAATATTGTTATTAAATATTTCTTTTGGACATAATTCATACTCTATTGTGTTTAAGTTATATTTTTAAACTGTATTGTATGTAAGCGAGTAATTTAGTGGTACAACTATAATAATATACCTAATCTAGACATATTAGATACTGGTACCGATATTTAAAAATAATTTATATTCTTTACGACAGAGTTGTATTGAAGTATTTGAAATTTGCCGAAGCGTTTTAGGTTAATGCTACGACGATTAAAATTTACATCTCTACATCTTTTTGCTATGTTATATTTTGTATGTATTTTTGTTTCTCGTATTATTATATATACATATATAATTTTATTTATAGTTCATTCCTTTTAGAAGGTATGACTAAATACTACCTTGAGCAATGGTTAATTATAGAAATCTTGGCTGAAAATCAGTCATGACTGTAAAAAGTATTTAAAAATGCAATAAAAATTATTCTATCTCTTTATTAAGCGTCTGTGATTTATTTTGTTCAACCTTCGTATTCTCCTGAATTTTTTGTAACTCTCAATGAACATGCATTGCAGCTATATCTTCGGCTTATTATACACCCTCAAGGTTATGGCATTATTATATAGCAAATGGCCATTGGTGTCTGGCTGGATTTCAACCCGGGAATGTATTCTCTTCAAATTAGATTAAAAGTAAGTTTTATGAATTAACAGAGGGAATTCTTTGCTCAAAACTCACACAAATTATTATTCACCTTAAAATTAATTTGTTCTTACATATTCTTTAAATAATTATGTGAAACACTAATTAGGCAAATCCTTAAAAACATAGGATAGCAAAAGGTTGAATATCAACTGAGGAATCCCAAAGGGTTGATTGCAATGGATGTGGTGACAGCAAACGTAGGTTTTTAGTAGCAGGTATGCCCGGGGAGGCACACAGGCGTAGTAGCCCTTAGCCGCCTCAAGACGGAACCTCGACATCCCTCGCAGCAGTTCGATGTCAGACTGCTGGAGACCCCTGTTTGTCACTTTGCTCACAGCCTGTATTCATGTGCGGGTAAGGAACTGTTTCTTCCTCCTTTCCTGTGTGGTTAAAAATCCCCCAGAAGGTTTCTGTGTTTCCAGGTCAATGAGAAAAATCTGAGACCTAACCACACTAAAAATGGTTCAACAATATTTGGGTCATTCCACAGAAATTGTACACTTTGATTAATTTTTTTAATATATTTTTTTTTGTAACCGATTTTGACAATACTTACCTTTAACTCTTCGTTATATCACTAGAAAACAAAATATGATAGTAGCCGAGCTTAACAACATCTAATTTAGTCTAAAAAAACTATTTAAAAATATTATTGTCCACGGAAGTGATGACCACGGAAGTGACGATTTGAGCTAAAGAAATTATTTTCAGTTGAAATGTAGAGGCTAGTAACATAAATGTTTGTAAACAAAAGCTTTACTTATATGGCAATACTAATAAGTAAACATATTTTATGTATTATGGCAACTTACCCGTTTTTCTTTGGCCTCAGATGTGATGAGGTATGGGGTCATTCCACAGAAATTGTACACTTTGATTAATTTTTTTAATATATTTTTTTTGTAACCGATTTTGACAATACTTACCTTTAACTCTTCGTTATATCACTAGAAAACAAAATATGATAGTAGCCGAGCTTAACAACATCTATTTTAGTCTAAAAAACTATTTATAAATATTATTGTCCACGGAAGTGATGACCACGGAAGTGACGTTTTGAGCTAAAGAAATTATTTTCAGTTGAAATGTAGAGGCTAGTAACATAAATTTTTGTAAATAAAAGCTTTACTTATATGGCAATACTAATAAGTAAACATATTTTATGTATTATGGCAACTTACCCGTTTTTCTTTGGCCACAGATGTGATGAGGTATGGTTGTCCAACAGCAAAAAATGAACTTTAACTTAAAACAGCACAATAACTATTGAGCAACAAAACTGTTTGCCACCTAACCTCAACAGTTCAGATAGTTTCCCTCCAATACTGAAAAATAGGAAAGAGCTGATTTAGCCTGTGACTAATATTTTTTGTCTTTCAGTTTGTTCCATAGAAAAGCACAGAAATGTGGGGACAAGTATAATTATGTATAATACGGTAAATTAAAACTGTGTTACAGTAATTTGATTTGTGTTAGCAATTAATAATGTTGTTTTTATTGTAAAACACTTGTTATTTGTCAATTAAACTATTATTAGGGCTCAGTATTTTAGAATCTTTATGTTAAAGTTAGGTGGGGGACCGTCCACGGAAGTGATTTGTCACCTTCTGTGGACAGCTTAATGTTTCTTAAAAATCCCTTGACCAACTTTATACAACATGTATTATTTTCCCAAAGTTGTATTACTATCTATATTATGATAATAAAAACTAGTTTTTATGTATAAATAGGTTTTTTGGCAGAGTGACTACAAAGTGTACCATTTCTGTGGAATGACCCATTTCTTCTTGTGGAGGATCAAATGTAGAAAACTTAGACAAGTTTGAAACCACAAAAAAATCTATTAGAGTAATGGTTAATCAGGATAGATGAATGGGTACAAGAGAATTTCTCCCTCTCAATAAATCGGAGATCATGAGAATAATTAAGTATTATATTTTATATTCCGGTTTATGAATTAATGGTAGACCCTATGTATAAAACAAAATGGGAACATTCTTGAACTGGCAATACAATCCATCATCATAACACTAGAAGCAGTGAGAAAATTACATACAGCAAGTGCTGATTTGTATTTTTTTTTGGGAAAAAAACCTTGTTACTCTGGATCAAAAATTTTAAGCGAAATTGAAATTTCTACTGTAACAGATCTTAATCTAGACATGTCAAAATAAAAATGACAACAATTAAAAATTTACCTGACTCAGAAATTTAACTTGCAAACTGTTGCATAATTATATTAGTTGATTTTCGCTTTTAACTAAAGAAAAGTTAGTTATGTTAGTACTGTAATTAATTGAGTTGACGCATTGACAGCATTTTAATCAACTGATCCATAATTATTTGTCTAAATAATTTTTACGCCATTTCATGAACAAGTTTGAATGCAACAATTTAGGATAAGGCATACCTAAAGTTGTTTGGCTTAGCTTGAAAGGATTCTGCTCCACCCTCACACCCTGTCTTGAGATAGCGCTATAGGTTGTGTTTTGACAGACTGCGACTAGTTATCATTTAAGACATTAACTTTTAGTACTGTGTATTTTAATAGGAATGTGAAGAAAAAATAAGTGTACATTTATTACTAAATCATGATGTAAAAATTTATTAGGGCATACATTAATATTATATTACACAAATAATTTTTTGGCATTAAAATGTTTATAATGCATACATTTTCCATATTTTGGAATGTTTATTTTTTATTCCATATTATAAAAAAACATTTGCTGAATAAATGTTACATTTTCCTCTGATTAAAAATAAAATGGTGAAAGTTTACCATAGGCTATATTTTTATATAAGTAAAACTTGTAACTCTTATATTATTCATGACTCATTTAATTAAATGACAAATTAAAAACAAAGTAAATCAAAATCAGAAATTATCTTAAAAAAAACTGTTTTGATATATGATCATATCTTCCCTAAATCAGTCTGAAAGTTATCTTTTATCACTGCGAATCACATTTCGCTGTCCACCCCGTCCGCCACTCTTGGCTCCGCTTTTCCCCGGATGTTTCCCTGGCATGGCCATCTCACGGTCCCTGTCTCCCGAATACCGAGGGGCGTTCTTACGATCTCCCGGGGGCAGAGGAGCAGGTCTATTTTGGAGCGATATATTGTTGGCACTTCCATTGTTCATACTGTTCAGATTCGGCACCACCCCTCCCCCGGGTTGGTTGCCGATCGTATTGGTCAAAGTCAGGTTTGGTTCACTCATATTCAGCTGTTCGTTGAACACTAGACAAAACTCACCGATCTTGTCGATATCACCGTTTTTACCCGAGTACAGCGTAAGCGCAGTGCGCCACACTCCGGCGTAGGCCTTGCTCAGCCGGATGATATCCCCCGGCGCGATCACAGCCCCCGGCTCGTCCCACAGCGAGAGGTTGATGCAAGCTGTGGCGTCAGCCACCTTCAAAGTCCTCACTTCTCTGTTCTCCTTCAACAACACAGGCTGTCCGACCTCCAGGACGATAAACGTCACCGAGAAGTTCTTCAATCCGGGACGAATGTCCTTGATGTGGATCGAATCCAAAGTATTTCCCACGGAGTTCATCCTCATCAATAGGCTGATTATGTTACTGTTTCGACACCTGTAAAAAGTTATAGGCCTAGTATAATACAGAAAATACCCGGAAAAAAAACTTCTAGCATGTTGGCCTTGGGTATTTGGGCTGACTTTTTTAGATAATGAAAAACAAAGCACATTTAAAAAGGAAGCCAGATCCCTTCAATAGCGTACTGTACAAGGTTCTTCCTCATGTAAACAAAATTGAAAAAAACCCTAGTGTGATAAAATACAATATATTTGATGTATTTCTATATTATAGTATAAAATCCTCATAAATCAAACGGTTATCAATTTATTAATGTTTGCTACCTTTCACAATAACTACCTATTCTTCAATTGATTAGTTCCACCTAGTGGGATAGGTTTTTCTTCTGACATGAAACTTCAACTATTCGTTGAAATAGGCCTGTTGATACGCCTGTGTGGCGGTCAAATGATTGACAAGCCAGAGGCAAATTCTCCATGTTAAGCAGTCACATCTATAGTAGATAGACATGTGCAAGACAAGAGTTCGGAACATTCATTGAGGTAAAAAATAGTGCAAAAATGAGGTGTAAACATGGTTTACAATTACAAACAAATGTTTTGAAATATTAATAAGTTGGCCTAGTAGGAAAGCTAATAAGTTTACGATACAGACTAGTGCCTATTTATGTTTTATACATTTTTACTCTGCACAAAGAGTCACCATATCAGGCACACCAAGGAAGCTACCTCCAAGCAGCAAAAATGGTCATCAAATCAATAAAGGTACACAGACTTGAACCATAAAAAGACGAGAATAACCATAGCCATCTCTAGTAACAAGGCTGCGGTGCTAGTAAATGGCATGGTAACTTATCAAACGATCAAAACGTTAAAAAATGCCACTGACGTAGAAAGACACAAAATACAAATACAAATGGCAACATCACTCCTCAGGGATCAGCTGATTTGTTTATACTCTCTTAAGGCACTTGGTATTTTTTGTTTACATGAAACCAGCTGGCTCTGTAAGGGTTTATACTGAGCAAAAAACCTTTAAGAAGCAGCAATGCCAGGTCGAAGGCTGCTGCATCAACCATGGTATGAAGAAAGATGGCCATGGTATGAATTACTTCCACGTAAGTGGTGTGAAATCAAATTCCAAGGCAAGAATGAAGAATGCACACTTTTTATTTACTAACCTAATGGTACCAGTTTCATATATGATCTGCCGTTCGTTTCTATAACTGACGGTTCAACGTTTGATTTTTGAAAAAACGTATCCAACGATCTCCTGATAACTTAGTTGAAGTTTGATAATATTGTTTGTTGGACAGAACTGGACATCCGAATCCGTCGTATTTACTAACGATTGTTTTGTTACACTATATTTAAATACAACCTATAAGTTATCCATAGTAACTTAGAACAAGATGGCGGATGATGAAAAATAAGGTAGGTTGTTTAGTTACCTAATTAATTTTATTAAAGATAGCCTAGTAGGCCTAACATTTAAATTTAGTTTTTGATTAGCTTCATTATGTTTAATTTAGTTTTATAGAGTTTTAGGTTTTGTTTTATTGTTCATGAGAGATTTGAATAATAAAATTGACAATTTATTCATGATTTGCCTCCTGGATTGATTTTTTGACTTAAAATAACTAGGTGACTAACCTTTCCGTCTTCAATCCTTAAGTTTAACCAGTCGGATTACTAGTTTCGGGATTCTATCCCATTATCAAATCCTTCGTCAAATAATAAATTACATAACACACATCTTCGTCAACATTAAAATCTTGACACAACACAAACACGGATGATTCACAGTACGAAAAAGAGACGTTAAAATTCACACACGTGGCCGGCCACAGACACGATTCCAGACTAAAACTCACGATTCCAGAGCCTGGAATCGTGTCTGTGGCCGGCCGGCTCTTTTTTGTACTGTGAATCGTCCGTGTTTGTGCTGTGTCAAGATTTTAATGTTGACGAAGATGTGTGTTATGTAATTTATTATTTGACGAAGGATTTGATAATGGGATAGAATCCCGAAACTAGTAATCTAACTGGTTAAACTCAAGGATTGAAGACGAAAAGGTTAGTCACCTAGGCCTAGTTATTTTCAGTCAAAATTGACAATGGTTTCGGTTATTGTTTATCAATGCGTCTTCATCGCTGACGGTTGTTGGAAAAGTACACCGATTGGGTTGAACATGATAGTTGATATCGGATTACCAAAACCTAAACAGAGTACACTTTTGCGAAAACGAAACTGATTTTCACCCGTGTTATATTATATTGAGAAGTTCAGTTACTGAATCGGAGCAAAATAATATCAATAAGTCTTACTTAATAAACATAACCTGTAAAGGCAGAAGGTCAGATATGAAACTTGCATCACATTTGAAATTGCAGAAGCAACCTCAGCGGCCCTCAATGGGAGGTTTAATCTACGAGTACGCTAGCCTAATAAATCCAACTTAGGTCTAAACTTAGGCCTACTTACCACAACTCATCAATTCATAATATTGGGCATCCCTTATATTCAAAGTCCTTGCTTTCAAATAAACTGTTTAGTACTAAGAATACCCTTTAAAAGCTGTAACCCTAAAAGGTTAGTATTCAGAGCCAAACGCTTTTTCCAAGTCACTCTTTGAATGCTTATTTTGGATAGGCCAAGCCCCAAGACCCCACGAAACGTAAACTATAAAATTAACCATTGAGCCATTGAGCAATAAGTAACTCCAGTAACGAGGCTTCAGTTATTGATGACCAGATTCAGAATAAATTGGTTAACTTCATAACGATTAACGACCTCAAAATCTAATGAAACATAAAGCTTCCAGAGCCTTGATTTGACATTTCATGGTGTTTCAATCCAGCACTTGTATTTTTTCCACTCAATTCAATTTGGCAGCTGGACTGAAGAATCAAACGCCTCTCAAGTCCAACAAGGAAATCGTCTTTTCGTCTGCTGTCTGGGGGGTGTTTCTAAACGCGTTTCACTAATACTAGCTACTAACCACTAGTTACTATTCATCTCCATTGTATCCTTTCGGTTTTAAAACGGAATCTTAGTATTACCAAAATACTAAGTTAATTTTATTAATTCACCAACATCGTTTAGAAACAGCCCCCAGCTGGAATTAATTGGAGGAAAAAGTGCTGATTTTCTCTAATTTCCCAGTAAAAAAGGCACTTTTTTTCATGCAAGACCAAACCAGCTGATAGTTTTACAAAAGAAACAACATTCATTGAATTAGGTTTACATTAGCATGTTACGGTGGCGTCACTTACTTGTACGCCCTTGTAAGTGGCACGATAAATGGACCCCAGACAAAAAAAAATACACATCTAAATTATTTGCCATTTTTAGTGTCATCCACTGAATCTGGGTCTTTAAGCTAAGTTTACACTAGCATCTAAAAGTGTCGTCACTTGGACACACTAGTTAACATTGTTGTTATGCCGATACAGGATTACCAAAAACAGCTGTTTTAAAACTTCAATTGTTACAACACCTTATTTATCATTGGAGGGATGCAGTTTTAAGTGGCGACACAAATATTTGAAAAACAAATATTTATTTGTGTCGTCACTCAAGACTGCATTTCTCTAATGATAAATAAGGTGTTGTAACAATTGAAATGTTAACGCGGCTGTTTTTGGTAAACCTGTATCGGCATAACAACAATGTTAATTAGAGTGTCCAAGTCACGACACTTTTAGATGCTAGTGTAAACTAGGCTTAATTAATTATTATGATTTTTCAAGAAAGATAACTGTAGCTACTCTATGGCGAAAAAACACGTGAAGATAATTTTATGTCTTTGTCTTTTCCTCTTTTCCTTTGTATTTTGTATGTCAAGTTGACTCTTGACTTGATCGTGATGTTTGTGTGTTTGTGATATCTAGACGAGAGAACGTCAAAACTGCAATAAAAAGTTAATTATAGTTAGAAACTTAAAGTATTACGTTTCAACTTATTTATTTAATTTATTTGTCCCCTCCGTGCAAAGTTTGGTGTTCGGCTTCAACAATAATTACAATATAACCTAGGCCTAGTAGCTAAAAAAAAACTAACTTACAGCAGGAAGGGAAAGGTAGGATAAAATGTCAAAATCAAATGCATCTGCATTGACAGAGGAGGAAATTGAAGAAGAACTCATAAACAATGATTTGATGAGTAAGTAACCACAATTTAAAGTGTAGGAGCTAAGCTCTGTATCTGATATGCCTGTAAAGGTTATGTTTATAGTACTAACTTACTTGATTTAGGGCCTAAGGCATACCTGCCTCTAATGAAGGCCGCGGCATTCGATATAGCAACACCGCTCTGCCGCAGGAGCGGTTGCCCCAGGCACCATAATGCTAACAACCTCGATGTTTTCCATTTGATTAAAAGATTAATGAACTAGTTTTTAATCATGCACGTTTCATTTGATTAAATGAATAATAAAAATTAATAAATATTGTAATAATGAATAAGTTTATTTTACTCTGCTAGATTCGGGTGGAGTTGAGGATCAAGAATGCTTACAACAAATGGACCTTCAAGAGAAGAAACACCTGTTGCGTTGTATCAATCAGTCTAAAGAAGATTACCATAATGAGGTATGTTCATTGTCTGCCTTCGTTACAAGTACATTCAGTTTTACTTTTGAAAGACATGTTTTTGGCGAGGTGTAATCTACTTCAAGAGAGCGAGCTCTTTTAAACAAACTTCTTTCAATAGTTGACAAAGACTGCGACTAAATGTGGCCTCTTAAATGTGTTTGAATATCGTGAGTGTCCTGAAAATGATGACTGGTCTGAATAATGATTTTAATAATTATTTCAAATTACAGTAAAACAGCGCGTCAACAAAGTTAAGAGTGAACCACTTGTCACTCTTAACTTGTCTCTTGTCTCTTATAGTGTTGTTTGGTGTCACTTGTCTCACTCAACTTTGAATTGATTATTACACTTTAATTATGTAAAAATGAAAATGTTAAGTTTATTTAGGTTTTAAGTTTTCTAAACGATACTTTTATTTCTAGGCTGGTTCAACCTCTAGGCCACCACTGAAAAAACCTATAATAATTGATACAACAGAGTACCCGCCTTTAGCTGCAAATACAAAGGGCTCTGGTAGCAAGTTGAAATTACCAAGGAGACAATCTGCAGCTTCGAAAACAGACAGCCCGGAACAATATATCAGCCTGCTGGATGATGACGATGAAAATATTTTTATGAAACCTAAGAAGTTCAGTTTGCCATTTTGTGGCAGCGATAACGCCCCACCGCTTCCGAGGCCTGACAGAATCTTGAAGCGAGACGAGTGCCCTTACTATCAGATGAGAGAAGAAAATGCCAAAGAAGCTCTAAGGAGAATACTTGCCCATCATGATTCGTGGAAGGAAAAATATAATGCAGAGATGAGGAAACTGGAATCGAAAGCTCTAGGAGAAAACATAGAACAAGACATTGACGTCAAAGGAGGAAAAAGTGAAGAAAATGGTGACAGTGAAAGTGATCCTTATACCTTTACAGAAGTAACCAAGGTAAATAAATTCAGTTTCAGGTATTTTATATTTAGTTAGAGAATACATTGGTTTACAATAACATTTACAACAAAAGGAAATCCCACACAAAGTCTTCTCTTTTGTATGAGCTGTGTTCAGAATTTAGCTGTTTATTAATAAACTAAGGTTATTCAAACTAAAAATAAATGAATATAAAGTATTATAAGCTCGTTAGAAAACAGCCCCATTTTTCTATTTTTGGTGTCAGTTAAAACTTTGATTTTAATATAAGAGTTGGTCTCATCTTTCTTTCTGCTCTGAGTGGTCCACAAGACCTGTGCATAAAATATTCTAAGATAATCTTGGGATGAACCACAGTTGCACAATCTGGGTTGACCATTCAAAATTACTGTCAAGCATGGGATTCGTACTTGCTGTCCTGGTATGAGGATGTGTACTGGACACACGGGGACTGCACATTTATAAGTTAGGGTTGTGTCAATACCTTAAGTCGGTTCTCGGTACCACCGGTTCCTTGGAAACGAACCGGTATAGAAAAGCGATGTCTATATGTCGGTACTGGTATTTCGGTACCGTACCCCCATGGTAATTTGTATGAGTAACTACTGGCCATGTAAGACGATTAATGGCATGGCGCATCGCCGTGGGCGCTGTGTCAATTGCAAAAACTGTCAAGTACTATTGTAGGTCGATGTTTACAAAATTACTATAGACTTTAAATTTATTTTAAATGTTTTGACTCTTAATATAACCATTTGTCTCTAATTTTCAAAATTAATTGGAATGGGGTTATTCTCTGTGGGAATCGTAAAATCATCAATGGAAATAAATTATGATTTTTTTTCACCCAATTTTAGTAGGCCTAATTTTATTTTATTTTTATGTCTATCTTGTTTGCAGAAAGTTGAATGACTGAAATAAAAAGTGAGATAGTATTTTATGACTTGGTGAAACTTATACATGAAAATTAAAACATTTATAAAACAATGATAGGCTATATAGTAGATTCCCTGTAGGTTTGTATGTACATTACGACATACAACATATCGTAACAAACTCTAGGTACCATTAGTACCATTATAGGGAACCGATCTTGTTAAGAACGGTTACCAGAACTTACTTGAAAAAAAGTGGTACCTATACATCCCTAGTATAAGTATTATAATCCCTTTGGCTCATTAATTGAAGCTTGTAATTAGATAAGAGCATTTTTAGAAGCTACAAATGTTTTCAGACATATAGTGGACCTGCAATTAAAAAGAGGGAAACAAAGAAGGGTTCGGACGGTTCTACGCCACAGAACAGCCGCACTCTCCAGAGGAGGACGAGCCGGGATTCTGACTGTGAGGAAGTTCAGCCTATTTTGAAACCCGAGGATCCCAAGGTAATGCAAATGTGTCGGCACTTTGACTTAAATTTGAATAGATTCGCATTCTCACTGGCAAAATTAGGTGCAAATTTACTCCCTTCATTTACCTGCGATAGCAAATCGACACAATTGTTTTATTTACGGCCGCTCACTTCTTTCTCATTACTCCAATCGCTTACCCGTTGTTGTAAAAATTATGTGATGCGTAATTGACTTTCACATCATTAGCAAAGTTATTACACAGTTTACAGCCGTTTGCACCATTTACAACATATTAATCCCGTTGCGTCATTGTTTACCCGCGATCAGTAACTCTCATAGTTGATGTTACGACCGTTTACAAATAAATTTCTCGTTTTCCTCTTAACCAAAAGACAGAAGCTTGATATCAAGAGAGTAACATTTTTTTACAAACTATTGGTCAAGCGGAGTACCTTTACCACTGGATTTGAGAACCGTTTACACCTGAAGCAGCTGGAGTTAATAAGTGTTCCAAACCATTTAACCCCTGAGCGGGCGCTTCACTGGTAAAACTGTAGAGGGCGTATGCAGAGTTTTACTATGCAACACTAAATCACACAAATTTAACTCAGTTCACTTGTTTTAGAGCAAAATATTGTATTTAAATGTTGACAAACTTCATTAGGGAAACGCATTTCATCGTTGATACCATTAATTGTTCAACTTAATGGTGTGATAACTAAAATGAATGTAGTAATTAAGTTTTTAGTATAAAATAGGTGTCACTGTCTTTGTTACGGGGAGATTGCGCTCCATAAACTGACACGGCATCACTGAATTGCAAATAACAAGGTATCAAGGGGGTGGTGGAAAGTATAAATAGTGTCAGTGGATTCCTAGAAAGAGACACATGAGGTATGGAGCTGAACACAACTGCCGACACCCATTAAACTTACTCGTTTATTTTAATAAAAAAAACACGTACTGAGGAAAACTCCGCATGCGCCCACTCGAGGGTTAATTGAAGATGAATAAACTAGGCTGTTAATCTTTTTTCAGTTAGGAGAATGGATTACCACGGCGAGACCGAGGAACAAGCGGAACAGGAAGCAGAACTCGAACCAGAACTTGAACCAGACGACCCCGGAGGTGGAGTTTGAGTTTGACCGGTCGCTGTGGGGCGCGGGGCGTGGGGGTGGGGGGCCGCAGTCGCCCGCCCCCTCCCGCCGGTCCCTGCCCATGCCCAGTGTCCCCGAGGTGAGAGTGAAACTCAGCTATGAATGATTTGATGATGTATGAATCTATAATTTTACTAATTTGGTGTAAATACCTGCTTTACTGGTATCCAATGGTTAGTTGGCACGCAACTAGTTTCGACTTTTTAACAAGTCATCTTCAAATCAAGGATCTTTTAAGGATGTCTTCAAATCATCTTCGGTTGAAGAGTTGTCATTTTTAAATAAAGCATCACGGTGGGTGGGACACGATAACACAAAACACGAACATAACACAACACGAAGACGAGTACCGGTACATTAAAACAAACTTATTTAGGAGGCGACGCAAACCTGGCGATGGTTCAGTCCAGACTGCCGCACGCGGTGGTCAACGTAAACAATGTGTCACACTCCTTTTCACCTTATCAGCTCAGGTTATTCTTTCTGCTCTGCCCTCCCCCTCCAGTACCTTAATCGCCGTATCATAAATAAAATTTGAAGCAAATGAAAGTTTGTCATCCAAAATGTTTTGATGGTCGGATTTTACAGCCTTGTATTAATGTACTGGTACTTGTCTTCGTGTTGTGTTATGTTCGTGTTTTGTGTTATCATGTCCGCCGTGATGTTTTATTTAAAAATGACAACTCTTCAACCGAAGATGATTTAAAGACATCCTTGAGCCTGAAGATGACTTGTTAAAAAAGTTGAAACTAGTTGCTCGCCAACTAACCATTGGATACCAGTAAAGCAGGTATTTACACCATTATTAGTATTTATCGGTATCCGGAGGCTATCAATTCGAAAATGAAACTATAATTTTACTTGCGTCTTCAATTCTTTTTTAAATGTATTTACACATTAATAATAATTGTTTTAATATCAAAAATAACTACATTTCTCCAAGTATTAAGATACAAAAACTGGATTGTAAATGTAAACATAAATAGTAACAAAATTATGACAATCAGTCAACTGTGGGTAAAGTTCAACATATGTTCTGATGTAGTCCAGGATAAATATATCAATGGTACATTTCAATCCTGACCTCAAGTTAATTGTATCTTCAGATGCCTCAGAAAATGGCTTAGGAGCTACTCTTTCACTTCGTTTACCTGACGGTTCAGAAAGACCAGTCGCATATGCATCTCATAGCTTATAACCATGTGAAAAACGCTACTCAGTGATTGATCGCGAGGCACTAGGGGTAATCTTTGCTGTAAAAAAGTTCCACCGATACCTTTATGGACATAGTTTTGTACTCCCTTTAGATCACAAACCTTTGATCCAACTGTTTCGTGAACATTCTGAACTTCCAAAAGTAACTCTACAATTCTCTAAGTATTAAGATACAAAAACTGGATTGTAAATGTAAACAAAAATAATAACAAAATTATGACAATCAGTGGGTAAAGTTCAACATATGTTCTGATGCAGTCCAGGATAGATATATTGCACTTTTAACGTGTTGGTAGACGCATTTTGGCACGAGGTCATCCTCAAAATGTCAACACTTGCAGGTTCACTTAGTTACCTATTTTCTTGGCTCCTTTGGCATTGATCCAAAGCTGTGTCAGTTTATTTAAAATTTTTGATTTTCCACATATAACACATAGTTAAAACACGCAATACAAAAACATTAAATACTGGACGTGCGCACGCGTTTGGGAGGAAGCTCAGAGCAGGAGGGTTCCGAGCCTGCTCACAAACGCATGCGCACTTCTAGTATTTTATATTTTTGTATTGCATGTGTACTCTATAGGCCTATGTTATGTGTGGAGAATAAAAAATTTTAAATAAACTGACACAACCTTACACAAGTAATTATACATTTCATTGCATGCGTCAATATAACTAATACTAATACTACAGGTAATTTATATATTATTCTGATTGAATCCTGTCAATATTTTTTCAGGTTCAGGAAAAGAAGGTTCAGTGTCCGATTTGCCAGCGAAACTTTACATTGTCAACAGTTGAGGTTCGTATTTAATGAACCCCCCTACCACCCCAAATTATTTTTGGTGTCTTATCAATGTAAGCTTTGGTATTCAAACAGCTAACCAGCAACATTACATTCATTAGTATCAGTTGATAAGATCTATTAGAGCTACGCCACAGTCTAAGATACACTCGGATACAGTAGACCCACTCTTATCCGACCCTGACGGAACCGGACTTAGGTCGGATAACTTAAAAGGTCGGTTAAAACGGGTAATCCTCTAAACACCTTAGATAAAAGTTCTATTGATTTAGGGTTCCATTACAATAATTCTAAAGCAGTTTGTGGATTATTAAAAATAAACTATATTAACAATATATTTTTTAAAAATATTTACTGTATAAATGTCACATTTAATATTTTACAAACTAAATATTAGATGAGACGAAACATTGTTTTTATGTTAACTCTTTTTATAACATGTTCATGTATTTTTAACAAATTTTTATTGTCAAAATTAGTGATTAGAAACAAGCAATCATTGCATTATTACGGGTTAGGCAGTTGATTCATAGCTTCTTACTGGAGACTTTAGTCACAAAAACCCATTGCAAAAACTTTTACTTCGAGTTGTCTACCCCCTATTCCTCACCCACACAAACACAGAAGGTAAGTGTTTTTTTACTCTACTGGCGAATGATATGATGGCTTCCGAATACGAAAACTATAACTCACAGACGTTTATCGTACTATGCGGTTTGAAAAGCACCTACTGTACCTTTGATTAGGATTAGTAAAAATGTCCGCAAAAATCCTAATCAAAATATAAAATCACCATCACCAACAATGAATTTCAAACAAAGAACCTACTGTACGTTTTAATAAATTCATGAATACTGTATTCAAAATATTTTAACCTGTAACAAACAACCTTTGGAGTTGAGCATAAATTTCTTATCGTAGGATATGGGAACGGAAATGCCGCAATTCCTAGAAAAGGGCGGTTAAACTGAACTGTTGTCAAAACAGGGTCGGTTAAAACGATCTTTAACAACTGACCAGCAAGGGGGGATAATCTGATCGTCTGTTAAAACAAGGTCGGTTAACCCTAGAGAGCTCGCGCTCACCGCCGTAACGTGAGAGCTCGCGCGGGGTAAATATTTACCCCATTGTTTTACTGTATTTATTTAATGAAACAACAAGCAATTATTTCAAAACATATTATAAACTTTGATGTCGACTATATTTAACTTATATACACTCCATCATGTAGAAAGTCTTAACAGAAAAGCATACTGTTCACACATAAAACAGTAAACACAAGTTTCTACTGTATGGTCATTGCAGATGCTTTTACCGCAATTAGCATAGCACTTGGTAGTTTTTCGATCCAAATTTCTAAATTTCTTGATCAGAAATCACATCTGGTATTTTTCCGAGTTAGTTGTTGCATTGGTTTTCGTTGCGGTATTCCTAAAGCCAGCTTTATGCGCGTTTTTAGGTCTCTCGGTAATGTTACAATTTCAGTACAGCGTGGACTTAACACGAGATTTGCCGTTACAAATTTGGCATTTCATCAACCTAGACTTACAGGTCAGTCACTAGACGAGTCGACTGGAAGGTACTGAAGGGGAGAAAGCATTGGGGTGCGTCTTCGCATACTTTTTCTTGTGTTAAAAACGTGCCTGGAGAAAATTTACCCCGCGCGAGCTCTCTAGGGTTAAGAGGGGGTCTACTTTAAGAAAAAGTGTCCTCCCTATGCGATCCTGACTGATGGTCTCAGACAGGTCTTATTTCATCATACCAACAGTAAGAACTCATTGTAGGTCTTTTAACTGGTTTAAAATAAATAACTAATTTATACAATTATTTTGCAGAACCATGCAGCTACATGTGAGGGATTCTCAAGTTCTCCCATGGATGTTGAGGAAGGAATGTGACCGGAACAGTGTAAGGTGAGGCCAACTGACAGTGACCCATGATGCATCCCGTCCATCCAACATAAATAGCTAGGGCTTTGATTATGAAAGTCTTTGGAGGAAGGATTGTAAGTTTTGGAATAGAGAACCTGACACTTTGAGTACAGCTCTCTACTTCATTAATTTTCCGAGGTTTGATTACTTTTGTGTGTGCTTTTGTAATGGTAGCTCTAGCATTATTTTTTTCCAAGTTTAATTTTATCTTTTTACACATTAAAAGGTTTGCTGGCAATATGACCTGCCTAAAACTCATTTTTGAGTCAAAAAAAACTTTCCAACATTTTAAGGAAATCCTCGGTTGTTTTTGGGATATTTCTGTAAGCACATGATACACAAACATTACTCATACAAGAGTATGGGATTTATAACTTATCAGTGCATCTGTCACAACTACTTATGCTTGAAAAATTAAAATTTATTTAATTTTGGGAAAAAAGTATTGGAAGTTTTTGAAGTTATATTTCAATGCAGTAGGCCTACTTATCTGCTAATGAAGCATGTAAAATATTTCAACCATATTCATTGACTTTTCATTGAGACGTACTGCCATAAAAATAGTGCTTCTTATAGTCAGTGTTTATATGTTATTTGTGCGATATATATTGTAAAATCATTATTTTTGTTTGTAGGCTGGCTGAAGAAGATGAGCTCAACTATAGTGTATCATAATTTAAGTAGACCTAATCAAAGTATTTAATGTTTTGTATCTTAAGTAAGTTAAACACATTTCTGTGATAAGTAAATAAATAAATATAAACAACTAAAAAAAATTAATATTAAAAAACTTACAAACTTAATTTTCCAATTTAAGTTCATGACAGTAAAAAACTATGTCAGTTTTTGGTCACCGAAAAAAAATAAAAACAGATACACAGAACAAAACAGCTAACTTACTGCTTGAAAGTCAGTAGATTTTCTGATTGGTAGCGTTATTAGCAGTTTGCATATGACTGAATTTTTTGCTTGGTTTTGAAATTTGGGCAATTTATTAAAGCCAAAATTAAATCGTGTAGAAGTTTTGATAGCTTTTATTTGTAAACAGATAAAAGTTTAAAATATTTCAAGAACAGATTTGTCAGTCAAGGAGAATTTTATGTTATATCATCATATAAGTTAACTGTTACATTTGTAATATTATATTAGTTCGGAAACTTCAATATATATATTTAGTTTTATTGTAAAATTAATTCCTGTTCAAATTTCTTACCTTGTCCTTTAAAATGATGGGTCGTTTGTATAATAAATGAGTACCCATGCAGCACGCTGATTTGACAGAGCAAAATTCAATTTCAGGGCTTATACAGTGGAACTTGGATAATTGGAACCTCAAGGGACTGATAAAAACATTTGAATTATCCAAAAATTCGAATTAAAAAAGTTTGGTCTAAAAGGCTTAAAAATAAAACTTTACATACCCGCATAAAACCTTTATTGTGAATAACTTGAATTTACGTTTTACAGTATATCCCATCAAGTAGCTAACAGTGAATGATCATTAGTAAAAATATTACGTGTCATAAAATACATTACTGTACTACATAAAACAGGAATACAGTACGTTCATGTATAGTACGTTCATGGATACATACATAATTAGTAAAAATTAGAGCTGATAAAAAGAACATCGTTTGCTATACTGGACTGTTACGTTAGGCAATAGATCTAATGTTTTTACCAGACGGTGCAAGGGATGACACTGTTATGAACTGTGACAAGTGGAGTGTTGCAAAACAATAGGATAGTGGGTGGGGGGGAGCAATGACCTTGAAAAGAAGCCGAGCCGTAGGGGTGAGCCACGTCATTGCCCCGTCGGCCAAAGGTGCGGGTGAGTCCGACGACCTTCACAATATGGCCTGCACTAAGGGGCTGTGGAGGGATTTTGACCGCATGCCAACGATACAATGTTGTTTTACGGGAATCTTGGCCCGACGGTATGACTTTCGATTGCATTTTTTCGCGTTAAAACTTTGAATTATACAAAATATAATTCGAATTAACCACGATTATTTAGCATTGATTGTATATGAAGTGCTAGGGACTGGAAGAAATATTCGAATTAAAGAAGATTTCGAATTATAGAAGTTCGAATTAGGCAGGTTCCACTGTATTGCCCGTTGTAGACCCAAAAACCCCAAACTTTAGGCTTTATGCCCCCCAAATTGGATAAAAGGCTTCCGATTTATTCCCCCAACTAATGGGCCAATCAGATCATAGAAAATAACGTCCCTACCAAATTTTAAGAGAATTGGACGATGGCGGTGGCTGCCAGTATGAAATATCCTGAAGAAAATGTACCGTGTTTAGTTAATTCACATTTTTGACCAAAACTTATTTTTGGTTCTACATCTTCGGGAAAGGATTAAAATGTTTGTATTTTTATTGCCTTTAATATAAAAATGATGATAATTGCAGCTTTAGTATCGGTTCTTGGTATTACTACTATGGTATGTTTATATCAGTGAGAGGCGTAATATCCACATTTTTCTACTGGTCCCAGAGCTGCGCAACTATCAGTATCAACCACTATTGCTACCACTGTTTTGTTGGTTTTTAAGCCTTCTAGTCCAATAAAGTTAACATTGAGAATCATTCTGCAACACATAATACCCCTGTTGCAGCAGACCTGCATACTTTGTAATTTTAAAATTCCTGTTTCTAGCCCCTTGAACCGTAATTGACAATCTGGGTACGTACCTCCGTCTTCAGTTCAATACCATTTTGCAACAATAAAAGTGTTACATGTTTCGGCACTACAGTGCCATTTTTAAACACAATACAATTAAAACATTAAACCACAAACTTCACACAAACGAAATAAAAATGAATAAAAACATTGATAGGCCTATCACGCGTCATGACCGCGGTACGAGCAGGAACAAACGGTCATGACGCGTGATAGGCCTATCAATGTTTTTATTCGTTTTTATTTCGTTGTGTGTGAAGTTTTTGGTTTAATGTTTTAATTGTATTGTGTTTGACAATGGCACTGTAGTGCCGAAACATGTAACACTTTTATTGTTGCAAAATGGTATTGAACTGAAGACGGAGGTACGTACCCAGATACTTTGTAAATTTCAAATACTCATATTCCAGCCCTTTGTAGTTATATTTCTACAATACAATTAATACTATGTGTACACTATTTTATCACGTAATTGGATGAACCCAAAACAATTACAACAGATTCCATTGCCGTCAAATTAAGATTGAGAAAAAACTGCTTTTATCAAATGCAAATAAGTGCTGAAATAAATGCTTAATGTAAATAATGATTGTTCTAAGTTTAAAATAAACAAATATGCATCAGGTGCATTTTCCGAAAAAATGTACGTAACATGCTGTTTGGTAAACGATTCTTTAACTCATAAAAAAAGGTTTTATAAAAAGGAAAATAGAACGTAAATGTAAATAATAGAAATAAAAAATGTTCTCGCAATATACTCTCCTGAAACGTTAACCAGAATATCACCAGAGAGCAACGGCTTATCATCCCCATCAGATGGGGATCAGATGCTACTAATCTCAGGCAAGACTCTTGTGAATAATTGAGGAAAATACATTGTGAAAACGTTTCTTCTGTCTGTTTTAGCGAATTTCCCCTATAGTGAAGAAGCTATTACCGTAGGTCTCATGGCAAGACCTAAATCTGAGACCATGATAACTTTTAGTTTTGGGGCCCCCAGAAGCAAAGAATTTTCGGATATACAGGGTGTCCCTCAAGTAAAGTGCCAAACTCCGGGAATAGGTTATATGGGTCAAAATAAAGAGAAAATACAGAATAACTTTTTTCCGAAAACACTTTGTTGTATAAATGAATGATTAACAAAAGGCTACTATTTACAATAAAAAAATTGATTTTTGATTAGCCTATTTCAGAAAGTTTACTGGACCAACCTACACACGAGCCGCCACTGGTTAAAACTGTAAACATTTGGTAAATTGAGCACAAAAATAAACACTTAAAATAGTATAAACCTTTATTATAAACAAAGATAAAATTGTATAAATAATTATTGACAACAAACATAGACTCCTATCACGTTTTCCTTTTATAAAAACTAATCTGGCGGCCCCATTTAGTTGGAGCAGTCTGAAGCACTCGTTCAAAGCCACAATCTCCAGTTAAAAAATTGTCAATGTAAGTCTCCACCTCTTTCCTTACTTTGAGTTTTTCAAACAAAGTGAATGGCTCACTGTTGGCCCGCTTCATTCTTCGCACCGCTTTCGTGTAGCACTTCCAAGGCTGAGGTTCAATCACAATCATGTCTGCTATCTCACCGAGCGAACCGATGAAACGTTTCAAACCTTCATCTCCATGATTCAAATGAACCCACATTGTTATAGAGAAGCAAAATACAATATCGAACATTGGCTTGCCATATTGCTTCATATATTCACTGTAAACCGTTTTAAAATCTGGCCCCAAAGCATCTACACATTTGAAGGTGAGAAATTCATTTTGATTGTTCTCATTTGCTCTTTCAATGAGGATTTCATCTATGTCCAATCCCAGAATGTGACATTTTGGTGCTCCCACACCCAATTTTGTTATAATATATTTATGTAATGCTTGAGTTAACTCCTGAAAAATAATAAACAATCAACATTTAGGAATCAGCAGGGAATACCTAAGTAAAATATATCTAGTGTAAAGTAATTTAACTTGCAAGCAACTATGCACATTAAAAATGTTTGATAGAAAATCGTGCCTTTATCTTGGATACCACATTCAAGGCTGAGTACAACATGAAAGGGAGTTTAAGGAAAATTTTCAGACAAACCTTAAAGCAATGCCCTAAAATATCTTCATACAGTTGGAAAAAGGTTCTGTGATCGGTAATCTGATACGCCCCCCATCCAGTTTCTTCTCCAGTAATATTTTTAATATTTAGTGCCCCATAAGACTTCCTCAGATATAGAATTTTCTTCCCAAAAATAATGATTTTTTCTCTTTTCATTACTGCAAGTAATAAAAGGTAACAAAATGTATTACCAATACAGCAATTTTATATAGCCTATATTTTTTGAAAGCTAATAATAATCATGACTAGAACACAATTTCAAATTTGCTATTCCAAGAGGTTTAAGTAGATGTTTTAAGAACTGCCATACTACTTAGTTCTAATGTACACTTTATAGCAATCAAATTCCTTCATTATATTTATTTATCAACTAGTATTTAAGGTGTTGTTAAATATAAAAAAACAGGAAAACACCCACAAATATGTGCCAAACCACACTGATGACTTGAAATATTTTTATTTTTGCTGCCACTGTTCTCTGAAAATACTTTTAGAATAATGTTTTTTAATGTTGGCAACTCTGAACGAAATTTGAGAATTAAATACAAATACTTTATGCTTGACTTGGCTAAATAAATATGGCCTACTTTTGATTGACAAACTTTTTTACTGGTTTTATTAAACATTTATCATTTATAAATTCTAACAAAAACCTCTAAAATTTCTCATAAATAATCTGATTTTTGAATTTCATAAGTATTTAACAGGTACAGGTTTTGAAACCAGATTCATTTACGAAGTTGATGTGTGAAACTAATGTTATCCCTGAAGGTAGGCTAACTTCTAGAACAGAATTTATCGATGGGTAAGTTTTTTTCTCCATTAATTGTTACTATATCACACCTCCACTTTTAATGCTTCCTGGGCTGAATTAGGCCTAAATGGTGGGCTGGAGTGAAGCCAAAATTCAGGGTCTAAGTGTTAATGTTGTACCGTATTTTAATTCTCTGAAGTAATTTATAGTTTATCAAAGAATTATCTCAATCGGCTGAACTTTAGGTGTGATTACTGTTTTACTTTTCTTAGAATAGTGGAAGCAAATGGTAATATTCTGCGGAATTTTTTCTCCTATTTAATTTGACGTATTATTTCTTATCTAAAATTATGGTCAGGTTGCGTTCCCGCACACAAGGGCGTTGACGTGATTTTCACAGGTTACAACAATGCGCAAAACCATATCCCGAGGTTACTTTTCAAGGTATGACAATAAGCCATGTATCAAAATTAAAATAAACAAATCTCTCGATAAGCAATTCATATTTTCCCAATATCATAAAAAATGGAAGAGTTCGATTTGAATCAAAACACAAGGCCCGCGGGCGTCCCTTTGCCCAATGCTAAAATTAACATTGGTCTTACGGACGGTCTGGGCCTTATGATTTTATTTCACTTATAATTGGCATCCGAGATTAAATAGTGGGTAAAAGTGGGTTTTAGCTAGTAACCCAGTATTACTAACAGGATCCACTCCAGTATGCTTTGATTAGGATTACTACTTTATCATTTATTAGTAGTTAGTACCTAGTTAGTAATTTTAAGCTGAAATAACTCAGAATTTAAAAAGAAAATGGAAAATGTACGTTTAAAGAGCCTAGTGTTAATTTTATTTTTCTTCAAGATGCAATAACATTATTTTCTCTAAATTAAAATATATTGCCGTAATTTACGCTCGCGTGGCCGTTTACACGCGTTAGATCGCTCTGAAGAGGAATATTTACTACATTCATCACAGTTTGGACACTTGTATACAAATGAGCGACGACATGAAATTAGCCCCTGAAGTTATATTTTGAACATAACAAGCAGAAAATAGTACTTTATAAGCTAGTTAAGACTATAATTTTAGAAAAACTAGTTATTTACTACGTCACACTACCTTTTCCCGTTATCACTGCAGAGTACATCTCTTTTGCGAGGGCGACACCGAATTGCCTCTAGCCCCCTCATAAATTAAACTACAGTAGGCTAATTTACCAAATTTCCATATCTTGCTGTTCTTGGGTCAAATTTGTCAATATGCTCAGTGAGATCCAAATTTTCCATTTGTTTTGTCCATTAACTTATATTTATTTTCTTAAAATACAAATGAGTTGAATTATTTGGTATTTGGACGGGTATATTTTCATGTTTGACACAGAAAAATAATTTTTCAAGACAGATGTACCCATTTATACGGTAATGGAAATGAGGTACATCGTAACTCTCGTAAAAATACACATTGAAAACTTAATTACCATACTGTAGTTTTGTTAATTAATACCTTTCAATTCAGATCTAGTTCCAAACCAAACTGATCTAAACATACATTCTTCTTATATATGATTACCGACAAACAAATTTAACATCCTTGAAGTCTTAAGTTATACCATTGTCCATAAAAATAATAACCATAAATATTGTACCTAGGGGCTTCATGTGTCAGTCTTAGCGGATGCTTGAATACAATTTCAATCAATACAAAGTTTTAAAATGTTAATATGCCATTATACCCTCATTAAATCAGAAACAAATACTTACTCCAGTATTACAGCCTATGTCGAGGCAAATGATGTTTGAACAATTTTTAGAAACATACTGCATGAAATTAGGCAGTAGTCTAACCCGATTTTCAGCTGTGTTAAAACTGTAGTAATTTATGAAATTTCCAAATCTTGCCGTTCCTGGGTCAAATTTGTCACCATCCTCAGTGAGATTCGAATTTTCCATTTGTGATGTCAATAACATAAATTGTATTCTAAAAGTAACATCAGTTGAAAGGACACCTAACCTAACTTATAATCAAAATATGATACAATTGACAAACCCTAAGTATAGAATACTGAGTGCATAATTTGGTCTTCTCTGATTGCTAGAGTTGAAGTTCATATTGGTTCTAAAGTCATTAGAAAACTTAGTGTTTCGTATGTAATATAATAGTAAGGTAGCAAAACATAACCTCAACACATTGACACTTTGACACAACGACGACGTCAATAACCAAGGTCTGAAAAATTTAATACAGTACAGGTGTTCTTAACGGGCGCGATTAATCCTACGAGTGTCGGAGCGTATGACGTCACCGACAGACCCTATTTTGGTCTCATCCTATAATTACTTAGCATGGCCATCTCTGTGCTTTTAGCAATATTGGGTAAAGCCATAGAGTAATGGTAAAGCCTTGGTTACACTAGCTTATAGTAGTGGCGTCACTTTGGTGGCTTGTAACTGGTTCGAAAAATAACTAGTATGAATCTTCGCATGACTTAGCTTTTAAATCATTAATGACTTTTAAGATTTAGTGTCATTTAAATCTTTAATGACATCACTATTAGAGAGCGTCATGCCACTTATTGTGGACGTCACTAAAATGAGCACGTTGTTAAAAAAAGGACGATATTCGCTCAAGTTGCAAGACAGTAAAATTGATGCCACTGCTAAAAGCTAATGCAAGCCAAGCTATAAGCCTAGTTTACGCGCATGTAGCATTGGTGTCACTCGAATCACACTATTGCGCGTCATTATGCCACAATAGGTTTACCAACACCCCCGTTAGGTATACAGTTTAATTGGTGCGTCATATTGTTACTCTATGGCGTCACTTTATTTAATCCAGCAATATCAATGCATTCTTGTTGGAGTTGTATCTGAAGTGACGCCGCTAACATCTGCTTTTACAAGTTTCAGTGGCGTCACTCCAAATTGCATCTCTAATAATCAAATGGAGTGTCGCATCACTTGAATTGTAAATCTAACGGAGTTGGTAAACCTGTTGTGGAATAATAACAATGTAATTAGTGTGTTTAAAGACTCCACGGCTCCATGCTTGTGTAAACTAGGCTTCAGGCAAGGCCACACTACACTACAGGCCGGAGTCTCCCCCCCTCCTCCCTGATGCCACGTCACAACACCGGCCGAACTCCTAGCGCTGTGTTGGAAATAAGAACTAAAATCATATGAAAATCGTAAACATTTACCAAAAAATTATGACATTAGAACATCGAAATGAAAACAATAAGAAACAAAACTGTCAAATTTCCAATAAATCATCTGATGAAAAGTAAACAAATTACTTGCCTGTAGTGTTTACCGGTTTTTAAGTTTATGAAATAAAGTCTTGTTTTCTTTAAAATTATTTTCGACCGCATTTGGTTGTTCATTAGTTAATGCAGATTCGAAAAAATAATGGTTTCTAAACGAAAACTTAAACGAATAACTTAGGGCACGACAGTTTTAAGAGTGCGGCAGTGAATCGCCATAAGAGTACATTATAAAAGCGTCTGCGATTTCGTCTGATAATGTGACGTCATCACAAAAGGACTCCGGCCTGTAGTGTAGTGTGGCCTTGCTTCAGGTCGGTTTATTTTTCGTGGCTCAAGCAAAGGAGTGAAACTTAAACGCTCCTATTATTTTATTTTGTATCAACTTTTTGTTTATTGACGTGTTGTTGCTTCGGGTGTACCATTTAGAAGTGGCACCAGTAGAACGCACCAGTTTAAAGCCAAAACTTGGAGCTACTCAAGACTGTCTACTACTGCTTGCTCCAGTCTCACATCTCCTACTCAATTATTCTATGGGGGGCTGCAGAGTCAAATCTCAAAAGAATTTTTATTTTGCAAAAAAAGCTCTTAGGAGCATGTTAAGGCTTCCTTACAATGCTCATTGCAAAGATCGTTGCTTACCGTTCCATCTTTGTACATTTTTGAAGTTGCCATTTACATTAAATTACATACCGTAAAATACGTTAATACAGCCCATAGATATAATACTAGATTCAAACACAACTTTTCTATTCAACATAACTTGTCTTTGTTTGAAAAAATGCCAAAATATTCCGGTTTAAAGATTTTTCAACTCTTGCCAGCTAACATTAGGCTACAGGAAAACTTTAATAAATTTAAAAGGGATTTAAAAAACTTTCTGGTACAAAATAGTTTTTATAGCTTGAGTGAGTTTTTTGAACTTTGTAGCCCTAACCTACGTTTTCCCCCCTCCAAAACCTAAAGCCTAAATTCACCAACTTCTAAATGTTGGCCTACGGCCACATTATGACGACGCCTCATGCAACTGCCAGGCGAATCTCCAAGTATCCAAGTAAGTAAGTAAGTACAGATTACTCTGGCATAGTGCAGTGACATCACCTTTTTTGGCCTGTAAGCGAAGCGAAAAGTTCTTGTTAACCTCAAATGACTTTGCATTTATCGTAAACTAAAAGTGGTACTACGCCAATTATACGGGCTATTTTGTGTGTTCTTAAAAGCCAGTCGAAGTGACGCCACTGTCATATACTAGTGTAAAACTAGCTTTAAGCTAAGTTTACACTAGCATCTAAATGTGTCGTCACTTGGACACTCCAATTAACATTGTTGTTATGCCGATACAGGATTACCAAAAACAGCTGTTTTAACACTTATTTTGTTACAACACCTTATTTATCATTGAAGGGATGCAGTCTTGAGTGACGACACAAATATTTGTTTTTACAGGTGACGACACATTTAGATGCTAGTGTAAACTAGGCTTTAAGCAGGTGGTCATTTCCCATAAATTATTGTACTAGATGTTCGACACGTAGCTTCGCCCACATATAAAATAGTAAGATATTTTTATTATAAGATTCTATTTATATTGTTAATATGTACATGTAAAATACTCGTAATATTTTTGATGAAAAATGTAGATTTATTAAAATCAAGCAGCTTGTAGTTAGCATAAGAATGGATACGTTGTTACAGCTGATTTACATAATATGGCAAACCAACAAAATTACCAAATTTCACATTTTATAATGTTTGCAGGATTGGCAATAGGCAATTCAAGCCCTAAAATCGGAATTCACCACTGAGCTAGAGTATATAGCTCAGTGGAATTCACGGCAACTTGTTAGCAAGTGATAGCGAGTACGTTTTACAATTAATTAATGTGTAGGAAAATGGTGCTGGATTCTAGAATAGGCTGAAAATTAATCGGTGGAGAGGTCGTACACACAGCTGGGATCATCATACTAGAATTCCCAGAACATCCCACTTGGGCAACATGCTGCCATCTAGAAAAAAACATTTTCGGTCCGTGTTTCTCTAAACATTTTTACCTACAATCATGCGTAAAGAGTCAGTTTACGCACCGAAAACCAATCGTAAAAGAGCTGTTTACTGAGTGAGTCTTTGGAGCGAGCGCAAAACTTGATTTCTTTCACGCTCGCCAGCTGATTGCATTGTTACTCGGTGTGCTAAAGCGCTCCCTTCCGCTTCCGACTGAGTTCGACTTGTTTATAAACTCAAACTGGCGCATTCAGATACAATGGATGAACTAAGTGAATGTCGAATTCGTGTTCCTATTATTTATAAGCTAAAATATGTATTCATTAAATCGTGTTTGTTCTAGTAAAAGTCTTTATTTTTACTCATTGTTTATAACCTCAAAATTATAATGGCGCTTTCAGCTGCAATGGACGTTAGTATCTGTGATTGTATTTATCGTTTGGGAAGTTAAAACTGCAGTTGTAGGAAAAATTTAGTATGTATTTCGCGTGTAAAGCATCTTTCTTGCTTTCGCAAAAAATACCGCGCTCCGTCGCGCAGTAACTGTTTAGCTCAAGCATGAAAGACCTACTTTATGCTCTTAATAATTAAATAACTATTAGTATGATGATCCAGATTTATGTACGACCTCTCCACCAATTTCCAACCTGTTAAATGAAAATTCTACTATTAGGCTATTTTTTGCATTATTTTCCAGCACTAATGAGATTATAACAGTCTACTGGTGTTAGGAAACATCACTAGTCTATAGTAGAGGCTGTATATTTAAAAGTCAGATTAGCAAGCAGGCTGAGTATGGGATATAGAGGACAGTAAGACAGAAGGGTTTAAAGGTGAGACTGCTAGTTCATGTTTAGTTTTTCCTCGTATGAAATATATTGAGTATTGAGGTAAATGCTGCCCAAGTTACCTTTTGCAAGCCTTTAGATAACTTTTCTAAGTTAAAAAATTTAACTTAAGTTTTTTATGTCTTCATAATTATACTGTTTAAGGAAAAAAACACAAAGTATGGCAGTTTTTAAAAACAACCTGTTGAATCAAAAATTCCATTAAATACAAGTTGTTAAGCTACATAAGAATGATCAGGTTTCCGCCATTTGGGAAAATGACTGTCAACTTTTTTTCCAAACTAGAAACCATTTATCACCATTAAAATTAAAGCAGCATACCTCTTAAAAATTTCATTGACAGACTTAATAATAAATCATTAAATAGTTTGCTATAGGTTCATTTTGGATGGAACATTTAGTAAACATTTTAAAACATAATGATGTAAAAAAAACTTTATTCACATAATTAGAATCCAAGTTATTAGGATTAGAAGAACATGGGTAACCCATTAAGATAATTCACATTGTTTTAAATGAAATACAAAGTCAAAATGTAGATTGAGTCTTAACAATTTCCAGGGACCCAACTCTCTGTCCCACCCAGAAGTTCTCGAGAGGATCCACTGACTCCGCCACTGTAACACTTGAGAGTTTAAACACATTAGTGTAGTTTAAACACGAGAAGTGGAAGGTAAAGTCCAAAAATTAAAATAATTATTACTTAAAGACTTATCAGCAAATTAGTATAACTGGCACCAATTCTTAGGGCTCATGCCATCCATAAGCCCAATGCTAAAATTAACATTAGTCTTATGGACGGCATGGGCCTCAAGAATTGGCGCCAGTTATACAATTAACTTTTAGAGGTAGATCAAACTAGGAAATGTGGCTATTATATCAGTAATACATAATCAAAACTTTGTGGCTTTGATAGTTGTAGTTGAAATTACTATTATTGTTATTTTAATAAGAGGATGGTGGCCTCTTTTTACCTTTCATTTGCCTCCCCACATGGGCCTTAGGGGGGAGTTATCAAGTAAAGCAAGGGGGGCGAGCTGGTAGAGTACAAGGGTGAACAGAAAATGTGACAACGTGGAGAATCGAAACTGCAACACTACTGCCACAGTTTTGAGGCCGAGTGCACTACCAACTCGGGACCAACTCACAAAGATAATAATTACAAGTTGATGGAAACGCAAGTGCACACATTTAAAAATATCATGTAGGATATGAATGGTTTTTTTTCAATCAATGCTGGATTATTTGTATATGTATTAAAAGAAAAACTACTGGGTCAATAATTTATTCATTTTTTTAAAGCCCTTAATCAAGTCCCTCAAGTTAGTGCAAAAAATAAGGTAGTGCGTGGATAGCCCAGGTAAACTACATAAAAACCCTGTCAACTGAGAAAAAATGTTGCTTAACAAACAATGTAATGATTAATTGTTGCAGGTGATAAAAACGTAACAATAAAAAGAGATTTCACATTAGTGTAGCAAAAACATGCAGTATTTTTCCTGATTCCCTGGCATTTAAAACTCCATCAAAGACCATATGGCAATTAATAAACAAAAATAGGAACAAATTTTATAATAAGAATTCATCCAAGCTAGTAATAAAAAATGATTATGAAGATCATATAGAAGATCCTCAATTAGTTGCAGATTTGTTTAACAGACATTTCACAGAAGTTGGAATGAAAAAAGAAGTACATTCAATACAAAGTTCATATAAAAGTCATCCTGTTCCTCAATCTATCTTTTTAAGTCCGACAACTGAATCGGAAATAATTGGTGTTATTCAGTCACTAAAAACAACAACGTCCTTTGGACATGATGGGATATCAACCAAAATTCTTAAAAGATCTTGTTATGAAATGGCCTCTCCTTTAACATACCTAATCAATCTATCAATGACTAGAGGAGAATTCCCTGAAATGTTGAAAATAGCAAAAGTTATTCCTATATTTAAAAAAGGAGATAGTCAGGATCGCAGTAATTATAGACCTATATCATTGCTTCCCTCAATCAGCAAAGTATTTGAAAAAGTAGTACTCGTAAGGCTTCTTTCCTTCCTAGAGACCCAAAAACTGTTATCCCCTTATCAATTTGGATTTAGAAATAATATGTCTACAGTTGATGCACTGTTTCATGCCATTTCAAATATTGTCTCACAACTGGACCAAAAGAAAAATTCTCTATCGATTTTCTTTGATTTAAAAAAAGCCTTCGACATGGTAAATCATAATCTCCTATTAAGAAAACTTAATGAGATTGGAATAAGAGGAGTAGCCCTTGAGTGGTTCAAGTCATATTTTAAAAATAGGGTCCAATATGTACAAATACCTAGTAAAAATGATAATAACTATTTAATTTTTAAGAATTCCAATAAAATGAAGATAGAAACTGGAGTACCACAGGGATCAGTGCTCGGACCGATAATGTTTATAATTTTTATAAACAACATAACAACAAATTTAAAGTCCTCAAATATATATTTATTTGCCGACGACACGACATTATCTATCTCTAATGAGAACAGGGAACGATTAGAAATTGATGCTTACATAAAATCATCAGAAACAATACAATGGTTTGCAGAAAACTATTTCAAATTAAACTTTTCAAAAACTCAGTTTGTTGAATTCAGAATAAAAACTCCAAAACAGCCTTGCGATGATATAAATTTGACAATTGAAGACAAAATAATAGAAAAAGTGGGCTGTATAAACTTCTTAGGAATTATGGTGGATGAGAATTTGAAATTTGATAAGCACATTGATCAAATTTGCAAAAGATTGTCCACTAACTTATTTGTATTAAGAAACCTATCAAAGTTTTGCAATCAAGAAATATTGCTCCAAGTTTACCATACCCTCTTCATTCCCCATATAAGGTACGGAATTTAGATCTGGGGAATGGCAAATTCTTAAGCCAGGCAAATATTTAAATTACAAAAGAAGGCACTTCGGATCATTTTCAAGCTAAAAATTAAGGATTTGTGTCGCCCTATTTTTAAACAATCAAAACTTTTAACATTTTGGTCTATATACATTTTTGAAACCATAATTTTTGAAAAAGGAATTTACCTTATTTCCTAAGCAAAGAATCACTAAAAGATATATTGAATCATCGAACGAATAATATTATTTTAACACCAACTTACCACAGGAACACTTTTTATGAACGTCATTTAATATTTAATGGAAGACAACTTGTAAATAATTTACCAAATCAATTAAAATGTTTATTTTTTTACAATTTCAGTGACTTTAAATCAAAATTTAGAAAAAACTTAATTGAAAATTCTTTTTATTCAATTCAAGAATATCTAAATGCATCTCAAGAAAAAAGAACAAAAAGAAGATTTTTAGAAGATTATGGTTAAATTTTTATAGTTTATTGTATCAATATTGTAATGCCGATGCAAATTCTAAATTTGTCCAAGCAATAAATTATTATTATTATTATTATTATTATTTCAATTTGAGCTCCCTACCATTATCCTGCAACTTGCCAAACGCCTGCAGTTTCTATTCAAAATGTTTGTCTATGTAATTATATATATATTTAAATACTTACTAAAATGAAGCAAAATTGACTTCTTCATCATCTGGGACCCATCTTAGTCTCACTGACTTTTTTGAGGTGTTGTTGACATGCATAGCAGAGCTCTGTAATGTTAGTAAAATTCAAACAACTCGCAAAACAGTTATTTTTATTTATGCTATAAGCATGGTCTAAAAATAATCATGTCAGTTGCATGGTTCATTCAGCACTACATTTAGCAAGGACATGTGGTAAAACATTTGGTACATATTTGGTAAGTCATGAGGCAGATTTTAATGCATGGAATGTAGAGGACGGTACATTTTACCAAATTTAAATAACCAATATCATTATCAGGAGCAAAACTTTTAATAGTTCCAAAACACTGAGCAAAACATTGGGCGCGTTCACCTGCAGTCATCGGTGGCTAACCGGTTACCATAGTCCTTAATAGGCAAATCCACCGCATCTTGACAATCAACAATGTCCGGTTACTAACCGAATCCACCGTAACCCTTCTCCGTTGGATGCACAACAATGATCGGTAGGTGGTAGATCCACCGCTACCGTTCGTTATGAAAGGTTGGTAGATTACTCACCGGTGACTGCGGGTGAACGCGCCTATTAAGTTCATTTAACTCGGTTTCTTATGTGTTTCCATTTCCCCCATAGATTCTACATCTCTTAAAAGACTTGCTATACGTTAAGAGTTTCTAGGGGCCCGTTTCATTACCAGTTACTGATTGTTAGCTACAAAATACAAGTCACAAATTTAACAGCAAGTAATATGTATTGGTATTTATATTAGGCTTCTCAAAATGGTGATGTTCAAAATCAAACGAGCAGCTGACTCCCTATATTGTGAATATCCCAATTTTGTGTAATATAGTATAGTAATTTGACTATTAATATTTTTCAAGTTGAGTTGAAACTTGTATTTAGTAATAAATAATTGGTTAAACGTGTGTTATATCTTCACGCTATGGCCTTACTCCATATGCCGGAGCTGTCAGACATTGTTTATTCTCAATGATCTGGGACAACAATAAAAATTAATTTCAAAAACATTAACTGTGTTTGTCTACAAATTTCAATAAAGGTATAAATTGACAGCTATTTAAAAATGTTAACATGTCAGGGTAGTACAACTTCAGAGATCAGTTGTGGTGTTTTGATGACTTTCACTCTACTCCAACGGTTCTCACAGCTCCTCATACAACATTCCAACATTACTTCGATATGAAATGGTCTCCAGGTTGACGAAACGCTGGACTTCGCATATTGACTATTACAGAAGTCAAGACCGTCACCTTCCTCATGATATTCCTTTTAAAATCAATCAAAACACGATTTTTTAATTGGAAAACAGAAAAATTGACAGCCTTTGAAGCTAATTTGTTAAGTATAAGACCACATAAACCGCTTTTACACTCACATCTTTGTGACCGAAGCAGGTGAACACATCGACGTCGTCATACTGAGTGTCGAACTGGCCGGTCGCTTCCCCCATCAGGTTCAGAGCATGGATCATGAACCCCTGGAAGTACGGATGAGCGATAAATCACAGACTATATTTTTTTGTCGCTGATATTTGTAAGTCGCAGTCACACTCTAAGCAATTCCCAGTTGCAGGTAATTGTTCAAAATATCGACTGTAGTAACGCTAGCGACTGGAGTCACAGTCAGTGACATAGCAGCTACAGAATTTGCAGTCTTATAAGCTTAGACTAGTTCTAAGGTTTTAGCAATCCCAGTCGAATTGGCAGGTATTTGGTTCAGAACATTTAAAAGTGACATATTAAAGGCGTCTTAGCGACAGCAAATACATGAGATCATAGCCGGCAGTCGCAACAGAACAGAAATAGTTCAGTAGTTCAGGCGCAGTTACTTGGGTATGCAGCAGTCACAGTCGCAGTCGCAGTCATAGCGTGCCAGTGGCATCATCTATCTGTCACATATTAGAAGTTTTAATTACCTTCGCAGGAGCATAGTCCGTCACAGTTTAGTAGTTTTAAGTATACCCGCTGAAGTGCTATCGTAGCATCTCATATATCACTGTGACTAGTCACTGATATTTTTCACCGATATTTCCTTGTCATAGTCACAGTTCGTCTGATATTTTAATTCACTGATAATGCTGATCTCTAATCTCTTCAAAAAGCATTTTTAAGAATTTTGTCTTTTTTACCGAAAGAACCTCATGCAAACCATTATTTGCTATGAAGTATGAAATATTAACATTACCTTCCCTTTACATTTTCAAAGTTTTGGTTTCTTTGAAAAACAACTATCAGTATTACATTGAAAAGCAATCTGATCATCAGTATGAAATACGTTTCAAAAATCAATTACAGTATCGAAGACATCGCCTCTGTCGGGTTGAAAGGTCACCTTACTATATGAGTCTTAGAATGTACAACAGTCTGCCTGCTAATTTGCAAAATATTAATAACATTGAAAAATAAAAATAAAAAGTTTAAAAGTCTACCTCCTTGAAAAAATTACTATTCAATTTCAACATATCTTACTGACAATACAAACAAGTAAAATTATACCTTTGTAATTTCTGTATTTTAATCTTTGCTAGTTTGGTTTTTATTACTGTGTTGTTATTTTTTTAGCTAAGAATATATGACAATGTCACCGGTTTCACCCCAGCTGTGCTGGGCATCTATATCTATATATTAATACGCAAGCGGTTTTCTTTTCACAGTCCAACCACAATAACGGCTGAACGGATTTTAACGTTTGAGGTGTCAAATTAAAGGGATTGTTATGTAGATTTGTCATCAAGTCTCAGAATTTTAAAAAAGGCGTCACTAATGTACAGTAAAGTGCTGAAGTTACGGAACAGTAGCGCTATTCATGGACATTGAAGCAAGCTCAGATTACTTTGTTTACAAACTGAACATATGGCCAAACTCTGAAATAAACCACAGACTGCAGCAATTATATATATATATATATATATATATATATATATATTTTTTTTTTTTTTTTTTTTTTTTTTTGAAAAGAGCAGTTTTATATTTACAGCTGGTTTGGCTTTGTTTTCAACAGTTTTCTTTTTTAAACGATTTATTATGTAATTTAGGTTGTTATGAAATTTTTTAAGCTCTTAAACTTCGCAGTTACCAGTTTTACAATGTAGATTACGATATGTGTTTTTGAAGTTATATTAACCTGAGCGAATCTATTTTCTGATTTGGTGCATTTATAATGCCACCGATAAGAAGAAGACGAACATTGACTGGTCGGAGGAGTCGGAAAGAACTCGATCGCAACCGCTGGCATCACCCTCCCGATGTAACTTTTGATGCTCCTTCCAACCTCAGACCAATGACCTAAAAATGCTTTCATTGTGGTGGGTTGCATTTCAAGAATGAAAAGACTGGTAGAGATAATGCGCCGTTTACGTGTTTTTGTCACAAAGGAAAGGTTGCCTGTAAAGACTGCCCCACAATATCGCCGTTCCCTACAATATCTTTTTTGGCGATAATTATCAATAAGGTGCAGAGGCAATCCCTAAACAAAGAAAGTCATTGCTCACGGCGCCAGTGTTTGCTCTCGGTCAGCTACATGTTGCTGTAAGCAGAGCTTGATCTTTTGCCGTGTTAGAATATACATTTCAGAAAAAAGGACATGGGGAAATTAAGGTGTTCCCTTAAAAATCGTTTACATTTACCGGAAACTAATGCGGTTTTAATCAAATTAACATAAATGCGTGGCGGGTTTCAGTAGTTAAGCCATAATTTTGTTAATGAATTTAGTCCTTTGATTAAACTTCAAAAGTAAATGAGTAGGCTGATTATTCTTCATTCTTTTACTATATGACTTTTGCTCGATTTCGAGCTACGTGTTATCTAGTAAGATTTGTTTTGTGACAATAAAGATAGATTTAATTTAATTTCATCTCTACCTGGAAGGTCCAGGCCCCGGTGGCAGACAGCGTCAGGTAGACTCCCTGCTGGCTGGAGATCCTGTGGCGGCTGAACTCCACCCTGTACGGCATGGGGGGCGAGCGAGGGGTCAGCGTGGAGTTGGTGAAGTTTCCCGGGTTCATCGTCTCACAGTTGTCTTTCCAATGGTCGAACAGTTCATCCTCTTCATCTACATCCTGTCCCGTGGCTCTCAAAAGGATTAGTCCCAGGAGGAGTGGCAGGATTATCATCTATCAGGGAAGAAAGTATGAACTATGAAGAAAAGTTAAATTGTTTTTTTTTATTCTCACTGAATAAGTTGTGATGTTGCCTTAATGATGGTGAATTGTAAAACACTGTGCAATCAGATTGAACTTAGACTCTCTCTAAGTACTTGAGATATTCTGTTGGTCTAAAATATTAATTACATATTTTGAAATCATTAAGCGCTCACATTTTTGAGAATACATTTTTTTTGTACTTATGTTTACAAACTGCAATTTTTATTAGAAATAGCAAAGCAACATTTAAATTCATCACATTTTTCTTTACAACCTGTAGAATGTTATGATTATTTAATTAAAATTGCACTCATTCACCAATATAAAACATCTTTAGAAAAAAATTAATTTCATCGTAGATAAATCTATAAATAAAGTCCAAATGTACCAAGATTCTTTTGATAAAACCATTAGACTTACACCCTTTAATCTCATACGTGAATGAAAGGTCTCGGTGAGAAAATTTTGTTTTTATTTATTTTTGACATTTGCTCATTTCTTATATCTTTTACTCACAAACATTTTCTATTATAATTTAGTATTTTGACATAAAAAGCTGTATAGTTTTCCCCCAGTTCCTAGTAGTTTTAAACAACTTAAAGTTTCATTTAACACAAAAAACTAAATGCATAAAAAGCATTGCATAAAAACCACATGCAATAAAAGCATTGTTAAATTAAAACTTACTGTTGAATATTTTTAAGAGATGTGTTTTAAAAACTGAAAACGAATACATATCTTGATGGGATGCAAAACTAATACAAAGCCAATGCTTCTTCTAAAAACGTAATCGTAATCGTAATCTCTCAATCTTAATAACTTGGTGTTACTGCAGTTTGAATACTATACTGGGTTTGAAAAACATTACATTAATAATATCCATCGTGTCACTATGGCTTATTTTGTCTAAAGACCCAGTTATATTTGTGTTCTAATTTTGTGATTTGAGAACATAAATGTCACATTGGTTTCTTTTGCAGTTGTAATTCTTATTGTGAAAATTCCAATGTTTCTTGTTTTAAAACATTGTTTGAAGGAATGGCTCAAAACATAGCCATTACAAGTAATAGATGACAATGCTTCACAGCTTTAAATATCTTTTGTATTTCTTAACGACATATAGCAACGTTTAAAAAAAATTTCATTAAGAATCTAGAACTTTATTTGTCAACAGGGCCGCCCACGGGGGGGATTGATGGTGCAAGTTGCGCCATTGACAAACATTTTGGGGGGGAATTAATCTTTCTTGGGGGGGAGTAAAAATTATAGAGGAAATAAAATGAAATAATATATTTACGAAAAATCAATAGTCTGTATTCTCTATAACCATGAGTATAGAATGATAGAAAGGTAAGCGTTTTACTAATAAACTATATTCAACTTGATTGGGACACAGCATGACACAGAGATAGAATTAAATTTTTCCATATTTTTAACAAATCAATTTAATAACAATTACAGTATTGAATGTGAGAATGTGATACCAGTGCTGAATATTATCAGCGTTATATAAGAATGTTATTCTTTGTTCTCTAGACGTGCGTAGGGTGCAGATTCCAGCGTCCATTACACGACAACTTTTAGATCTTAGGAAGCTAATAAAAATAGAACTTATTTACAAGTAGAATAAAACTCCCTTCCTACTATTCACTCAGCTACAAGGTATCAAACTAATGGTATAAATTTTATAAGTAATACCTGTTACCTGTTACCTCCTGTGTCCGCATCGTTGTCAAAAAAACAAAAAAAAATGGCAAGAGACCCGTCATCTAAAGTAGAAGTCATCTTATTCTATTTCAGTTTTATTTCAGTCTTGCATCAGTCTTCAAGACGTCGGCAATCAGGTGAACGATAAAAGGGTAGGTGATGGTATTTGGACAAGAAATTGAAAAAGGATGGAGTGAAAATGGAAGTGAGATTATGAAAGATTTATGGATGCTGTGGCAGATCATAGTAGCATTTGTCTACAAGATATTCTTTTAACTTCTTCCTAAAACTATTAAGATTTACTATTTCTTTTATGGTTGAAGGAAGTTGTGAAAAAAATGTCTACTAGCATAACAAGGTTTAGTTTCAAAATGTGTTAAACTATGTTGAGCAGATGGATTAATGCTGTGATTTCTGGTATTATATAATTATGATTATGAGCCTGGATCAACTTTTGATCTTTTATACATAGGGGGGCCTAATTACTTAAAAAATATACAAAGCTGGTACACTAAAATCTGCAACTCTTTAAATATTTCGGAAACTGTATCTCGAGGCCTAAGCCCACAAATATTTCTAATAGCTCTTTTTTGAATAATAAAAATGCGTATGAAATTTTCTTTACTAGATCTGCCCCAAAGCACTATGAAATACCTGATATAGCTTTCAATCAGACTAAAGTAAACTAATTTATTTAAAGCTAAATTTTTCAAAACAGTAAGGTTTCTTAGAATGCAGTTAAAGTCAAAGCCAGTTTTTCAACGTGCTCAGACAATCCAACCTCACTCCTAGATAGTCTACGAATAAGGATCTTACAAGTACCTCATCATTTAGGAGGTATAGTAGTTATGGCTATCACGTCGGCCTCTTCCCGTTTAAAAATCCTCCAGGCTTAGGTCTCTACGGAGCAAAAAAGAGGCGACATCAATTAGAAGCCAAAGAAGCCGTCCCCTAATAACGCAAAAATTGATCTTTGAGTTTTAGGTGTTATCTTCAACAAAGTCCATTAGACTATCTAGAGAAAATGCCTCATATCTAAACAAGGACGCACTCGGCCTTGGGCCTTGATTCGAAGGTGTGAAGTCAAAGAGGGGGGATGTCGGGATTTATTTAATTTTTACTGACGAGAAATATATAATAATTGTTTATACCTGTTTGTTTTATATGATGTAGTTAGAAGATGCCAACCTTAGGTTATGTACTCTATGTTGTTTATAAATAAAATAAATTATATTGTCTGGGTTTGTCTGTCAGTCTGCCGTCTGACGTACCTTTTCCTGTTGTTGTTTATGGTGCGTGTTGTGTACAGGTTAAGCGTAAAGAAAGGGAAAGCAGCCAAGCTTGTCATAATAAAATAATGCAATTAATTATAATAATTGATTAATAAATATTTCTTTTCATAAGGTTCGTTAAGTAACTATCTAGGGGACAATTCATCTTAACAAAGAATGGTCCTAGGACAATATTCAATCTGGACAGTGTCAGTTTCTGTAAGATAATTTTCAATGAGTCATTTTTTTATTATTTAAATATACATCTCAGTGGATTTAGTTCAATCTAATTGAACAACTCATTTTGAAATAAATCATAAAAACTGTAAATACTAAAGAACCTTTTTGAGGAGTGTGTTTTCTTGAAGTGGCTACACAGAAAATAGGTAGGCCTAAGCCCTAAGCTAATAAATAGCAAATAAAACCTTGCTCTAGTTATTGGTTAGTGATTAAATTTCTACTCTTGTAGTTGGGAACAAGAAAGGGTTCAGGTAGTCTAGCTAGCTCCAACTCTAATCCTGCTGTCGCAAATTACTAATGTCGTGCAGACAACGAGGGGTGACGGGCAGCTCCCAAGACAGTGGTCGCTGCCACCCTCCTAAATAGGCCTATTCCTCAGATAAGTAATTAGTAAAAAAATTCCAACACAAAAAACAAGTCCTAAGGATCTTTTTCATTAAGTATTTCTCTCTTTGTATTTCCGTTTTATTCTCCTCCATTCAACATAAGAGGAACAACCGGGATTATTGGGAAGTACATGCCTGGTATATCTCATCGTTAGACTGAGGGCCTGCTGCAGGGTCCAGGCAACTCTTAGTTCTAGTGTGTTGCGAGCAATAGGCCTAAACAGCTCTGTAAATATTATACCCTTATCAAACATAACCCTAATAACTCAATCGAGAGTTTTACACACTTGACCATCATACATTATGTGAGTTTTGAATTTAGTTACCGTACCTAATAATTTCTTTCATATTTTTATTTATTTCCTACGTTAAAGTTAATGGTGACATCTAGAAAATAAATTGACTAATGACCAATTTTGCTTTTAAAAATAATTTGACTAAAAACTAAAGGCTGCTTATTATTTGAACAAGATTGGTGGTGAACTAACATAATCACAAGCCACAAGGCTAGTGGTGGTGAATTGACGGAAGAAATCCTTAAACTTAAATGGTCAAGTGCACCAATTTGGCCTGGTAGGTAGCTTTTTTAAAACAGAAGGGCAGTTCTGGCCGGCCCTACTGGGACCCTCTCCATCTAAAAGTGATATAGGCTAGTCAAACAAATGTTTTAACTTTGAAGTAGGTACACTGAAGTAAAACCTGAAGTAATAACCAAATGTTTTAACTCTGACGTAACTGAAGTAAAACTTGGCAACTAATGTCTTTTCCTGCAAACAATTTTTTAGATAATGAAAACACTCTACCCTATGTTGATGGTTTGTAGCCATGTAGTTGCTCGGATTGCTTTATCACTAACTTAACATGTCAAGGCTCCCCGAGGTACTATAACCACCAAGGTCAAGGTAAAGGCAAACCATCACCATCCTTGATTGTAGACTTTTTACCAATCAGGCCTTCCAAATGGATTAATAAAAAAAAATTCATTTCATAATTTTTTCATCAGCGTTTTAATGTTTAATGTAGGCTGAGGCTATCATTTTTACAGGGTTTAAGCTGGGAAAAAATTTTTTTGAGCAAAAATGCTACAAGCTCTTTGGGACTTGTAGCAAAATTATTTTCCTTTCAGCATTTTTATCGCATGTCATTAAGTTATAGCACATGTCATCAAACCAAACAACTTAACCGAACAACATAACCTCAAACTATATTTTGTATCACCGTTTTCGAGACGTCTGTTTTCGCCAGTGTTGCCAGACTGGCCATGAGATTTTACCCACCGTGAGTTTCGAAAATCCCCGCTTTAACACGGCAAATTCTTAAAAAATCCCCCATAATCCACGGCACCGTTTCTTGCTCCTTAAATAGGGTATTCATGACTTGGAACTGAAATTATCGAATGAGTATTGATTATTCGACTCCATATCATTCCAAGCGGTGCGAACTAGCCCCCCACATTCTCGCATTTGCCACTAGACTAGATTTTCTGCAATAAAGTTAAATAATTTCCACTCTTTACTTTTTAGCAAAAAGGCAACAGCCTGTCCGAATATTGTCGCATTTTCGTGGAGCATGTCGCATTTTGCGACAAATGCGACAGCAGCTTAAACACTGCATTTTTAATTCAATTAGTTGATATTACAAAAATGCTTTAGTTACAATCGATAAGAATCAAAACGGGTGTGCGTAGATTGTATCTTATATATTCTGTATGATGGAATTGACACTATTCAATCTTAAATCTATACATTGCTGTATTCAATGATGAATAAAGAATATTGAATCTGAATCATCTCTTTTGCTCCAGTGATGAAGCTGCCCAAACTGCCACTGGACATCAAGGTCCCCGCCAGCGTTCTCACCCGACGTCACGCCGTGTGTCTCGTGTGGAAAGGGCCCCAACATTGGTTGATTTTGGTAAGTCTCATCAATACACTCGTTATCTTTTATGGCTACAACAGAGATCATTGAGCTCCATTTTCACCCCCCCCCTCCCCCTCCCCAATTTATTCATTTTTTATACAGTTGGCTGAGTGACGTCTCTGAACAGTTTGCTTGTTTTTGAGCATTGAGTGAAATAGGAGCTAATAGGCCTACACTAGGCAGCTTGGCAACGGCTGAAAAAAAACAGTATTTCTATTTACCTGAAAATACGGATGGGATGTGAAGAGAAACGAGATAAAAATTTGGTTATTTTGGATTAGTATGACCTTGCTTGAGTAACTTAAACATCAACAGAAAAGAACAACTGTAGTACCTAAAACTCGATTTACAATGCTGCGATTTAAACTGGTTATGTATTTCCGCTTCCATTCATAAGTGTTTGAAAATAAATGTTCCGTGCTGTGATTGGCAAAGAGTCACTTCTCTGCCTAGAGTAAGACACAGAAAACAGATGTTTCTTTGTCAGTATGATGTAAAGTAGGTACTTTACCACTCGCTCCTTGCTAATGTAAAGCCAATAAGCTGGCTAGCGTACAGTAGTTTATCACTCGCTCCTTAGTAGACAGCTGTTTTAAAGTTGGTTTTCAGTGTGTAAACTGACTCTTAACAGTAGATGTTGGGAAAGTTTTTAATTGTTTAAGCCCCTGCAAAAGCAGAAAATGTAGATTATAATTGGTGGTTCAAAGCTAAGTGGTGAGAGGACTTGCAAGTCCTAACTTTGCTTCGTTAATAAAGTCATTTTTCATTTTATTTCATTTCATTATAAAAATGTTTCTTTGATTTAGTGCATATAGTCCAGTAAAATAATTTGTAGTGATATTCAAAAGGTAGGTAGTTTGGGGTTTTGGATTTTTTAATTTTTTGGAATATTTATTGAACATTACAGTAGACTCTTGAGAGTTGGCGCCTTATGGACTTTAATGGTGTCGAAGTAACAAAATGTCAAACTATAGGGAGTATATGGGATTTTACAGTAATTAATATAGGCCTAAGCATTAAAAATTCAGGTTTTAGACTTACATCTCCTAAATCACTCAATATTCTAAACCTATCACTGCACAAATATTTTATTAACTTAAATCATAATGTAGGTACCAATAAATATCAATGGAAAAAAATATTTGTTAGTCTTTGAATGTTCTTTGGGTGTCAGCAGGTGTTGAGCTATATGGTCATAGAGTAAAAAGTATCGAGTGTAGAATGTTTGAGAGTCTACTTTATATATTAAAAACCATGCATCCTACAGAGATAAATCTAATTACAAATTTAAAGAAGACTAAATTCCCTACAATTTAAGTGCTTTTGCAGCTCTGAGGCTTTGATGGATAGGCGATATGGTTATTCAAAGGTATGCAAAATCCTTCCATTTGATTAACCCGATCACACCGCTTTGTTGAAAAGCACAACCTTAAATTTTTTAATAAAAAAACCACTTTTGCAGGAAACAAATTTTTTGACTGTTTACCAAGACAAATTAAATTCCAAAAGAATTGCAATAAATTTCTCAAATTGTTAAAGGAATTTTTGATGAAATCATCTTTATATTCATTGGAAGAATTTAATCATAATTAGGATTTTTTTAAATAATTAATTTTTTATTTACATTTAAGCGACAAATATTGTATTTACAATGTTATTATAGGAATTTTTTGACTCTATTCCTTGTATGTGAACTGATGTACATTTTTATTTGGAATAAAGAAGTTTTGAATTGAATTGAATTGAATTGAATTGAACTTGTGGAATTTCCAAAATTTCCGAGGCCACTAGGGAAGAAAAAAGTAGAACTAAAAAGTCCTAAGTATTTTCTAAAAAGTTGGAACAAAATGGTTGGATTAACAGTATTTTTAATGCAAACCTAAACAATGTGTACTGTATACCAAGTTTACTTAACAGTTTTCAAGCCAATTAACATCAAACAGACTCAATCTAGCCATATACAATATATTAATTGGCAAGCATGATTTTTGTGATCCTTTTTTCTCAGCCTTTGTGCAACGAATCAAAAATCTAAGCACACCGTTAGAAAAGCAGTTTTCAGTAGATGTGCTCAATCCCATTATAATTTAATATAGTTTCCAATAATGGTCAAAAAAATTAATTTGAAATTATAAAAAAATACCATAGGGGTTTATACGTTGCCATGTTGGTTACCAAATGACAAAAAAATGTAAAAGAAATCGCCCAAACTTTTTGCAACTCACCCCGGAATTTTCGGACGTATTTAATGGACTCTCAGTAAATAACAGTGATAAAATATAAAAATAAAGCGATTGCGGAAACTGAACAAGTCCATGGAGTGAGACGCGGCGAACACAGAACAAAACGGTAGGAACTGCCCGACTGTACAAGTGACATAGATCCCACCTGACAACCTGAGCTCACACGAAGCAATGAAAAGTGAGTCGGGCAGTGACACGGATCCTCGTCGTGCATGACCTAGTGACGCGTGACAGGGAACCGCGTCTTGTGAGGTCAATGTGTTAAGCATATTTCATACCAAACAACAATCATGATGTAAAATCCTTCTTCATAGCAATTGTAACTTGATATTGATATAGGCCTAACACTACCTACCATGGACAAAGTGTTTCAATCCAAGTTGGCATTTGGAACTTAAAAGCACATTACACAGGATGAATGAGATTAAACAAGTCCCTGACATTACCCTTGATTTAAAGCAATTGCCAGTGGGCATAATCTTTAAAGCCAAATAATTAATAATTGTCAAACGGCAAGATCATTGCAACTGTTTTCTTTGTTAGCAGGGGTGTTTGGCGCATCATTTTCATGTTTTGAGGTTTGGACCTTAGTTAAACCTTAATCCTGCAGTGTTAATTTTAAAATTAACATCACATCTTATTTATTAACCCTCAAAAAAATTCAGTAGCACAAAAAATACAAAACAGAAGATGTGGAACAGAATGTGAAGAAAGTATCTCCTGCATGCCAACTCAAACCAACTTTGCCGCAGATCAAGCCAAGAAATTTTGATCAGTTTTGTGGGGTCATCACCAATAATCCCCCGTAAAGCCAGGATCTTGAGCTAAGTGCATTTAATATTTCCTGGCTCTCGAATAACCATTTGTACGCGAACAGCTCACCAATTACGAGCAAGTGAATTTTTTGGAAGTAAACGTTAAGTTACGAGATGTATCAGAGGTGGTGGCAGATATCCATGAAGAGGAATTCGAAGTATAGATTTTGATTGTATATGGTGTGATAAATGTTTAAAATGCAGATTAGAGCCTATTCATAGAAAAATATAAAAAAATGTGTCAAAGCTGAAAATAATATTTATTTGCAGGAATATCAAATGTAAAAAATGACCCTTACTTAAAAAACAACCTTTCTCTATCTTTATCCTCTCAGTGTCTTCACCACCGACACCCAGCTTTCACTATATCATAGAAGGGGTGATGATTGGTATTGAACCTGTTAAAACACTACTAGCAATGAGTGGGATGGGATTTTGATTTGGGGGCCTATGTATTTGGAAAAAGGCCTCCCAAAAACACACCTTTAATATGTAATTGTATTTTTTTACAATTATTAATTTCTCAAGTATTATACAGGGTGTTGATAAAAAACCCTTCAGGACTTTGGGATATGGTTACTTACATTAAAACTAAGAAAAAAATCTATGAACATGGGTCCTAAAATGGTCGGTTATCCATTTGTTGGTCTGTATGTGTTTTTAACATGGTTTTTCATAACTTTAGAACTACTAAATATATCAACTTCAAACTTGGTACGTATATGCTGACTAATAGGACCTACGTTCTTTGAAAGACATGTCTTAGGTGGGGTTTTGTTAATTTAATACCTTGAATATTATTGGGCACTTCCCACCGCCAGGTTGACGGCGTTGGTCCAATTACTAAGCGGAGACTGCAATGAGGTCAGATCAGTCCACTTGTCACATTAAAACACAAACACAACATTGACATAAACATGTAATGCATTAAAACAACGCACGCCTAAACGAACCTGACGTTTCGAAAAACTAAAAAAAGTTTTTCGTTATCAAAGGTCCCCGGAGTAACACTTAACTATTTACATTATTCGTGGTCGCGGTCAATCAAGCCGAGCGCGTAACCATGACTCAAAGTATTGACTCAGCCATATATATCTAGAAATTTGAACAAATGGTTTTTTTGCTTCTGGGGGCCCCAAAATGAAAAGTTATCATGGTCTTGGGCTTAAGTCTTACCATGAGACCCATAGGCATCACGTCAAGGGGGCACAGGGGGGCACGTGCCCACCAACAAAAAAAAACTTAGCTTATTCTTGTAGCCGCCGAACAACATTAAAAAAGCCAAATAAAAATTATTTTCTGCTATTCTCTAAAGTCGTTTCTATACTCATAAGTATTTTAAACCAGTTGTTTTTAAGATTGATGTTTATTTTTACCACATCAACCGTTCAAATTCCCTTGTATTTTTATATTTAATCATGTTATTAAATTCAATTGATATCAGTTTAATTATTTGGCTAAACAAAGAGGTTGAATGAAGAGATATACATTTGTTGAGTGGGCACGTTCTTTGCCTGGGCGAAAGTTGGTCACTCTGTGCGCTGTGCGCCTAGTGCCTGTCATTTTTTCATTCACTTGGCGTTTAACCTGCAAGCTGCAGACGAGAATGACATTAACGGCAATGAAACGGCCAGGAAAGTAGGGGAATCGTCAATAAGAGTTATTTTTTGACTGCCTGTTTTCTTAACATAGAAAACAATAACTACAATGGTTTTTAGGTAAACACTCTTCAACAATCATGTGTTAAAAATCTAAGTAATATGTAGTGGAACTTTTCCCAGAAATTTACTTTGAAAATCGTAAAAAAACTAAGGTTTTTATTGCAGTATATTTTGCAGATTTTAAGTCTCGAACCCCCACTTTTGAGTACGAAAAAACCAAAATTTTCTGGGGGAGGAACCCGTATCCCCCGCTTGCCTGGGGGGTATTCCATTCCCCCCAGGCCCCCCGTCAGTTGTGCCCCCCCAAAAGTTTGGTTCACGCGACGCTTATGATGAGACCTATGGTAATAGCTTTTTCCCTATAGGGGAAATTCGCTAAAACGTGTTCTATGCAGATAACTCAGCCAGAGAAAATCTAATAACGTAATCAAACGAATTCGAAAGTTGTAAAATTTTAATATTGGCCTTATGAGTTGCCATAATAGCAACGAAATAAACAAGGAAATTGTAAACAAATGAAGTAATCACAAGAGTTGTTTTGCAAACTGCAACCCATGTAGGGAGAACACAGCTTGTGACATAAATATTGCATAGATTAACAAAAATCTTTTTTTATAAATTTTATGACGCTGAAATATTTTGTAGTACAGTAACTGGATGAACTCGTAAACATGAAATAACCCCGAGCAAGGCTCGGTCCACCACTCCTATACTCTTATACGAGCAATGTTATCTTGCTTGTATGTTTGCACAACGATCTCAAAAACGGCTCCGAGGATTTCCTTCAAAGTGTTGAAATAAGTAATTTATGACTCAAAAACGTGTTCTATGCAGACTACCTGGCTACAGAAAATCTAATAACAAAATAAAATGAGTTTAAAAGCTGTGAAAATTTAACATTGGCCTCATGAGTTACCATGATAGCAACGATATAAACATGGAAAGTGTAAACAAATCAAAGATATCATAAGAGCTCTTTGCAAACTACAGCAATCTAGAGAGAATACAGCGTATGGCATAAATATTCCAAAGAGTAATCAAAAGATTTTTATTTATAAATGTTATGACGCTGCAATATTTGATAGTATTTAGATGAACTTCATGATAAACTTACCCAGCAAGGTTCGGTCCACCAGGTACTTGCTCATATATAAGAGTATAAAGGATTTTCGTCTGTGCTAATTAAATCTTGGTCGTCCAGTATCGACTGCTCGGCTCGAGCAGGGATGAGCATCGATAGTCGATGTTTTGAAAACATCGATGATTTTATTTAAAAAACGATGTTTTTGCCATCGATTGTAGGCGGTCGATGTTTTTTGAACATCGATGTTTTCCCATTCTATCGGTAGCCTAATCGATGTTTTCTCCGTTTTAACTGTGGGGAATTATATTTATTTTTTTTTCATTTTCAATTTTATTTTTTACTTGATCCAGAAAATTCTTGTATATTCTTGTTCAGCTCGCTTTCCCGGTTAATTTGAATACCAACATGATCCATTTAGGAAAATATTTTTTCTTCCTTTCGATTTTCCGGGGGTTTTCGCCATTTTCCACGGAATAAACTATTATTTTCTGACTCAGGGCAATATTTCCTACATTAAAAAAATAGAGAGGTACCATGAGAAGGTACCAATTACCGAATGCGAAACGATACAGAAGTACCTGCCGACACGATATTTGACTGTCGATGTTTTCCATTGAAAAATTGATGGTTTTTAATACTTGGATGATTTTTAATCGATGGTTCGATGGCTTTTACATATCGATATCGTTGGTAACGTCCGATGTTAACATCGATGTTTTCCCTTCGATGCTCATCCCTCTGTAAACAAAATTCTCGTCTGTGCTAATTCAGTCTCGGTCGTCCAGTCTCGACTGGACCTGGGGATGGCCGAATATATTAGTATTAGGCTTTTCGTATTAAATTTGTAAAAGTAACTGATTTCCAAAGTAACTAATATGTGATTCAGACTAATACTAATACATATTTATCTTATTTATTGTACAATCTACACCGATATAATTAATTCGACTTTCTGTTTCTTTCATCGCTTGCGAAAACAAAATAAATTAGGTAAATTTTCCTAATATTATTTAAAACTGATGTGAAATTACCTAATACAAATTCTAGCTAATTCTAGGCGGTGGCCGGGCATATCACATTCTGCTTATTATGTAGTAAGAATATTATACAAATATTATTATATATTACAAAATATAAATAATTGTCGAATGTAATTTTAAAATAGGTCTATTTAATATCATTGTAAATGCTTTAAAAACAGTAGTAGGCTATAGTTTTTGCCTTCAATTTATTTTTGTAATATAATAACAGTACCAGTAATAAATAAAGAATAATTTCGTAAAATTTATTAAATCTTGGTAATTTATAATTTTAATATTTTTAAATCCATAAATCTATTTTTAACAGATTGTTATCAGTTTAAGGCTCAATTTTTAGCCAAAGCTTCTCATAACAGTAAACTGTAAACCTAATATGAAACCTAATACAGATATTAGTTTTTCAACTAATATTTCTTTGTAACTGATATGGAAGTAACTAATATCACAAAATATCTAATATGGCACATCCCTAGCCTCGGCATTCCGTGCGGGGCCGAGGTCGGCGCAGCGTGTGCCGGGGCAGGCGACACAAGGGCTGGTCACGTGACCGGGCATCACGTGACCCGAGGGGGGAGGGGGGGGTCGGCCCGGGTGTTTCTGACTCGCTAAACATCCCTCGCACATACAGCGACCGCAATCGTCGCGCGCTAACATTACGGGTTTTAAATTTTTTTTCGCGTTATTGGGATTAAAGGTTGTGTATGTATCAAGGGATTAATGCACTGTATAAATGCTGGTGTACGTAGAATGGGAGCTGATAAAGCCAACTGTATTTTCTGGAAATAATATTCTGATAGGATATGTTAATTATGGAATCAGCTCGAAGATTAACTTGTAAGAAACGTATGGAAAATGTAAAGTAGGTATTCTACTAGGTTATTATTAATCTTTTCTTGGGAGAGGGAAATATATTTTGATTTCATTGTATTATTTCTCTGCCGGTCATATTCAGGCAGGTTAGATCTGCAGATAATAACATAAAGCTTCAAAACATATTTTAATTATTAATAGTATTTATGTGATCAATATGATCACGAATTTTAAAAGTTCAAATTGATTTTTCTTTAGTATTAAAATCACCTATTTTGTCTTAAAAGAGCTGTCACATTTATTTTCCCCTCTTTCTTAACATTCGTGGTTTTCACAACATTACCTTAATTAACAATCATGGCAACCTTGCAATTTTTAATTCAGATTCAGATAATTTTATTCCAAGAAAAGGTACATACAATAAATACATTAAATACAATTCTTGGATATCCCCACAAAGACTTCACGTCTGCGTGTGGGGAGAGTCTTTGCTGTCATACTTTTTCCAAATTCACTTGGCGTCTGTGAAGAACAACGTTTTGAACACACAAGCAATTAGGCGACTCAAACGTTTTTTTTAAATGTTAAATAAAATATGGTTCTTTTTAGCGTTGAATTAGAGAATATAAAAATTAGAAGTAAAGACTTTTAAATTCATACAGCCGGGTTCTTTGAACATTTTAGACCACCAAGTATTAAAGTTTAATTAGTTGAAGCGGCCCGCTGTTTTTATACTACACGAGGACCGTACGGATTTGGATCTAAATCATGCAGCGCCATGTTAGAGATTGGTTTGTGGCCTACCGCTCCGCCTTGTATTCAAATTGCGTATCAGTCCCGCACCCTGGACCTGTATTGCCTAGCAGCGCCGTGCGCGTGTATCCGTTTTGCCTAGCAACGCCGCGCCTGATGTCATATTACCTAGCAGCGGCGCGGCGTCGCGCTTCGGTGGAATTACAGTATTGCTGTTCGCGAGTGCGCTACAAGCACTAAAATGCCAGCACAGCGAATGCCTTGAATTCTTTGCCTTGTTCCCCCCGCTGACTGTGAACCTCTTGTGGCCCATTTATAGAGATTTTCTTTAAGCTACAATATTTTTTACATAGCTTTCTTTTCTGCGTGGTTTAATATGTTAGGAAATTTGTGCTTTCATCGTTTTGTTCTGTAAAATAAATGGAGAAACGTGACTTTTTTTGAATGCAGTGTAAATAATTGAAAATTAAGTGTTTGAATTTATTGTTATAATTTAAGTTAACTTGTAATTAATTCCTTCTTTACCAACCAACGAATTATATTGGCTTTCCTTACTAATTACTAGAAGTTAGTATTTTTTTACCAATACAAGTTATAGTATTTTAATTAAAAAATTAGTCCGTTAGACTCTGCCTCAAAAATCATGTATTCCAATACAACAGAAAAATCCCCCTCCCCCCCGAAAAAAGATCCAAAAATATTGTCTCAAAATGCTATATCTTTTCCAATCCTAGAAAGAATACCTGGATTCAAAGGAGTTACCTTTTTGTTGTGATTAAAGTCTAGATAAAGCAACAAAACGGTAGTTACTACATCTTCATTATTTTGGAGTCTGAGAACAGGCACACTTCACTTTTTTCAGATACCACTTAACCACTGAATACCGAAGTAAATGCATGTTTAAAAAAATAGATAAAATAAAATTTTGATTAAATTATATATATATATATATATATAAAATATTACACTTCATAATCTCTATATGATAACATTGTAAAAACAAAAACATTATGAGGACTATTTTTAAGTTTCGTTTTGTAAAAATGAAAAATTCAGAGGTCAAAAAGGGACGGAAAACTGATGTCCACCGTGGCTCTGGTCAGCGTTTTGGCGCAAGGCAAAAAGTGGAAACTTCCCAAATCGTCTGCTTAAACTATCAAACTATCAAAACTTTGTTTATGTTTTTAGGTCCCATCGCAAATAGCAATTTTTGCTGCATTGTCATTTCGAAAGTTTTCGTGCTCAAAACGGAAAGATATATCGGATATTGCCAAAGCCAAACGATACTTCAAGTTTAGTGTGACCTTAATATTATCTCCTATAATAAAAATATAACCTCTTGTGGCAAGCTTTATGAGAGTCTTTTGCCGTAACATTTATTGAAAGTTCAATATATATGGTGGAGATGATTGTAATAGCAAAGCGACGTCTAGAGAACAATGCATTGAAAAAGCGAATATGTAATGCGGGGGAGATAAGTGTGTCAGTCAACGGCGGACATTAGTGTGTCGGTCGGCGGCGGAGATGAGTGTGTCGGTCGGCGGCGGAGATGAGTGTGTCGGTCGGCGGCGGAGATGAGTGTGTCGGTCGGCGGCGGAGATGAGTGTGTCGGTCGGCGGCGGAGATGAGTGTGTCGGTCGGCGGCGGAGATGAGTGTGTCGGTCGGCGGCGGAGATGAGTGTATCGGTCGGCGGCGGAGATGAGTGTGTCGGTCGGCGGCGGAGATGAGTGTGTCGGTCGGCGGCGGAGATGAGTGTATCGGTCGGCGGCGGAGATGAGTGTGTCGGTCGGCGGCGGAGATGAGTGTGTCGGTCGGCGGCGGAGATGAGTGTATCGGTCGGCGGCGGAGATGAGTGTGTCGGTCGGCGGCGGAGATGAGTGTGGCGGTCGGCGGAGGAGATGAGTGTGGCGGTCGGCGGGGGAGATGAGTGTGTCGGTCGGCGGCGGAGATGAGTGTGGCGGTCGGCGGCGGAGATGAGTGTGGCGGTCGGCGGCGGAGATGAGTGTGTCGGTCGGCGGCGGAGATGAGTGTGTCGGTCGGCGGCGGAGATGAGTGTATCGGTCGGCGGCGGAGATGAGTGTGTCGGTCGGCGGCGGAGATGAGTGTGGCGGTCGGCGGCGGAGATGAGTGTGGCGGTCGGCGGCGGAGATGAGTGTGTCGGTCGGCGTTGGAGATGAGTGTGTCGGTCGGCGGCGGAGATGAGTGTGTCGGCCGGCGGCGGAGATGAGTGTATCGGTCGGCGGCGGAGATGAGTGTATCGGTCGGCGTTGGAGATGAGTGTGTCGGTCGGCAGCGGAGATGAGTGTGTCGGTCGACGGCGTAGATGAGTGTGTCGGTCGGCGGCGGAGATGAGTGTGGCGGTCGGCGGCGGAGATGAGTGTATCGGTCGGCGGCGGAGATGAGTGTGTCGGTCGGCGGCGGAGATGAGTGTGTCGGTCGGCGGCGGAGATGAGTGTGGCGGTCGGCGGCGGAGATGAGTGTGGCGGTCGGCGGCGGAGATGAGTGTATCGGTCGGCGGCGGAGATGAGTGTGTCGGTCGGCGGCGGAGATGAGTGTGGCGGTCGGCGGCGGAGATGAGTGTGTCGGTCGGCGGCGGAGATGAGTGTGTCGGTCGGCGGCGGAGATGAGTGTGGCGGTCGGCGGCGGAGATGAGTGTGTCGGTCGGCGGCGGAGATGAGTGTGGCGGTCGGCGGCGGAGATGAGTGTGTCGGTCGGCGGCGGAGATGAGTGTGGCGGTCGGCGGCGGAGATGAGTGTGGCGGTCGTTATCAGATCGTCGATGCGGACGGACGTGCTCTAGTTTCCTGCTGACCTGCCCGCCCTGTGCCTGTCGAGCCGTGCATATTCGCGTGTCCCTCGATCTTTAGTTTCGGCGATTGCGTTTACAACGTTTACTTTTTATATAGTTATAAATACCTTACTCATTATTAACTATGTCGCAGTGCGGAAAGTGTAATGTGGTGACTAAATCTTCTGAAGCTGCTGTGTGTGTAGAGTGCCAAAAATCGTTCCACCCTCCGTGTACAAGAATAAAAACTGTAGACAATTTCAAGAAATTCTCAGCTATCCGTAAAAGCAGCTGGAAGTGTGACACGTGTAGTGGTGACTCCTCGTCGATCGCCAGCTCTACGAGTGAAGCCGACCTGTCGACCGTCCTCGAGAGCATCCAGGCCCTGCGCGGCGACATACAAGTGGTCAACGAGAACGTCACCAGTGTAAAATCAGACTTGGCAGGTGTGAAATCAACTATTGATGGTATACAAAAATGTATTACCGACCTAACAGCAGAGAATGTCGCGCGCAAGCAAGAGTGTGCTGCGCTCGTAGAGGAAAATAAAATAAGTAAAAAAAAGTTCAATGAGCTAAACTGGGAAGTGCTCGAACTCCAGCAGTACAGTCGTAGGGACAATATTGAGATTCAGGGAGTGCCATATACCAATAATGAAAACGTATATCAGATTCTCAATGAAATAGCAAAGGTTATTAAAGTACAATTTTCAAGAGATGAAATTTCAATTGCTCACCGAATTCCCAATAATAACCAAAATCGTCACCCTGCCATCATAGTAAAATTCATCTCGAGATGGGTGAAGAACCAGTGGATGACCGCTGCCAAGAAGTGCGAACTCCTCACCGCCGCGCAGCTCAGCGACAGCTGGGAGTCCACGAGTATTTACCTCAATGACCACCTCACCGCCGTCAACAAGCAGACCCTCGGCTACGCCCGCCAGCTCGTGAGGGACCGGAAGCTTACCCACGCCTGGACCAGAGACTGTAAAATCTACATCAGGAAAACTGCGGACGGCCCCGTCAAACTTGTCAGGTGCCGGGGAGAAATCGATGAGATGTTAAATGCTTGAACAATCAGTACTGTGGCGCACTTTCGTAAGTCATAAATGGTATAATTCCCATAATATCATCAAATAAACCGTTTATTTTAGTTTTTTAGATCTTTCTTGTGAGGTTCTGAGAACTCAAAAATTTATTTATTTTTTTATTTTTTACTTTGTGTACATGCAATCTTAGTAATTCTATCTATTTTACAATTAATTAGCTCCATTTTCATTCTTGTTGTAGTTAGGCTTAATACATTTTTTCCTTTTAATGTCTTGGCTAGTAAATGATAGCTAATCTGTTTTTGAGTATTGGTACCATAATAAATGTTGTTCTTTTATTTAGCTGTTGCTCAATGAACTACATAGTTCTTAATATCTTTAAATAATAGCCATACATTATGATCTAGTTTTTTAATCTTTCTTGTGAGGTTCTTGATAGCTTCAAAATTTAATTTCTTTATTTTGTGTACATAGTTACAGTAAGTCAATCTATTGTACAATTAATTTGCTTCAATTCCATCCTAGTTGTATTTAGGCTTCAAATCTTTTCTTCCCCTTTTAGATAGCCTCACATTTAGTAGATTTTCTATGTCTTGGGCAGTAAATGACAGATATTTTGTTTTCTGTGTATTGGCCCCATAATAAATGTTGTTATTTTATTTAGCTGATGTTCAATGAACTAGATAGTTCTTAATATCTTTGTAAACTATCCTACATTATAATCTAATAATTAATGTAAAGATTAAAATTATTTGTTAATCGGAATTATTTGTTTTCTCTTTTAATTATTTTCTTAAAAGTTTGAAGTAGGGCTCTATGCTCTTATATTCAATATAGTCATTCATACCTCATCAATTCTGTAGTAAAACAGTTTTAATGTTATTTTGTGTATAATTTCTATGTTGTTTTCCAATTGTAGGATGTGAATAAATGAAATATTCATAAATGTTTAGTATTTCTCTAAATATTCATTTCTTTACGTTCTATACAATAATAGTATAAGTAAAAAAGAATTATTCAATGAAAATGAAAAAGAATAATAATGGAATCATATTAATGTTTCTTTGGTTCAAGTATTAAATTATCAAACTTCATAAAAAAAGAATTTTTGTTAATAACTGTTTGACTTGCATCTCAGTATGAACATTGATTGTCCTATTCACCTACTTAGGTATATCAGATTACACCGTTTTAAATTTTATATATTTACAAATAATCCTATTGTTATTTTAAATTGTGTGTAAAAGGCATTTTTTAATGTAAATTTTAACTTTTAAAGTTGAAAGTAAACTTGTTTAAAACTCTTGGGAACATTCCATCAAAATTGGGTATCTTACTGATCATTATTCACTGATAATAAGACGCGGTCTACTGTTCAAACCTAATACCTTACAATAACACATTTTACGGCTCGACGGGAAAACGGGACGATAACTGGGCATGAACGGAACTGATAACTTACTGCTAGGCTACCGACATGTTAACTGTGAAGAAATAGAATCCCACAACAAATTTGCTTCGTTTTTCAATAGTTCTGTTTGTAAACATCTTAGTATTTTTCACATGAATATACGTAGTTATTCAAGAAACTTTGATAGTTTATTGATTTTACTTGAAACAGTAAATATAAAGTTCGACCTTATTATTTTGAGTGAAGCTTGGTTAGATGAAGGGGTAATTTTAAGTAATATACAGGGTGAGTTTCTACTGACGCCCATAACTTCGCCAGTGGATTCTACTGATCAAAAGGAACAAAAAAGTAGCAATAAACCCTAGTCCAATTCCGAACCGTTTGGTCGTAATAGAGAATTTTGTGTTTTCAAAAAATATTGGGCTTTCTGTCAGTATTTACTTTATAAAAATAAAACCGATTAATCTAGCGATTTATATTAAAAATAATTCGAAAGGGCATTAAATTTGCTATAAAACCAAGGTTACATGAAAAAATATTTCATTACATACATCGGTTCCTAGCCGAATAAAAAAAAATATCGTATAATAGTTATTTTGTTTTTAAGTTTAAGAACCCCTTTTTCTTACTTTATTCCGGTGCCACACAATGTTCAACTAGATAAAAAACTTCCTCATTTAATAAGCTTTAAATTGATATGCAGTTTTAAATTGTTGTTGGTAGAATTGACAGAAAAACTACCATCAAACTAAAGTAAAACACGGTTTACCGATTTGGTTTTAGCAAGGTAACAAACCTACTAATAATAATCTCACTGATTTACACATGTTTTGGTTCAAATCGTACTGGTTCAAATCAGCTGATTCAATTGTTATGATTTGTAAACAAGTCTAAATCAGCTAAAGTAAATAACGTTATTTGGTTTCCAAGTCAGATTAAAACGCTTGTTTGTTATTTTTCACGTTATGGATCCTTTCACAAGTTCAGAATATGCTGATATGCATTATGTTTATGGTTTTTGTTCCGGAAATGCGTCTGAAAGTGTTCGCGAGTACATTCGACGCTTTCCAGACAGGCGGATTCCTGATCGAAAAACATTTATTCGCGTCCACCAGTGTTTGCGTGAAAATGGAAGGTTTCCCACCAACGGCCGCTTAGTTGGCAACTTTATGCAAGATGTCGGATTGGAAGAGGTTGTCTTGGAACGGGTAAGTGAAGATCCTAGGATAAGTACGAGGACATTAGCCCGTGAGTTTGGGGTATCCCAAACATTTGTGTCAAAACTATTACGAAAAGAGGGGTTGCACCCATTTCATTTCAAGCGTGTCCAGAAACTCGAGCCGAGAGATCCACCTCAGAGGCTTCAGTTTTGTCAGTGGATCCGGCAACATGACAGAAGGGATTTCCTGAAAACAATTTTATGGACTGATGAATGTTCGTTTACGAGAGATGGAGTCTTTAATTTCCATAATGAGCATCACTATGCTGACGATAATCCGCACCTCGTTCGTGAATCTAGGAGTCAGTCACGATTCAAGGTAAATGTGTGGGCTGGACTGATAGGAAATCGAATTATTGGACCATATGTTGACCTTCCTCCAACACTGAATGGAGTTGACTACTTACAGTTCCTAACTGAAATCCTACCAGAACTCCTGGAGGACATTCCATTGAATTTGCGTGATCGCATTGTGTACCAAGCTGACGGCGCACCTCCGCACTACGATCTCAATGTACGTGACTATTTAAGAAACAATTTCCGCTTGTGGATAGGAAGAGGTGGAACCGTTGCCTGGCCTCCTCGGTCACCAGACCTCAATCCATTGGATTATTACTTTTGGGGGTATCTAAAACAAGAGGTTTATCGGACGCCAGTGGAATCAGCTGAAGAAGTGAGAAACCGAATTGTCACAGCTACTACACGACTACGCAATACGGTAAACTTGAATGCGACTGTAAGAGAGCTGAGAAAACGTGTCCGCATCTGCATCAGACAAAATGGTGGTCATTTCGAAAACTTGCTTAAGTAGCAATCAACATTGTCTATTCTGAATGCTTGTAATTAATTTGGTAATACAAAGTAACCATTGAGTTACTGTATGAAAATGTTGTGTTCATTTGCCTTGTATTATTACAATAAGAATACCCTTACTCGTAAACCTGGTTTTTATTTAGTTTCATAGTAGTTTTTCTGTAATTTGTTTACAAATCATAACAATTGAATCAGCTGATTTGAACCAGTACGATTTGAACCAAAACATGTGTAAATCAGTGAGATTATTATTAGTAGGTTTGTTACCTTGCTAAAACCAAATCGGTAAACCGTGTTTTACTTTAGTTTGATGGTAGTTTTTCTGTCAATTCTACCAACAACAATTTAAAACTGCATATCAATTTAAAGCTTATTAAATGAGGAAGTTTTTTATCTAGTTGAACACTGTGTGGCACCGGAATAAAGTAAGAAAAAGGGGTTCTTAAACTTAAAAACAAAATAACTATTATACGATATTTTTTTTATTCGGCTAGGAACCGATGTATGTAATGAAATATTTTTTCATGTAACCTTGGTTTTATAGCAAATTTAATGCCCTTTCGAATTATTTTTAATATAAATCGCTAGATTAATCGGTTTTATTTTTATAAAGTAAATACTGACAGAAAGCCCAATATTTTTTGAAAACACAAAATTCTCTATTACGACCAAACGGTTCGGAATTGGACTAGGGTTTATTGCTACTTTTTTGTTCCTTTTGATCAGTAGAATCCACTGGCGAAGTTATGGGCGTCAGTAGAAACTCACCCTGTAGATGGCTATGATACTTACTATACAACTCATTGTTGGAACAGAAACGACGGAATGGTTTTTTATGTAAAATGTAATATTAATGTAATTGTTAAGGAAGTAAATATTGGAGAAGCGACTGGACTGAGACTGGACTTTGACTTGAATGATAAACATTACAGTGTACTAGGCATTTACAGAAGTCCATCAATGACATGTGATACTTTCTTATTTGACTTAACTGATTACTATAAAACCTACACCAAAAGTACTACTTATATTTTAGTTGGTGACATTAATATTGACATTAGCCCCAATATAAACTCTCAAGTAAAAGATGTATACTTAAATATTTTAGCTAGCGTTGGATTAATCCCTTATATTGACAAACCTACTAGAGTTACCGATCACTCAAGCACTTGCATTGACCACATTTTTACTAACCACTCTGACCATTCCGCCATCACTTCAATAGTATTTCAAACAACTGTTACTGACCACTACGCTACTGCAATGAGGATTGACTATGGGGGGCCCGGCACTGAGTGTGATAAAGGTGAAACCCGGTACTACTTAGACAAAGTTGTGTTAAGCACATTAATTGAAGCTCAGTCTTGGGATCATATTATTGCGATTGACGATGTAAACGAGGGTTGCCAAGAATTTTTAAAAACTATTGATCAGTTAAAATCAATGTCTACTAAATTCAAGATAAAATCTACTCGGCACAAAAAATTAAAACCATGGATTACAGTAGATTTAATCAAAGCTATAAGAAAACGTGACAAATTAAGCAAGAAAGTTAAAAAAGAACCGTTTAATGATGAGTTAAAAATTTATTTTCAAAATTTCCGTAATAGTTTGTTTAATGAAATTAAGCGCACAAAAAATTTATATTATAAAAATAAAATACTTGAATCATCAGGTAATCCTAAAGATTTTTGGAAAATTATAAATGAAATCAATGGTGCGGGGTCAAAGATGAAAAAATTTCCAATTGAAAGCTTTTCTAAGGCACAACAAATTTCAGATGACTTAGTGAAGTCGGTCGCAAACAACTTCAATAATTACTTTTCTCAAGTTGGTGCAAACCTAGCGAAGAACCTGCCACCCACTGCCGGTCCGCTAGTAGTGGAGGACACGGACTACCGAGTGGCAAGTGAGTTTCGCCTTCAACCGGTCTCCGCCAGTCAGGTGGAGGAGTGTGTGCGTGAGCTGCGGGGTGGTTCAGCACCTGGATTGGATGGATTCTCAGCAGACATTTTAAAAACTAATATAAAACTTTTGATCAAACCACTTTTACATATTCTGAATTTAAGTATTTGTTCTGGCAAATTTCCTGATTTATTTACAGAAGCTAAAGTAATTCCTCTGTACAAATCTCTAAGTAAAGCCGAAGTCAGCAATTATAGACCAATTTCTCTTTTAAGTGTTTTTTCCAAAATTCTTGAAAAATGCGTTAAGAAACAATTACAGTCTTACTTAGAATTGGAAAGTATTTTTTCCGAATCACAATTTGGCTTTCGGAAGAATAAGAACTGCTCAGATGCTCTCTTTGAAGTTCAAAAATCTATAATTGACTCAATTAATGACGACCAAAAAGTTTTGATGATATTCATTGATTTAGCTAAAGCCTTTGATTCAATTGATAGAAAAATTCTTTTTAGTAAAATGGAGTGTGTAGGAGTAAGAGGCAGGGCGTTAGAATGGTTTCAGAGTTACCTGTCGGGCAGAGCCCAACGAGTATCCATTTGCGAAGTAATTAGTGACTCAACAAACGTCGATCATGGAGTTGTACAGGGCAGTACCCTGGGACCATTACTATTTTTAATCTATATAAATAATCTTGATAAATTAAATCTTAAGGGAAAGCTATTTTTGTTTGCTGACGATACAGCGGTAGTAGTCAAGGGTGATAGTTGGGAGAAAGTTTTCGAATATGCTTCATACGACTTAAAACTGCTTCAAGAATGGTTTAATCAAAATGTACTCACAATGAATATTGGGAAAACTAAATATCTTCCAGTTTATTTACGTCCATCAGGTGAGCCCCCCGCGGACCTTGCGCTCAGGCTGCACGTGTGCGGGGGCGGCGCCGGCACGGCGTGTCCTTGTCACACTATCGAACGAGTTGATCATTACAAATATTTGGGTGTTACTTTCGATTCTAATTTAAGATGGGAAAACACATAATCACAGTAAAAAATAAATTACGTAGAATGATATTTGTATCACATCAGTTAAATGATATTTTAAATGTTAACGAATTTAAATTAGTATACTATGCATATGTAGAGGCCCATCTACAATATGGTATTATTGTTTGGGGGGGAACTTTTAAATCTTTACTTGATCCTTTGCTCATTATTCAAAAACAAATACTAAAATCTGGCACAGGAAAGAATAGAAGATATAGTTCAGACGCTTTATTCCAAGAACTTGGGGTACTTTCAGTAAGGCAAATTTTTATCAAATCACTTCTTATATATTTAAAAAAATTTGAATTCAATATCATTTCTCCTGTTTTACATTCGTATCCTACTCGCTACAGTCAGAATGTAGGAGTTCAAGTTCCCGTTATTGTAAAATCATTTAACCGAACAAATCCATTTTATTTAGCAAACGTTATCTGCAGGAATTTGCCTGGCGAGATAAGGGACATGAGGTGTTCGGTTGCCGTGTTCAAGCGGCGTGTGACTGCCTGGCTGTTGGAGACCGGCCCCGGCTTTGCTGAGGCCCTCCTGTCATCCATCTACACCACACGTTGACTGACGTTGACACTGACACTTTGCTGACGATTTACCAACTATTCCCATTTAACGCCAAATTGTGTGGTCTACCCTAATTTTTTTATTACCTAATTTATGAAATGTTGATATTACTTACTTACTTTTTTAAGTTTTAACTAATATAGAAATATTTTCATTTTTACAACTGAGAACAATCTTGAATAACTGCGGTCTAAAACTAAAGAATGCCTTAACCTAATATTTTAAGTCTTATCTCAGTGTTTAATTCTAATAAATTAAGACAGGTAGTTGTTTATTTATTTTATTTTTGACAGCACGTCAATTTCTTGCTTTAACGACTCGGCATCGCGCACAAGCCTTTAGGCCCATGCGATGCCTAATTTCCATTGTTTTTCATTTTTGTAATTTACTGAATTTGTTGTGGAAATAAATTATTCTGATTCTGATTCGGTCGGCGGCGGAGATGAGTGTGGCGGTCGGCGGCGGAGATGAGTGTGTCGGTCGGCGGCGGAGATGAGTGTGTCGGTCGGCGGCGGAGATGAGTGTGTCGGTCGGCGGCGGAGATGAGTGTGGCGGTCGGCGGCGGAGATGAGTGTGGCGGTCGGCGGCGGAGATGAGTGTGGCGGTCGGCGGAGATGAGTGTGTCGGTCGGCGGCGGAGATGAGTGTGGCGGTCGGCGGAGATGAGTGTGTCGGTCGGCGGCGGAGATGAGTGTGGCGGTCGGCGGAGATGAGTGTGTCGGTCGGCGGCGGAGATGAGTGTGTCGGTCGGCGGCGGAGATGAGTGTGGCGGTCGGCGGCGGAGATGAGTGTGGCGGTCGGCGGCGGAGATGAGTGTGGCGGTCGGCGGCGGAGATGAGTGTGGCGGTCGGCGGCGGAGATGAGTGTGTCGGTCGGCGGCGGAGATGAGTGTGTCGGTCGGCGGCGGAGATGAGTGTGTCGGTCGGCGGCGGAGATGAGTGTGTCGGTCGGCGGCGGAGATGAGTGTGTCGGTCGGCGGCGGAGATGAGTGTGGCGGTCGCCGGCGGAGATGAGTGTGTCGGTCGGCGGCGGAGATGAGTGTGGCGGTCGGCGGCGGAGATGAGTGTGGCGGTCGGCGGCGGAGATGAGTGTGTCGGTCGGCGGCGGAGATGAGTGTGGCGGTCGGCGGCGGAGATGAGTGTGGCGGTCGGCGGCGGAGATGAGTGTGGCCGCGGCGCTGGCTCGGCGACGCCGGCGCGGGCGGCACTATCGACCTGCCGCGCCTCAGTTCCCATCCACCTCCAGACATGATCCCCTTCACCACGTGCGTGTGCTACGGTCGGAACGCGAACAAATGGCAGATCGTTCACCATGTGAGTAACCCTCCACTCTTGTTTTGATCGTGAATAAAACATCTAGTGTCGACGTATAACTCAGTCGAGGGATTTGTAAGAGGTACCGTTCGTTGGGATTTGCTGTTCACTAAATGTCATTTAGAAGGTGTTTACCTGGTGATGCCCAGAGATAAGTTGCCCGACTCGGTCGGTGTGTGCGTGAACGACATGACGCATGCGCGGGCGGACGTGCGTATGTGCGTGAGTAAGAAGGCGCGGATCAAAGTTAGATAAAACTTCTTCAAACAGAATCATACTATTCTTGAAGGGTAACGTTGGAATAATTAATTTTACAAACACAAAAAGGTATAGTCTAAATAAAATGTTGCGTATTTGTTGGGACTTAATTGCTATTAGCAAGATTAATGATATTTGAGATACGGGTGTTTTATGTTTTGATAAGTGCTAAGTTAATTTATAACACAGCAATTTAAATTACATTTACTGTTCATATGTGAGTTCGATTGAAATGAAAATTCGTTATTATAAAAAAGGTCGATATATTATTGTCGTTTTTGATTAATTAATAATATATGAATATTGCGCTTAAGTTGTTGAGCTTTACAATCAACAAAAATTACACTTAAATTGCTTAAACTTTTGTGAACATCATGTTTCCCAGCACATTACGGTAATTATCTACGTGGTCGCTTCAGCGAGTGAAAAAACCGCCCTTTTCACTCGTCAATCCTAAAAACTAGTTAAGTATTTCGTTAAAATATATCGATTTCCAAATCCTATTTTGCTGACAAGTTTTCACCCCGAGTTTTTGAAAATATCGTCGGGAGTGTTGATGACAGTTGCAGTCGATAAAAGTGCAGCCCGTGTTGACAACCCCCTCCCCACCTCGACCTTCCACCCCTCCCCCCCTCCCCCCCCCCCCCGACGACCAATTAAAGGCCACTTTAGGCGGTGGCGGCGCGTCCGCCTCTCTACACGAGAGATGGCCAACTTTCCCGGCCGTAAACAAAGCTTTGTTTATTGCCCCGTTATAATCGTCTAAGCTGTCACACCTTTTCAGGCAGAGACAACTTTGTCAGGTTTTTATCTAGGGTAATTTTTTTAGAGATGCTTCGCAATACTGGTGGATTAAGGGACTTGGTGTTCGGGTAATTTTTTTTCTTAAGCGCGTTTATTTGAAACATACTGTCAGTTTTTTTACGTGGGATCGTACTTACTTTATTGTTACATTAGTAAACGTACACAAAAGTGAATAACTCACGTACTGGATAGCACTTTATAACTTTCTTTAAATCGCTAGTTTACTATGTTTACGGGCCACTTACATGAAGTGAAACATGCAGTTTTTACATTCGCCGATAATACTCGAAATCTGCCCCGAGAAGAACAATAAAATTGTATCAACAAATTTTTATTTATTACTATATTAAATTTGATAGAGGTTTACATTCAAAACTTTGTCAAGTTTAATCTTCAAATAGTTTTTTAATTTAACCTTGAAATCAAATGTTACACTTTTTATTAACGAGTTTGATATTTATTTACGGGTTCTGATTAATTCCATCACGGATTTTACGTGGTTACGGAATTGCAATTAAACATTTCAAACACGCCATAAATCTTAAATCTGCTAGCAGTCCATAAATTATTAATTGAAATAAATTCGAATGTTAAACAATTACTAGGAAAGTGTATAGCATAAATACAATTTTGGACATAAACTAAGAAAACTAAACGAAACATTTCAACAGCACGCCCACGGTGGGATTGGAATTCGTCAACGGAATTGTAAATTCTGAAGCGTAAAAGACAATTTGTTGAATTCCAGCCGGAGCTCCAGCAGCGGAGTTATTCACTGAATGCGTTTTGGACGGCTGTTTGCTGGGTTGTACATTTTGCTTGACACATGAAACCTGCGAAACATCTAATATAAAAAAGCAGTTTTTTGTTATCATATTGGATACGAAAAACGGATTAAAAATTGTTTTCAAGTAGTTTTTGTTGATTATTTCAAGTAAACGTTTACCGTGACATAAAACTAGTAATCGATTTGTTCATTAAAGTAGTTTAAAACTTTGAGAGGATTTTTTACACCGACAAAAGAGGATGTGCGTTTTTGTTTGAAGTTAAAACTTTGACACTGTTTTATACTTTACCAGGGAACTTGGTAAAAACAGTGGCCGTCATTTTCATCGAGGACTTTTCAATATTCGTTTTTTACCAACTCTTAAAAGCCAACGTCATATTGTTGGCTTCTTATATTTACACGTTAATCCAGTGCAAGAATTGACATACAATACTTCAGAAGCTGTAAACGCCTAATAAAAAACTGACTATGCGTGAGAGCAGTTTTACAGTGAAATTACATTACGAAAATAAAACCGCATAGCATATAGGGGATAACAATTTTACGATACATTAAATAAGACACTTGAGTGCCATTATCGAGAGTAGTTTTTTGACACTCTTTTCTGAATTACCTTTATGGGCGAAGAAATTATGTGATTCTTATGAAGTATGAGGTCCATTTGCTCAATCGAGCCACAACCATCAGCTTTATGTCAACAATATATTTTCTCCTTCCTGCTATGTTTAGACGCTTTTCACTCCTTATAATGGGTGAGTAAAATAATAATTTGTCTCCCAGTGGGAGTAAAGTTATCATTTTGTCACCCTGCGGGAGACCAAGTAATCACGCACGCATGCAAATATGTTGCAGCTCAACGAATGCCGGCGTCAACCGCTGATTTAGTGGCAGGAATAATCAAATAAGATTAACATTAACAACAATCAGCTGTGAGAGCGTTTAAGAATTATGCATGTAAGAACATGGCAACAATTAACAATCAGCTGATCGCTGGTGCATGCATGGTTGCAGCTACGCGGATGGAGGCGCCAATAGCAGAACGAAACAAAATGGATATTTTTTACTTACTAAGTTAATAAAATGAATTTTTATGGTTACGATATTTTATTATTGCAAGTGAGGGAAAAATGTTGTGTGTATTTCGAGAGTAATACGCAAATAACTATTATTCGATACTTGCTAATACACGGTTCTGTACTACTGTACGATTCTGCCGCGCTCTGAACTGCTCGGTGAAACATTCGTATGCCTTGCATGTATACTTTTATAGGTCTGCGAATCGATAGCCCTGTAGAGTGGAGAGGTGAACAAATACCAGTCCTCGGAGGTGTCGGTCCCCGAATGTATCGGAAAGTCAGTCCGTGTTCAACTCTGACCTTTCCACCCCCGACACGACTCCGACTCCCCGGGTTTGTTGTTTACTGTAATGTTCCAAAACCGCTGGGTGACGGTTACAAAATCGGAATATGATTGTAATTATCGTAAATAATACCCCGTTGCAGCAGACCTGCATACTCAGCGAATTTCAAATGCAAAAGAACATATGTCAATCCAACATAGCAAGTTCTGACATGTTTTTGGGGGGTTTTATGGGGAATGAGTATGTAGGTTTGCTGCAACAGGTATGTTAAAACTGGATGGTTTTTATTCAATATAGTAGATCTGAACTAGAAGAAGCCATATACCAAGTTTTATTGATATATGTTGAGAAATAAGCGAGATATAGAATTTTACTTATTTCCCATAAGGTTAACATTGGGACAACGTACTGTGTTTACCACTTTCAATATCTCGGTAACTAATGGGCATAGAGCAATGATTCAAAGTACTAAATTATTTCTTTTTTCGAGCTGAATTCAATGGTGTAAACTAACATTAGATTACTTTAATTTCTTTATGTAAAGTAACTCAAAACCCCATTTTTTTAGGGGTTTATCCCCCTTTACCCCACCCCCCCCTTACAGTTGGCCTATCGGGCTGGTTTACAAACTTACCCTAGGGATTCCCACTTTACATGTCTGTACCAAATTTCATTAAGTTCGGACCATTTTTATGGCCGCTATTGTGCTCACAGACACAAATATATATATATATATATATATAATTTCGAACGAATGGTGTTTTTTGCTTCTGGGGGCCCCAAAACGAAAAGTTATCATGGTCTCGGGCTTAGGAATTGCCATGAGTCCTACAGTAATAGCTTCTTCCCTATAGGGGAAATTCGCGAATACTGTTCGCACACAAAAATTACCACATTGGCCTGTGTCCTGTGTCCGTCCTTAAAATTAATTTTGGGCTACACCCTGTGTAGGCCGATTAATTTTCAATAACATAATGGAAAAATGCAAACAAACTAATTGAAATTTCAACAGCTATTTATACTAATTAGATGATCTACGTTAGTTTACTTTATTTTGGGAGCTTAAACGCTTTTGGCGTTGGTTACATATTGATGGTAATGCCTAATATCATAGCCATCTCTACATGCTAATATCAATTAATAATGACCATCAGTATATCTTTGCTGAGTCGGCATGATCTATGATGAGTAATTAATTAGTTAAAAGTCAAATTGGCAATTTTCTTTATAAACTCGTTTAACTTTTTGGACCGGTAATAAAAGTAATTAAGATGTTATGTTTTTTATTAGAATAGTGTAATTATTTAATATGGCTATAAATGCAAAGTAACTAAACTGTCAACCCGAGAATCACTCCTTTAGTTTTTGAAAATATTTAACTCGTTATTTTTACAAAATAGGCCAAGGTGTAAAGCATTTTCATTTTAGGACTTCAGAATTTAGGTCCATCCGGCCACATAAAAAATTACAATATGTATTTCTTGTCGTTTGTAGGGACAGTTCGATAACAAAATAGGGAAACCAAGCTAAAAGCAGTCCACAAATTGTGATAATGCAGCTATCCTGTTACTGTCATCGATGTGTATTCATTTACATCGATGCTTACAGCGACAAGCGAGTAACCATGGGCGTAACCATGTTACCGGATGACGTGGTTAGATGGTTACATGGTTACAAGCCGTGCGGACAGCCTGCCCCTTCATGCACGCTAGTGTATTGACTTGCCAGCGTCAACCGCTCTGTTTGCTGATTATATTTAGTGTGGTATATGAAAATAACTGTTCCCAATTGTCTGGTTATTTTAACGGCCACATTTATTCCGCCGGAAGTGGTTGAATTAATCCATAATATGAAGTATAGTACTATTATTTAATGATAAAACGTTTCATAATTTACCTTATACAACTAATAACTTTCTTTATCCGTCTCGATAACTGTTGGGGAAAATAAAGATAAAATGACTAGACATGATTTTTTCTGAGTTATTATGTACAGGCACAGATGAACTATACAGATTGGTAACCTAGTGCACTTTTACGTGCTCCTTTTTTCGGGCGGCGTCAAGTTTGTTAGGTTGTTTTGTCGCCCATATTGCATGGGTCTCAAGGATAATTTCGTCAATATTAAATCTTTTGGATCCAAAGAACAGATGTAGCTAGCTAATAATGACTTTGATACCAGTGCAGTTTGGGCAGCAAAACAGCCCAGCAAACTTGAGGCCGCTAGAAAAAACGGGCATAAAAATGAATTCAGTTGCCAATCTTTATATTTCTTCACCTGCGGTACTGGCTAATATTCACTATGCTTTTTCATACATTGATGTGTTGACAACTTAAACTTTTACTCCTAGACCTTGTAAAATGAAATTCTAAAAAACAAAAGGAATAAAATACCCTCGTTGCAGCAGAGGTTGTCAACAAATTTAATCTTCTTATTGTTTCATTATTTTATAAATATTATTGGTTTCCTTGCTGTGATTTTATGATGGATTCATGGCTGCTGCGAATTTGACTTGCAAATCGATAAAATAACCCACATCGCGAATTAAAAGGGGTAGATCGTCAGGGCAACCCAGTAACCAGGCAACCGGAGGCGGCGGTAGCAACCGGGGAGCAGCCCCCGCAGGCCTGGATACCGGCTTAGGCGGCTTGTTACAGATAAATAGCTATTATATGGTTCCAGTTCACTCGGGGAAATCAATATGGTAAGTGCGAAAGTTATATGATTCTAGTTTAGAGAAACGGTTGAAATTCCTTTTTTCACATTTTTATTTGCTCCAAAGGTTGAACAGAAACAACTATTACCTGCGTTATACGTTTTATCGCAGTTATTTCATTACATTTGTGCCTTATATTTTAAAATTTTAATTAAGATCTAATATATTATCAAATTAGGGATCTTTTCTGTTAATTTACTACCGCTTGATAAATGTTCTATTGCTGAAGAAACTGTTCCCCGATCATTTTTACGTCCACTGTGATATTCCTTATCCGCTACAAACCCCTTAACGCTGGCCTGATCGCTTAAATGGTAATTGTGCTCCCTCCAGGATCTAATATTTTTTATATCTTACTGTTTCACTTCAAATGGAAACATTTATTTAATTGTTTGAAAACATTGTTTTTAGGTAAATATTAGTAATTAGGTTAGGTTATGTTTGGGTAAAATCACATAAACAAAATAAGGATCACTGCACATCCTTCACGGCGACGCTTTTCGTTATCTTAACTTATCCTAAACCAACCTAATTAGCCTACTACTTTTATTTGTAGTGTTTCCGCACAATTATATACCCATTTCAAGTCAAATTTTACGATGGGGGTAGATACCGTATCGAACATTTTGTTCACAAAAAAAGTGAAATCTGCTAATTTGCATTATGTTTTTATTTTAGTCCTGTAAAAATATTTTCCACTTAATAAAAGTTTCTGGTTACTTGCTCTGATATAAACTGTCACAACTAAATGGGAAATTAAGTTTCAAACATTATAGGGAAAAAATTATCCCTGTGTACATTTGGATTTTGATGTAAAACTATAAATCTACGAGAATTTTTGTAATCGCGTTTATAAAATTAAGAGACATGAAACATTGTAGTTGACCTAGAAAATAAAGTAAACACTTAGAAAGGCGGTAACTCGGTGGAGGAGAGGCGGGGGCGGAAATGTGGATTTGCCACAAGGAAGTGAAATATTCCAACTGGGGAGAGTTTGAAATCAGTTTCCCGCCGTCACGACACCTCTGCCGGGCGGAACGTTGAGACGTCTCACCCGCCGCTCGCGCTGTCAATAGTCCAGGCAACGAAAAGCTATAGAGGGATTTTTTTGGAACACAATTTTTGACTTAGCATATTCTACATATTCTATATATTACAAATCTACTATATATTTGTCAAATACCACTGACCTATCATCCATCGCACAGCCCAAACTACTTGACCTAGAACCTTAAAACTTTGCATGAACGTTCCTCTCAGAGCATAGGCATCCACTAAGAACGGAGTTTTGAAAATTCCCTCAGGGCTACGCCCTATGATTCATCAAAGTTTCAATGTTAAAGTATAGGGAAACTCATGTAGTTGTCATGGCAACCTTAACATTAAATCATGAATCCAAGGAAGTTTTTCTGTTTTTCTACGGGTAAAACCGTGTTGATCAGCTAGTTCTACATAAGTGTAATAATTCCATGAAAAAAAAACGTTTTTTAGAAATTCGCCAACGCCTTTATTTTAGACCAATATTTCATGAATACTGTTCATTTTCCTTTAGGTGAAAAAAGCGTTGCCCCATTTTACACCATTTTACCCACAAATTTACATGTATTTCTTATGGAAGGGATATTTCTTTAAATATTAATGAGATTTGTGCTTGCCTTGTAAATGGTTGGACCAATGTAGACATATACTTTTCTTACAGGAAATTTAATTTTCTTTACTTTTCAAATATAATAGGCAATGCTAAAAGTTTATCGTTTTGAAGATATTTAGGAAAAACAAAAAAGGTAGCTTCAGACCCATTCCCTCCCTCCGCTCAAAGGCTACGGGCGGGGACTTTTGATATGTTCACCTCATAAACAAAGCTGCCAAGTCAAAAATTGTGTTCCATGTAATTCCTTCCCTCTATAGCTTTTTTTTTAGCATTCGTTGCCTAGACTACAGTCGGTTGAACCTTGTGATTTTATTCGACTCGTGAAACGAATCTGGTAGTGATTAACGGAGATGGTGTTTTTTAGCGAATTTCCCCCATGGGGAAGAAGCTGTTACCGTAGTACTCATGGTAAGACCTAAGCCCGCGACCATGATGACTTTTCGTTTTGGCGCCCCCCAGAAGCAAAAAACACTATTCGTTCATTTTCATACATACATATATATATATATATATATATATATATATATATATATTTAGAGAGATTATCATTTTTACAAAACAGAGTACCCTTTCTTGTTCATAATTAAATATTTATTTAATTAAAATTGACGACATGTTTCGGCTCTTGGCCATTTTCATAGTCAAAACAAAAAACCTAACCTAATATTATAAAGTTAAAATTATAATGTTTATGAGAACAGATGTTTCTTATTTGTAGTATAGTATAGATTATGAAAATTATAATTAAAAATTATAAAAAAACATTATAATTTTAACTTTATAATATTAGGTTAGGTTTTTTGTTTTGACTATGAAAATGGCCAAGAGCCGAAACATGTCGTCAATTTTAATTAAATAAATATTTAATTATGAACAAGAAAGGGTACTCTGTTTTGTAAAAATGATAATCTCTCTAATTATTATAGTAGCCCTAACAAGTGAATGTAATTTATTTTATATATATATATATATATATATATATATATATCTATGTGTCTTTAAGCACGATAGCGGCCGTAAAAATGGCCCGATCGGAATGAAATTTGGCTCAGACCTGTAAAGTAGTAATTATTCGGACGAGTTCGTAAACCAGCCCGATCGGACTACTGAAAGGGGGGTAAAGGGGGGTAAACCCCCCTAAATATGGGTTTTTTGAGTTTTTTATATAGAAAAACAAAATTTATCGAATTTTTGATGGCACCATTAAATTCAGCTCAAAAAAACAAACAATTTAGTATTTTGAATCACTGCTCCTTGTCCATTGGTTGCCGAGATATTGAAAGTGGTAAACACAGTACGTTGTCCCAATGTTAACCTTATGGGGAATAAGTAAAATTCTATATCTCGCTTATTTCTCAACATATCTTGATAAAACTTGGTAAATGGCTACTTCTAATTCAGATCTACTAAATAATGAATTAAAACCACCCAGTTTTAATATACCCGTAGCAGCAAACCTGCATACTCTTTCCCCATGTTATTCTTATGGAGCTTTCAAAAACATGTCAAATCTCGCTATGTTGGATTGAAATATGTTTTTTGCATTTGAAATTCGCTGAGTATGCAGGTCTGCTGCAACGGGGGTATTTTAAATATTTACCATAAGGAATAACATTAGAAAACGTAATGCGTTTACCGCCGAACGAAAATATCAATTATCTCTGCAACCAGTTGACGGAAGCTAATAATTTATTAGCTAAGAGATTAGATTATTTTTTTAACTAAATTTAATGGTTGTGAATATGTTTTGATTACGGTAGTTTAAAGTAAATTTGAAAAGTTGTAATTTTTTATCACCTGAACCCCCCTTAACTTCTGAACCAGAATTTTTACAGACATGCGGACATTTTTTGGAGTTTTTATGAGTGAATACCGTTAAAAATCAAAAAATCAAAAAATAAAATCCGAAGGATGGACGGATGGACACCATTAAAAAACCACTTTTTTATTCAGGGAGCACTAAACCAAATATTTCCACTAACAACTCAAATTCGAAAATTTTGACGAAAACAATCCTTTCTCCATGTACTCTGTATGTAAAAATATACGATTTGGAATGATTAGCCTGCGATTGTTCAGTTTATTTTCTTTCCTACACCGTTAACCTTTCCTCATATTTAACGTACAGGGACAGGAAACATACAGGGAAAACATAAGTAGATGAGTTGCGGAAGATCGTTTATGGAATACCTCATACATAAATAATACGCAGGTAAACAAAAACCACCAAACAATGTAAGATTGCAGAATGTATATCACATTATTTGACCTGTTTGTTCCCAACCTAACATTAAAACACTGATTAAGTTAAGGAGCAGATTCATGCGGAGACCGTTAATATATATTTCGTTATACTGCTACGAAAACGGCAGTTTTTATCACATGTATTGCGGGGCTAAAGAAGCTCTTTTTCTCCCTAGAGAAAAACAATCAGCTGAAGCCGAGGAAGTCAGCTGTTTGCTTTTTACTGTAGTAAAACCAAGGTCTTTTAAAAAGAAGCGAGCAAACATAAGGTTACCTAACTCCCATAAGGCCTGTGGGGTCAAAGCTTGTGATACAAATGCAGATCCTTATCCTGCTTCATCCCAGCTCTTATTGGGTAGCCTCAATCTAGGTGTCAGTTATATATTCCCTCCGAATGGTTAAGAGTACCTGGTGGACCGAGCCTTGCTCGGTGTTATTTCAAGTTTGCCAGTTCATCCAGTCACTATTAAATATTTCAATGTCATAAAATTTATAAATAGAAACCTCTTTATTGCTCCATGGACTCTTCATCCCACTTGCTGTATTTTCCCTTGATGGCTGTATATTCCAAACAGCTGTTATGATTACTTCATTTGTTTACACTTTCCTTGTTTATTTTCGTTGCTATCACGGCAACCCATAAGGCCAATGTTGAAATTTTACAACTTTGAAATTCGATTTATTACGTTATTAGATTTTCTCGGGCCAAGTAATCTGCATAAAAGACGTTTTTGAGTCATTACTTAATTACAGACTTTGAAGGAAATCCTCGGAGCCGTTTTTGAGATCGTTGTGCAAACAAACATACAAACAAGCACGCAAGATAACATTGCTTGTTTAAGAGTATAGGATAAATTTTTGCCCCAGCTAGAGGTCAATAGTTGGTTACTGTCATTCTAACCTAAACACAAATGAAACAGAGCTTATCTTATTTGTTAAATAACTATAACAAGATGAAACCCTCGATGGAAGAATTCTTTTAAAGGTAAAAAAGTCGTAAAATTGTTGGTTTAAGTAGTTAGGTTAATATATTGAGCGTTGTTGTAAAGTAAACTCTAAAGGTCTGTAAATTAAATGTAACACATGTTATGAAACAACATGTGATAATTAATCAATATAGATGAAGGAAGTTTTTGTTTTGTTTAAGGAATGAGATTTTTAAAAGTTATATGTTTCTATCAGTTTCTAATTAAATGTTAATAAAATAATTAAAAGTATTAATTTGTGTGATTATGAAAACTTGGCGACGAGGATGGGATAACCATATTGAGAGAAATTGTAAACCAGTGATGTAAAATATTGAGTAAATACAAGTTTATTTCTTGGTAAAAAAAAAGAATTATGGCTGCCAAAACAATAATAGGTAAGTTGTTTGAGTTTGACCCGGAGGTTGAATCATTCGAAAACCTTTCTGAAAGACTTGAGAATTTCTTTATGGTCAATGCTATTAATGACACTGATAAAAAGGGCTATTTCATATCATTAATGGGTCCTAAAATGTACGGAACATTAAAGAATCTGTTAATTCCTGCTGTTCCTAAAGATAAAAGTTTTAATGAATTGTTGACTGTTCTGAAATCACATTATGCTCCCAGGAAAAATGTTATTTACGAAAGGTTTGTATTTAATAAAAGGAATCAGAAGGAGAATGAATCAATTTCTGATTATAGCGTTGAACTCAGGAAGTTGGCTACAACTTGTAAATTTGATTCATTTTTGGATCAAGCACTCAGAGACAGATTTTTGTGTGGGTTAAGATCTACTCATATTCAAAGTAAACTTTTATCAGAGGGGGAAAAATTGACGTTTGATAAAGCCATTGAGGGTGCCTTGTTAATAGAAAATGCTGATCATAATATAAGGTCTCTACATACTGAAAGTTTCCAGCATTCTGGTGATATTAGTTTAGTAAGGGGGAAGCCTAAGAAGTTCATGTCGAATACTAGATCCAAATCTTGTTTTCGTTGTGGTAAGGATCATGACGGTAGAAGCTGCCCTTACAAAGAATATAGTTGTAATTTATGTAAGCGCAAGGGACATTTGTTTGTGATGTGTTCTCAAAACAAAAATAGGCAAGGTCAAGTAAATCATAGACATGATTCCAGAGTGAATTTCTGTGGAGGAGAGGGTGATCAAGAAGAGGATCGCTCACCAGAGGATGATAAGTTTATTACGAAGGATTTGGAGTTGTTTACTATAGCTTATTCGAATGATAAAAGTAGGTCTAATAATTTTGTTGCAAATATGGTTATAAATGATGTTCCATTACAGATGGTAATAGACACAGGTGCTGTTGTTAGTGTTTTACCGGACACAGTTTATTTTGAAAAATTTCAGAAATCTGTTCCGCAGCTGGAAAAAAGTAAGTTATGTTTAAAAACATATACTGGTGAAAAGATAAACGTTTTGGGAGAGTTTCAGGCCAGTGTATACAACATCGATGGAAAAAGAAAATGTTTGCCTTTAGTAGTCGTTCAAAGCTCAACGGCTAATCAACCAGCACTCATGGGAAGAAACTGGATGGAAGCTATAAAGCTTGATTGGAATAAGGTTACGAAAGGAGGATACAATTCTACTCTCAATGAAGTAAACGGTAAGACGGTTCAGAATTCTAGTCTAAGCGTAGAAGAGTTGAAGAAACAATATTCTAGTATATTTGAAACATCTTTTGGGGAAATTAAAAACGTAGAACTTGAATTAGTACTTAAGGAAAATGTGACTCCTGTGTTCTGCAAACCGCATAGTGTGCCATTTTCGTTACGTCCAGCAGTGGAAAGAGAATTGAATAATTTAGTAAATAATGGTGTTATCTACCCTGTGACACAAACTAAATGGAGCACACCTATTGTTGTAGTTCCAAAAAAGGACAATTCAGTAAGAATTTGTGGTAATTATAAAATCACACTGAATCAGGTAATCAGAACGGACCACTATCCATTGCCTAACCCGGATGAAATTTTTGCTCAAATTTCAGGTGCAAAATATTTTTGTAAGCTTGATTTGGCTTCAGCTTACAATCAGGTTAAGGTTAAGAAATCTTCACAGCCCTTGTTGACTATAAATACTTTCAAGGGATTATATCGATATACACGTTTACCTTTTGGGATTTCAAGTGCGGGCCCATTGTTTCAATCTGTGATGGACAAAATTCTGTCAGGAATAAATAACACTTTTTGCTACCTTGATGACATTCTGTTAGTTGCTCGAACTCAAGAAGAAATGGTAAGCTTGGTTCATAGGGTGTTGACTAGGCTAAGTGAATATGGGGTTAAATTGAATGAAGCAAAAAGTGAGTTTTTCAAGACAAAAGTTTCATTTTTGGGACATCTTCTGGATGGAAGTGGAATTCATCCTAGTCCAGATTTGACTAAAGCTATTGTTACGGCTCCTAGGCCTAAAGACATCACACAGTTGCGTTCTTTCCTTGGGTTATTGAACTATTATGGTAAATTTTTACCAAATTTGTCGTCTTTACTCAATCCTCTTCATCGGTTGCTTAATAAAGGAGTAAAATGGGTATGGGATACTCAGTGTGAGGAATCTTTTAAGAAGAGTAAAAATCTGTTAGTGCAAAACAATGTGTTGATGCCTTTTGACCAAAATTTGGAACTTTTGGTGACTTGTGATAGTTCACAATATGGAGTTGGAGCCGTAATGGCTCATGTGTTGCCAGATGGTTCAGAAAGGCCTATCGCCTTTGCGTCCAGAACTTTGTCAAAATGTGAAATGAAGTATGCACAAGTAGAAAGAGAAGCTCTGGCAATAATTTTTGCAGTAAAAAAATTTCATATATTTCTATATGGTCGTAGATTTAAGTTAGTGACTGACCACAAAGCTTTAACTTTTATATTAGGTCCCACTAAAGCAGTACCTACGTTATCAGCTGCTCGCATACAAAGATGGGCACTGATTCTTGCGGCTTATCAATACGATCTTGTCTATCGAAAAGGGTCGGATATATCAAATGCTGATGCACTTTCCCGTTTGCCCTGTAATGAAGTAACAGCTGAAGATGCTGATGCAATTTCCCGTTTGCCCTGTGATGATGTAACAGCTGAAGCTGAAGAAATAAATTTCTTCTCTAGCACATACAGTTTACCTATTACCTACAAAGAGATAGGTTTAGCAACAAAATGTGATCCAGTTTTATCAAGGGCCCTTGAATATACGCTATATGGGTGGCCTAGTCATGTAAGTGATGATTTAAAGCCATTTTTAGATAAAGTTCATCAGCTGTCTGTTGAACAAGACTGCCTCTTGTGGGGTACGAGAGTAGTCATCCCGCCGACACATCGAAAAGAAGTATTATTACTTCTACATTCAGAACATCCAGGTGAATCACGCATGAAATCGCTGGGCAGAAGTTACGTGTGGTGGCCTAACATGGACAAAGACATTGAAAAATTTGTTTCAGAATGTAATATCTGTCAATCGACTCGGAAGTCTATGCCAGTAGTGCCATTACAGCCTTGGGTGTGGCCTAGTCAAAATTGGCAACGGTTACATTTAGATTTTGCACACTTTGAAGGAAATGATTTTCTCATCCTAGTTGATAGCCGTTCAAAATGGGTGGAATTGTTTCACATGACCAATACGACTTCTCTGAAAACTATCGAGAAGTTAAGATCCTGTTTTGCTGCATATGGCCTTCCACAAACAATTGTAACTGATGGGGGACCGCAGTTCACTTCAAGTGAATTTGATGCATTTTTGACTGCCAACGGAGTACATCATGTTCTAACTCCACCATATCATCCGGCTTCGAATGGTCTGGCAGAGAGGATGGTTCAGACGGTGAAAGATATTTTCCTTAAACAGCTTCTTCATGACAAGAAAAACCAACATAGGCGGACACTTCAACACAAAATAGACAGTTTCCTGTTTGCTTATAGGAACACGCCACATACTTTCACTGGATGTACCCCTTCTGAAATGTTTTTAAAGATGAAGCCCCGGACTTTAATGAGTCTTTTGAAACCGAATTTGTCAAGGGTATACTTGTGTGATTATGAAAAGCGTTATAACGAAAATTATTGTTTATACACGGGACTAAAGTCGCATTTCGTTACTCGATCATTTTCGACCGACCGAAGAGCCTCGGTCGAAAAACTTGACCTCTTAAGCCGCGTTTACACTATACAGCTTGTTTTATAAACTTGTGTTGTACAACCAATTATACTAATTTGTATGAAAATGTTTAGTAAAGCGCTGAACATTATTAAACAAGTTGTACAAAAAGTCTTCAAACCGAAAAATCAAAGGATAGATCAAAGGAGAAATTTGTTTCATAAACTTTTGTTGTAAAACAAGTTTTAAAACACAAGGCCGAGTTTAAAACAAATTTGTATTAAACATGTTTTACAAACAAAAGCTTATAAAACATGTCGTATAGTGTAAACGTGGCTTTACGAAAACCGCCACCTTAGTCCGTATGTTAATGAAATATACTTTTTCACAAGTGTCGAATAAACGTCATCCGTAGAATTTTTATCACGTGTGAGGTAGGGCGCGGGGAAGGAAGACGGGGCCAGTAGAGACATTAAGGTACAGGAAAGTTTACACGGTGTAAATTATGCACAGTGTTGGCGGCGACCGTTTGGATGTTTGGACCGCGTGTTTGGACAGTTATTACGCCTCATACATTTTTGGTCGAGGACGAGAAACATCAATGCTTCGGTCTACTCTCGCTGTCCACTTCGCGAATACCGGGTTTGTTTAAGGTATTAGAAATACCTCCGTTGCAGCAGACCTGCATACTCAGCGAATTTCAAACGCGAGAGAGCTTATTTCAATCAAACATAGAGAGATATAACGTGTTTTGTAATCCCCTTAAGAATAACATGGGGAATGATTAGGCAGGTTTGCTGCCTTAAGGTTAAACTGAGTGGTGTTAATTCATGTTTATTAGATCTTAACTAGACGTACGCGATTAGCATTTTTTATTTCCCTAATGAGTATCCAGGTTTGTTGCCACAAAAATAGGAATTTCGGGATTTTAGACTAAAACACAATAGATCTTATCTAGATGAAGCCGCAAACCAAGATTCATTTCGATATGTTGAGAAATAAGCGACATAGAATTATACTTATTTCCTGTAAGATTAACATTGAGACAACGTACTGTGTTAGCTACTTTCAATATCTAGGTAACCAATGGAGTAGAGCAATGATTCAAAATACTAAATTGTTTGTTTTCTAGTGCTAAATTCAATGGTGCTAACTAAAATTGGATTGTTTTTATTTTTCTATGGGAAACCCCAAAAAAATTGTTGGGGGGTTCATCCCCCTTTACCCCCCTTCCGGTGGTCCGATCAGGCTGGTTTAAGAACTGGTCCAATTGATTACCACTTTACATGTCTATTTCATATTTCATAAAGATCTGGTTTGTTACGGCCGCTCTCGTATTATGGCAGAAATTTGAAAGAATGGTATTTTTGGCTTCTGGGGGCCCCAAAACGAAAAGTTATCATGGTGCCGGGCTTAGGTCTTACCATGAGTACTATGGTAACAGCTTCTTCTCTTGGGGAAATTCGCTAAAAAGAATAACATTTTGAATATGTTGGCTTAAGCCTCTCAAAGAAACCTCTACAATGATTGTCTAAAAGTTTCCCACTAAGGCGTCGCTTTAATTCGAAGACAAATACAAAACTCCTCACTGTTTGTCGTCTCGGCTTTTACGTTCCGAGTGATAAAAGTCAAGCATTGTTCTATCGCACGTTATACGAGCCATATTCAAGTTACTGTTATGGCCTACGTGCTCTTATCAAGGTATGTGAAGCAAGTAGCGCGAATCTTTCGTTGTAATATTTTTTATAATCATTTGGTTGTGAGATAGAAACGTTATACAAAAATATATGTGTTCTGGAATTATGGTAATATATTTGAGTATATGATAGTAGGGGTAAAAGTAAGAAAAAAAGTTTATATAAACATAGGTCTTAAAGCGTTTTCCAACTGTATGTCTGTTTGTGTTTTTTACATATTTAATTATATCTCACGAATCTCTCAACGTATAAACTTCAAAGTTTGTACATGGATGACCACTATCAAGAAATACTTTAGCAAGAAGTTTTAAATTCCTACTTTGTGTCATTTAAAAATGGCGATTTTTTTATTTCAGAGCTAAATATCTTAAAAATCACAAAGTAAAAAAAATTATACAAGAAACAAAATGTTGCGAAAAACAATCCAATTAACTCTGATTTAAGATTACGACAATTGGACCAATAATAACGGATATTCTGTAACTTTTTCTGAATAAAAACCTGGCTGAAATTTGCATGTTTTATTTAGAATATTTACAATTTCTCCATTATTAGTTGTCCGATTATTATGATCTCAATATCAGCATTAATTGGATTAAATGTTGTAACGTTTTAGTCTCTAGTATAATTCTTCTAAAATTTACAAATTTTAAATATTTTGCTTTAAAAACAAAAAAACAGTCGTAATTTTGAAATGGTACAAAGTCGAAATTAGTCACTTCTTTCAAAAACAGTTCTTAATAGTGATCATCCATGGACCAAGTTTGAAGTTATTCGTCAAGAGGCTCGTGAGATATAACTAAATAAGTACAAATCACAGACACACAGACGAAAAACGACGCACTTTATGACCCATGTTAATAAACTTTTTCTTATTCTTACGTCTACTATCATATAGTAAAATATTTTACCACAGTTTCTGGACACCCTGTATATTCACAAACCGATTGTTAATCCTCCTTTGCCATTTGATATTGAAGATTTTTTCAATCAACCGCCCGTTGCTATGGGCAAGGCACTAAAAGCTGTTCCCCTCACGATCGTACAGTCTGCCTTACTGAAATGTTTTGAGTTCATTTAATTTAATGCCCGTTTCGATTAAATGACATCGTAAGCTTGATGGCATTTTTTATTGCAAGTCTTCTTCAGCGGTAGCCATCTTGGAACAGACGACCGAAGTGAACTGTGACACCATTTCCATCAACCGTTCGCTTCGGTGTTTTAATACTGTACATAGCTTTGTACAATATGAAACAATTTTAATTGTTAAAAGGCAACTCTTAACCTATAGGTGCTTTAATTAGGAGCTGTGATTTTTAATTTGGCAATACTAATTACGTCTATTGTAAACTTTCATTGTAGTGACACCACGATAACTCGGTGTTTTTTGACCTGTCTTCAATAACGCGCTCATGTGGTGAAGTCTCTTAAAGGGAAGACATATATATATAAGATAATTTATTTCAAATAAATTAACACCTTCTTTCATACAATATGAAAGTTGCTTAAGAACAAAGGATACTGTAACAAATTTAGATTAGATTATGTTGATATTAGTTATTAAAAATACCATTTAAGAATGTTTTTCTTCAATTTTTGTTATTATATAAATGATTCTTTAAGATTTGGATAGAATGTTTTAAAATTATTGTTGATATTTCTTCCAGCTTACTCTTTTTCAGACCAAACTTATTCAAAAATTCTGAAAAGAATGTTGGTATGGTCCCTCTGGATCCCAAGAATAGGTCAATGACATTTATGTTTTCAAGTTTATAATTTTCTTTATAGTACTCTGTTGTTGGATTGTAAATGCTTTTCTTTTCCTTATTCACTTCATTTGGTTGTGACTATTTAATTTCAAACCTTATCGTGGGATATAGTATATAGGCGGTTTTCTTTGTCTTATCAATGGCTAAGATATCTCATCTTCTTTGAGACCCATTAACCGATATACCACTAATTTCTTCATATACTTCAAACATTTTTTTTCTAAATTCTTCTGCAATTATTTTTCTTATTTCGTGGTGTCTATTATTTCTTATTAGCTCCCCAAAAGGGCAGAATCCAAGGATGTGTGGCAAGGTTTTATTAATATCTGGACACTCTTCAAAAAGACACACGCCTCTTCCTTTGTAGGGCAACTGACACCAATTTTTGAGTGAAGTTGATTATACCATGGGCGGCTCCAGGGGGGGGGGCATGGGGGCCATGCCCCCCCCCCCCGAGAGCTCCGAATTTTTTTAAAATTTCAAATAAGATTTTATTAAAATTCATTCTTGTGTATATGAAGTTTTTTTTGACCTAATATCGGAAAAGCCGTTTCGTATAGAAGATTCTCGAAGACGAAACCTTTTTATTTCTATATATTTGTTACTTATGTACACTTGATCTAAGCTTACATTTTTGTTCAATATTATTAGTACGAGACATTTAAAGTTGTTAGGTTGGCAGCGCGTCACGATTTGCCGCCATAATGAGGTTTGGGTTTGGAAAATATTATCATAGTCAGTGATATTATTTGTGACAAAAACAAATCAATATACGCTTATTATGAAAGTAGCACTTATTTCTTGGGGGCTGTTTCTAAACGATGTTGGTGAATTAATAAAATTGATTTTGTATTTTGTAATACTCATTCCGTTTCAAAACCGTAAAGATAAAATGGAGATGGATTGTAACTAGTAATTAGTGATTAGTAGCTAGTAATTGTGAAACGCGTTTAGAAACAGCCCCCTGTGTGGATGGATTGAAATAATTTTTATTTTTACCAAGACCATATAAGTAATTAATTGATCCGTTTGAATACTATCTGGTATTCAATACTTCGAACTATACCATGCTACTATAGTCTCAACTGAACGTACAATCATAACAAAGTTGGAGTTCATTTAGCCTGTCTTAGTCCTATTTAAAAAATGAACAAATTATTCAATCATTAAAATAGTGGCCGTCCATAAATACGTATAACGCTCCTACGGGAGGATGGGGGGTTTCGTCATAACTATGCACCGTTACAAAGGAGAGAGGGGGGCTTCAACGCAACGATAAGCACCTATTAAACCTTAATAATCAATTTCATAAATTATTCCAACAAATCAAATTATCTTCAAAGTAAAAAGTTTTGACTTTTTATGGGGGGGTACAGTGCTACGTAACTTTTGAGGGGGGTTAGCGCCAGCGTTACAAGTCCGTTAAAAGGGAGGAGGGGTTTCTGAAAAGGCCGATTTTAGCGTTACGTAATGTAAGGATGGCCCCTCAAGTACAATTTTTGACAAAGTGTTAATATCTCAAAGTCAGAGGTGATAATAAACACGTATTTAGGGGGGGGGGAGTTAACAAAAAAATGAACCAAATTTTGGTCATATTTGGCCCCCCCCCCGAGAAACTGTCCTGGAGCCGCCCCTGGATTATACATTGAGTGAAGAGTGTGTTGGACATAAAAATTAAATATCACTACTCAGGCACTCTGCTATCTACTTTAGAACTAAGGAAGTTATCAGGGAATTGACAGTATAAATAAAATTGTTAACGTGTTTTGGAACAGTAATTAAAATGGTTTAGGCGAGAAATAGGGAATCAGTCCCGGACGATGTTTTCAATCCCAGGATTACGGGACTGAACAATTTAATCCCGGGACTGATCCCGGGATCGACCCAACATGGTATTTGCCAATACGAAAAGAGATATACATGGCATCGCAACTGCGGTGCTGTACATAAAGCAGGTTTCCGTTTAATTTTGAGTTGTAAACATATTTTTTCACTAAAACTTAGAACTTTAAATAAATATCTTTGTCAGATTTATCATGAAATACTCAGTATAAATACATCAGGGTGTAAACAGAACATATTATCAGATATTCCTATGTAATCATAAAATGTGTAAAAGAACAATAGAAATATGTAACCAAAGATAAGTTAAAGAAAGTCTTATTAAAACTTGACCAAACAATATCAGAACTAGAAGTATATCCTCGCTTGAAAAGATGTAACTAAAAACTGAGGACTAAGATAAAAATTATTGAAAAGTAATCATAAGAGCTTCGTATTGAAACTTAATAGAAATTATACCATATAAAAAAGTCTCTTTGTAAATTTTTCCAAACGCTTGAAAATATTATCAATAAATCACTTATACAGATAAGTCGTAAGACGGCCAATAATTCAGCACCGTTGCGGGACCATAACGACATACAACTGGTTTTTCTTAGTTATAAATTTTTTGTAACTGATGGAAATATAGTAAACATCGATCTTGCACCTAAATTTGATAATCCCGAAAATCCCGGTATTGAGTGTAAGAATCCCGGGATTAAATAAACCCTAAAATCACGCGAGAACCTGGAATTGGATTTCTCAGCGAGAAATGAGAGGAAAAATCACATGTATATAAAATTGAATACAAATTATTTTGGGTATTAAAAAACATTCGACGATCTGAAGAACACTGTTGTGTCGAAATTATACACTTTGGTGTATTTCGTAGTATAATTGAAATGTGATGACTCGACCAAAGGACATTTCAAAGAGCTCAAGATTTTAACTGTTTATGGTCAGTACATTTTAGACACAGTTCTTATTGCAAAGAAAAAAATGAGGCTCATCGTACTTTTAAAAAACAGATTCACAATTATTACACAAGAAACAAAAATGTGTTCGAAAAAAGCATCACCGATTAAAGTTATATGAGAAAAAACCATCTCACGCTGGGGAAAAGTTTCTTGAAAAAATTCCAGATAAAATAAAAAATGAAATAAATCCCACTAAATTTAAAAAACTGATGAAGGAGTATTTAGCTGATTTGGCCATCTATTCTTTAGAGGAATTTTTCCACCTCCCTCCAAAAAAATCTGATTAGGAAAAAATGTAAGTTTAGCTTGAGCTTCTAATGTATTAGTTGAAGCTTCTTGACACTATTCAAATGTAGTACCTTGTACTTATTGATGGAATAAAGGTGATTGACTATTGACTATTGACGATATAGAGATGCAGAGTGACGATGGGTCGAATTTCCGCAGCATCCTAAACCCTGGACCCTAACGCCGCAAATTGCGGTACCGTGTAATCAGGCCAGGAGCGTCGGTGTTTTCCCAGTTTCCCGGGCGGCGGCGGCGTGATAAACGGCCCGGCCGCTCATCAATCAGGCCCTAAGTACACATAAATCAAAAGCGACGGTGAATAAGGCGGAGGCGTCAGCAGGCTTGTGGTGGCGGCGCAGCGCCGCGTTGCATCGCTGACGCCGTGGCTCTACTTGGGCGGGGGGGGGGGGGGGGGGTGAATTTAAGTTGAATGATTGATAATTTATGGAGAATACGTTAGCGGGTCTTATTTACCGAGGGGGTTTGTTTTCTAAGTTTGAAAGAAGGATGCCGTAAGTTGTATACTGTATGTTGCAGAGGTAAGTTCAAAAAGTACGCAGTCCTGTTAACTTCGATGAATTAGCTTTTATTTTTGCAGTATGGCTACTTTGTGGTTACAAATCAAATGCATTTTGGAGTATGGTGAGGCACCGAGAAAATAATTAATGCTACATTCCTTGAAGTTACATGGCAGGTTAAAAGTACCTAATGTAAAAAAGTAATTTATTCGTTCAAATTACTTGTTTATCAGTTTTGATAACATACTTAAACGATCAAAAGATCCTCTAATTCTTTAATTCGTTTATTGTTTTTGATGTTTCTGAGACGCTGTCAGGCTGTAGTGTCCGCCTACAAGTAAAGAATGTCGCCAGAAGGAAAAAGAATCAGCGGCATTTAATAAACAAAAAAATCATCAGTATAGCTCCTGCTCTCTGTAGGTGGGGTTCTTGGGAAAGATTTGTTCTACATTTTTTACATTTTATTACTTTCATGTTTTCTTTATTCCGCTTATAATAATAATAACTTTTATTATAAACCCTTCTCTATTGAAATCCTAATTCAACGATATATTTACGATTTGCTTTATACATTAAAGGCCGATTTTCGGTGAGCTATCAAACGTTTTTGCAAAGTTTGAAAACGATCAGTGCAACCGTATTAGGGTTATTGCATTACGTACGCACAGAACGACCACAACAACCAACACAACGATCGACACGTATGGACAACGAATCGTTTACTGTACATCGCTATTTTTATAGCATAGATTCGCCTAATTTCGTTCGTTCATCAATAGGATAATGCAAAGTTTGCAGGTCTCCTGATGGTGTTGAGATGTAATACATTATTATGACGGGATTCGATTACAACTCTATCACGAACTCATCACATCCGAGTAAAGAGTAGATGGTTGGAAGGCTTGTCTTCACAGAACCGAATTCGAAAATCGAAAATTCATTACAGCGCCACGAACGTCAATTTTATGAATTTTCGTAGATTTTACATTCGTCTTTAGCGCTGCGCCTTTTTACATTTGGCGTGACTCTCCAAATATTTAGGATGAAGACTTTTTAATCAATTTACAAGCTCTGTAAAATTCATAAATAGAAACCCTTTTTATTGCTCCATCAACTCTTCATCTCACTCGCTGTACTTATCCTTGATGCCTGTAGATTCCAAACAGCTGTTATGATTACTTCATTTGTTTACACTTTCCTTGTTTATTTCGTTGCTATCATGGCAACTCATAAGGCTAATGTTAAAATTTTACAACTTTAAAATTCATTTTATTACGTTATTAGATTTTCTCTGGCCAAGTAATCTGCATAGATCACGTTTTCGAGTTATAAATTACTTATTTCCAGACTTTGAAAGAAACCCTCGGAACCGTGTTTGAGATATGTGCAAACAAGCAAACATACAAGCTTACAAGCGTACAAGATAATATTGCTCGTAAAAGAGTATATGATGTCCTCTTCTGCCGCGCCTGGTCATCCTGCCTCCAACTCAGGGCGTGGTCGTCGACACGGTGTAGACCCTATGTTAATTAACACCGCCATATCTCCCGCACTCGCGTGCCGTCCCGCTAAAATAGAATACGCGGTTAATAATTCAACGCCCCCTGTATATCGTCGCTAGGCGCTCATTTTGCGTCACCGGCCTTATCACCACGTTATGATCTACTTTGCTAAGTGGCGTCTCTAAAGGGCTGTAATTGTAGGTTTAAACTCCTGACTTCTCTTTTCGATTAATGAAAGTGTTAAGAGACGGGTGACTCTGTAGACTCCTGAAAGGGTCAGTCACTATTATTGCTAACTGTTACATTTTACCTAGTTAGTCCAATAATTGAACCATTTAGTTGGTGTCTAACCCAAAGGCTCCCTATTAATGTTAAAACGTTACTAAGAATGCAAAAGTAAAATAACCATAGACAATGCAGTATAAGCAAAACTAATTTTTTGTTGTAGTAACTGCTAAATCATGTAGTTTTGCTTTTGACCTTGAAAATTTGAAAATTATCCACATGTTCCGAAGTAGTGGGTTATAGCGGTATACAAGGATACCATCTTTTCTGGAAAAGGAAATATTTGTTTTCTTATTCATTGCCTCAAATTATGTTCCTTGTAAACTTAGATACTTCAAAAATAAAAAAATTCTGGTGTTCGGTATCGCGCGGCCGGCCTGTAGCACGTCCAAATAAGTAATTGTGCGCAATTCGTGTATTTTTGTATAGAAACTTATTTTAATGTGTCAAAACTTGTGAACACCATGACGATCTTCACATAGGTGCATTAAATGGAGTCTGGCATGTCTTTATTGATTTGATAATGGCCTAATGGGGCCGAAACTGTAGTCATCCCTGATTATAATTAGAATCGACGACAATATCTGGGGTAAGTAACCCCAACTATTTTAGTTACTTAACATCGATTCTCGAGGCAAAATCATGAATAAAGAAAATTCAACCTTAAGATAGTTTCTTTTATTTACAAAACATTATCATCTAGAATATCAGAGGATGGCATAGTTTTTGCTTAAAAGATGTGATGTGGTGGACATCGCTGGCAGTAATACAGTGGTGATAGCTAGAAGAAATGCATTTGTATTTTCAGGGATTATTTTGGTCAGAAATAATACCCCCCAGGGGGTAAATAAAATATAACCAAAATAAATAAATAAAACTCTATTAATAAAAAAATAAAAAAAAAAATAAAAAAAATAAAATAAAAATAAAAAAATAAAATAAAAATAAATTTAAATAACTAAACTAAATAAGGTACTATAAATTATTTTTATTATACCCCCAGGGGTAAATCATGATTTTAATACTACAAATCTATTTTCATCCAAACAGCAAAGTGAAAAAGACAAAATAGTTTACAATTCTTAGGATATGACATCAAAGATTTTAAAGGTCATTGTTTTTACCATAAAAAAATCTTGATGAGATAAACTCACGTTATCGTCATGGTGACGCACGATTGTCCACGTCGCCGACCGCGCTGCGCCCTGGCGTCTCGGCGGGAAACCTTTCACTAATCTGCTGCTTTGACTCCGTGTGTTTGTGTAATGAGGCCCTCAGAGATGTTAGTGGCTTTCTGGAACATGACGCCGCACTTGAGGCGACCCAAGTTACACAGTAAATAATGTGTAGGAGTAGAGGCTTACGACGCGCTCTTGAATTTGGTTTGGAATACTGTAAAGCAAATACATGTTAAAAGGCCGTGTTTTTATTCGGCTGTGCGTTACTCTTAAAGTTACTCAATGGTTATTTAAAACAAATTTATTCATATACTATTTCGTTACGTTTTCATTTAACAGATTCTGAAAAGATCAGCATGCGAAAGACGCTATCTATGTGTTTGACGAGAAAAGTTAAAAATCATGTAAACTTTTGGCCAATGCAATGATTGGTGTCAAGAGTTTCTTTAGTGTATTTTACTAACACATTAAATGGAGAATTTACTTTAGTGTATTTTGTCTTAATCTATCAACCACCATAATATCTGATGACTGGACTAAAGTCTAAAACAAGTGTGTAACAGAAAAGATATCCTCGCGGGGAAATGATTAAACCTGGAACTCTTGGCCTCAACACACGTTTAAGATGAAAATCTACAATTACATGAGGAATTCTACTCAACATTAAGGTTGAAAAATAAAAAATCCATCTTAGTTAATCTTAGTTCGTTCTTTGAATGCTCAAAAGTAATTTTATGTCAAAGTGTAGCTTAGACTCTCCGACGTCGGTTTTTAGCGAATTTCCCCTATAGGGAAGAAGCTATTATCGTAGGTCTCATGGTAAGACCTAAGCTCGGGACCACTCTAACTTTTCGTTTTGGGGCCCCCAGAAGCAAAAAACACTATTCGTTTGAATTTATATGTATATATATATATATATTATTTTAATGTTCACTTCTAGGGCTACTATTGTAATTAAAGAGAGAAAGAAATTCCTTAAGTACCCTTTTTTTAACATTTTATTATACACAACGCGTTTCGGAAATTATTCCATTTTCAAGTGTGTAAAATGTAACCTTAAAATTTATATTTTATATATGTATTTAATTTTAAGGTTACATTTTACACACTTGAAAATGGAATAATTTCCGAAACGCGTTGTGTATAATAAAATGTTAAAAAAAGGGTACTTAAGGAATTTCTTTCTCTCTTTAAATATATATATATATATATATATATATATATATATATATATATATCTATGTGTCTGTTAGCACGATAGCGGCCGCAAAAATGGTCCGGTCTTTATGAAATTTGGTACGGACATGTAAAGTGGTAATCAATTGGACGAGTTCGTGAACCAGCCCGATCGGACCATCGGAAGGGGGGGTAAAGGGGGATAAAACCCTCCAAAAATGGGGTTTTTGAGTTTTTTACATATAAAAATAAAATTTATCAAATTTTTTTGGGCACCATTGAATTCAGCTCAAAAAAACAAACAATTTAGTATTTTGAAACACCGCTCTATGTCCATTGGTTACCGAGATATTGAAAGTGGTAAACACAGTACGTTGTCCCAATGTTAACCTTATGGGAATTAAGTAAAATTCTATATCTCGCTTATTTCTCAACATATCTCAATAAAACTTGGTAAATAGCTTCTTCTAGTTCAGATCTACTAAATATTGAATTAAAACCACCCAGTTTTAATATACCTGTAGCAGCACACCTGCATACTCATTCCCCATGTTATTCTTATGGAGCTTACAAAAACATGTCAAATCTCGCTATGTTGGATTGAAATATGTTGTTTTGCATTTGAAATTCGCTGAGTATGCAGGTCTGCTGCAACGGGGGTATTTTCACGATCGGAGGTTATAAGAAATACGTTATAGATCTATAACCTACACCATACTGATTTTTACAGCGCTTCCTCTTATTTCCTGTATAAGCCTTCTATCGTAAAATTGATTACTTTTTTATGATTCTGCAAGAAATTGAGGAAGACATCAATAGTGACATTTTTTTGGCTTGAAGTTCACTTTGACCATTGTTCGTGTTGATCATGTTATTGTATGTTATAAATATGATCCTCAGCACCTTTGGGGCAGGAAAATGTGCAATGTCTAACCTCAAATCGATAAAATAACTCGGGAGATCCGTGCATTGCTCCTACCATCATAACTTCGAAAGGAACAACTCCGACACAAAATACGTTTTTGTAAAGGCATAATTCCGAAATGCACTGTTCCGAGCTCCGACAGGCATAACTCCGAAAGTCACTGTTCCCTGAGGAATGTCTCCGACACTTTCGGAACGGTGCATTTCGGAGTTATGACTGTCGGAGTTGTGCCATTCGACATTATAAGTCTCGCAAGACAGAAATTCCTTTCGAACATTTTTAGAACAATCACAATCCACCTGACAAAATTCAGATAAACCTTCGAAAGGCACAGTTCCGAAAGTCATAACTTCAAATGGCATTGCTCCGACAGATATATCTCCGAAATGCACTGTTCCGAAAAAAGAATCGGAGCAGTGCCATTCGGAGTAATGACTTTCGAAGCAATGCTGGCGCCCGGATAACTCGATCGTTATGTGTGTTGGGGGCCGGACGGATAAGCTGTAAGAAGTAAAACATTCATCGAGGTTTCTTACAGTTACAGCTCTTGCACCTGACTCTCGGTTTCCTCTAAATCGTCGAGAAAATACTCCCCTGGAACGTCACAAATTCTATTGTTAACCAAATGAGACCACATGTTTACGTATCTGTAATGTTTAAACAAAAGCTGACATAATTTCATTTTCTTTAAGAGACTAGCGCAAATTTACACGGGTGCAACTGGTGTTTCAGCTAGTAACTAACCAATGAATAAAGAGAAATTGTTCATTATGAAATATTGGTAAATCGTATACAAGACACATTTTATTTTCTTAATTATGTTTTGTAATTTTTAACGCCTTTTTATTCTGTTATTGGAGTTTACGGAAAAGCTCCAACCATTCAAAACTTATAAATACATAAAGTAGTTGATTTAAGTTTGTAGCAGCCCAACTCTCTGTAAACTGGGAAATAATTTATGTAGATTGCTGTATTCAAAGAGTACCACCAAGGATAAGGTTTTGACTGAAGATGAGTTATGTCTTGACAAATCTAAACGTAAAATAAGTTAGCAAGTTTTCAGCCGAATTATGAAATTTGTCGATTTAGAGTTAGTTAAAGAAACCGATTCTTTCTTTAAATTAGTTCAGCGTACAACAAATTCCTACAATCCTAATCCCAATTGTCCATCCGTTAGGACCAATCAAAGTTCAAGACTGCATTAAAGATTTCAGTCCGCTATGGGAGTTGATTAGTTCACCTTCTAAACTCCACAATGAAAACGACTTTGCTCATTTCAGCTTCATTTTTTACCTATTTTTGAAATTTAATTCATCGATACATTGATTTATTACTATTGAATACTTTCTCATCAATTCATCCAGGAAAAAATAATCGGTGTTCATATAACCCTCAAAATGCACACATTTCATTCACAAAATTCATACCTTACATCTAGGGGTGTGCGTGGTGATTTTGAAGTCAAGTCGAGGTATAAAATGCTAGCCCGAATTTCGGGGGTTTTCTTGAGTCGAGTTTTTTTACTAACGAAGTTTTCCTACTTATGCTCAGCCGTAATGTCAAAAACATAGTTATTATTCAAGTACAATTTAATTGTGTTATGTAACTCAACAAATAGGTTTTCTTTAGTTAAAAGCAAGTAGCTGATGTCTAATAATTTAAGACAATTTTTTAATTAAAATCCCTTGAACTTGATTTGGTTTACTGGGGTTTTCAAATAAATTGATTGAAACTCAGGTCATCTCAAATTATATCCTTCATAAAGCCTAAATCAACGTTTGGTAAAAATAACAGCCTACGTGTTTTTCTTCGATTAACAGCAAGAAATAACTTCAAGCTCTAGAAAGTTGTATAAAGAGGCATAAATTTATTTATATCAATAACTTTAAAAACATTATTAATGTAAAACAAAGTATTTTTTTACCAATGGTGGTTAAAGATGGGTTTGAAAAGCGATCGTAAAACTGAATCACGCTTAACGATTTAGAGTAATCGGGGGATAACTACTCGGCTCGAACTTCAAGTACAGGGTGTTTTTTTTAAACGCAACCCATTTTTAAGATTCAATACTGCACATATAAGTGTGTGTTGAGTAGAATTGTTTTATTAATCTTTAAATTTTATACAACCTATTATTTAAGTTTGATCACATTTAGTTTACATTATGTGCTCAAACAGTCCGCCATTGGCATTTGTAAGAAGTTATGCTCTCTCCATCAAATGCCCGAACATGTGTTGTAAGGTACCTCTTCAAATTTCTTGCATTAAATTTGTTATGTTTGTTTTTGAGGTGCTGAATATCTTGTGAGTTGTTTTCGTAGGATAATTACCACTTTACATGTCTGTGGCAAATTTCATTCAGATCGGACCATTTTTACGCGAGTTATCGTGCTTAAAGACATTAAAAACGCAACCCAAAACTTCCCAAGATCCCTGGATTTGACCCCACTATATTATTTTATTTGTGGATACATAAAAAGTAAGGCCTACGAAAACAATGCACAGGATATTCATCACCTCAAAACAAACATAACGAATTTAATGCAAGAAATTCAAAGAGGCCCCTTGCAACACGTGTTCGGGAATTTGATTGAAATACAAATGCCAATGGCGGACTGTTTGACCACATAATGTAAACTAAATGTGATCAAACTTAAATACAGTAATAGGTTGTATAAAATGTAAAGATCAATAAAACAATAATCATTTCATATTTATATGTGCATCATTCAATCTTAAAAATGGGTTGCGTTTAAAAAACACCCTGTATTTTTAGAAACCTCCAGTCGAGTAGTGTAAACTCGGCTCGAAAAAACTCGCTACTCGAGTACTCGCACACCCTTGCTAAAATACATGTCTTACATTCACAAAATAACTACCACACACATCACTGTTGGTTTGTAAACATAAAATTGGGAGACAGCACGATTGGTTTACTTTTTTGCATATATTGTTTCATAAATATCTACCAAGGTCGCAGTAAAAGTATGACGCATGCCCGGCTCGCCTAACCAGAGGCTGTTATATCTCCGTGCCGACTATATCGGGGCGCTCGACATTTTGTCGATTTTTATTTATATCGCGTTATTCCTACTGCAAAACAATCGCTTGCAGGGCACAAGTCTTGTTTAGCACAAGCAGGAGAGGTGGTTAAATTCAGGCACGTAAGGTTTATAATGAATGCAGGTCAGTGCTGATTCGTTTTTTTCCAGACTCTAATCGAGTTTTATTTTAGTAAAATAATAATTTAACCACATAACTAATATTTAACCAAATTATTATTGTATCGACAAGATTTCAGCTGCCATTGCACTACAGCAAGCGAAGATTCCAGAGCTCAGTTCCAGCGAAGGAGAATAAACTTAACCACGATTTATGTTTGATTCGTATAGATTAACTCTAAAAGTATCTGGTAGATCGAGATTAAGTATTATTAGGCGACACATCTCTAGGGAATAAGGATTTAGGTTAGAGCTCTATTACCTATAACCTCTCTCACTACCTGAAAGGGTGCAGTTTATGTAAGTTTCATCAATGAGTTTCGTAGATACAGTATATTATTTTGCATTCACGGCACTTCAGAGTTAAATTTTAGTTAATTTGAAAAATACATGCGACTCCATGTAACATGAGAGTTTTATTATTGTTGTGTGCTATTGCAGAGAAAGACAATAATTCGTGTATGATTTTTACAACCGACAGCAATAAATGGTAATCGAGATTAAAAAAGATGATTATTTTCTAAAACTTTGTATTCTGTTGATCTCAAATGATAAAAAATATTCCGGACCATCAAGTCTCGATTCAAGAACTCAGGGAAGATTTTCAGCATCGAAAAGTTATAGTTCGACAAGAACTCCTTCAGATTCGGAAGGCGCCCCGCCGTTCAACAGTCGCATTGACAGAAAGAGAAGTCTACACCAATTGCAATAATTGTCTGTGAGGAGAAAACGGAAAAAGCCATCATCTATAAGATACAAAAATTGCCCAAGAGTCAAAAGTTTTTTAAACCCCGTTTAAATTGTCGAACTCTGGATGAAAATTGAATTATTTTTCTCTTTTAACAGAATAATAACAACTGCTGAATAATAACAGAATAATAACAAACTTGCTGCTACTAGTTTAGTATCATTCCAAATGTTTACGCTGACGCTGAGAATTTTGACGCTGAGAATTTTCTGATTCCCTTAACCGTAAGTTCTCAGAAAGCAGAAACATTCACTCAAATACAGAAATACATTTTTCTCTCAATCGAACCATGTTGGCTTAATATGTTTCGATTAATGAATGTCGTGAAATCAGATTCGACCAAATAAACAAGATACTGAAGATCGTTGCAAATTTTAATTTTCTCCTCGAAAAAAGTAATTTAAAAAGTAATGAGTCCGTTTTGGAGATCCGTTTAGCTCGAGTACCTGTCTGGCTAAATAAACTAAATTGAAACCCGCGAGTGGACGCTGCGGAACTTAATTAATATCAAAGCGGTGGAAACCTCTTCATTTGGGCGAAAGTTGAAATTATTTTAATGTCGTTTCGAGGCGGGTTTGCGTTTTGTCGGGGTCTCGCATTCGCCGACGTTCTGATTGTGGTCAAAGTGGTAATTTAAAATTTAAATGGTAATTTTCCTGTAGGCCTAGGCCAGTCTTTAAAGCTATTATTTGTGTGAAGTTATTGGTATTTGTTTCATGCGTGAGTTCGTCTTAACATGCAAAATTTAGTTATAACTTCGAAAAGCAATATAGGCCATAATACGTTGTAGCAGTTTTTAGACGAAAATCGCGTCCTTGGTCGGAGAGTAAACTGTGATTGGCGATAGTTTCAAATTCACATTACCATACAAGAGAAGTCAAGAATGAAAATTAATTAAATACATTAAGAAACTAACGATTAAAGACATTTTCTGAGGTAAACAAAACAGTAATGTTTAAATAAAATTGTGTTGAGATTAAAACTTGGTATATTCCTTATTTTTTTTTAGGAACAATGCGTTTTGGTAGTCTTACAATTTACATACGTCCTAATGCACGTTGGAAGTCGATTATTTGGTTTTATTACTTTTCATGTACAACGATTCGACTCGGTAAGGTAAACGAATTCGCTTCGTCTTTCGGTAGTTTATAAAAGACGCTGCATTACCTTTTTTTAGAAGTTTAAGTCTTGTACCACAGAGAAGGAAGATATCATCTTTCTCCGTGTTTGTACACAACAATATTCATCTCAATGATGGTAAAAAAATTGAAGTGGTTTGAAAAACATCGGAACTTTCCTCGTCATCAGATTTTCTGATGTTTTCTCGAAGATTACTGGTTTTGAAATTTGTATTGAGTGCGTATTTAACATAAGTGTACCTTAACAATATTAACGTTAGCAACATTACCTTTTCATCGTCATGCTCTCTCTAAAGTTCGTATTAATTTGCGGTGCTTTTATTTTTGTCTCTTATTCACTATAGCCTCGCTGATTATGTACACAGAAAACAATTCGAAGCTGCCAAAGTTACTTAACTTTCTGCTGCATTTTCCACAACTTTTCAAATGGAAATGTAAAAAAGCAATAACATACCGTTTGATTCTTCATTTAGTTGTCTTTTGATTTAACGTTATATGACATTTATTTTTGTGTAAATGTGTGATAGAGTATTGGTTTTTCACCATAATACGACGTCTCCAATTTAAAACACGATCTCGAGCCTGCAAAACCTTATTTTCGGCCCTTGTTGCGAGATATACTATTATTTATCTGTGGCTCATAAGAATGAAATTTCGAGAAGGTGATAATAAAGACCCATCCTACTATATTTTGATCTCACTCGGTTCCACAAAGTACCAGCCTTCGAAAACGTCGTTATCCGTTCGGTATGTTCACCTTGCGATGTATTCACTGGATCGAATCTCAAATTGGTAAATTCTTCCCCGCGTATTCTCACTATTCAGCGGCGGCGCGTGTCAGTTATAATGCGAAGCAGTCTTTGATAAAGACGCGTTTCTCCGTATTTCCACCACTGTATCCGTCGAGAGATCGGATTTCACAAATTAAAGGTCGAAACACCTCACGTTTGTGTATCATCTTGATGTTGTCAAAGCCAAATCCTTTACTCTTGTACGGGCAACGACTTCTTGTATGTTTGTATGTGTGCTTGTTTGCACAACGATCTCAAAAACGGCTCCGAGGATTTTCTTCAAATTTTGGAAATACGTAATTTACGACTCAAAAACGTGTTCTGTGCAGACTATTTGACCGGTCAAAATCGTTTAACGTAATAAAATTAATTTTGAAATTTGTAAAGTTTTAACATTGGCTTTATGAGTTGCCATGATAGTATGATAGCAACGAAATTAAAAAGGAAAGTGTAAACAAGTAAAGTATTCATAACAGCTGTTTGCAAACTACAACCGTGCAGGAAAAATACATGGTGAGATAAAAATACCATGCAATGTGAGATAAAAATTGCATGGAGGAATAAAAAAAGCGTACTTATGAATTAATACTATCGAATTGTTTTATAGTAATTGGATAAACTGGTAAATGTAAAATAACACCGAGCAAGGCTCGATCCACCAGGTAGTATAATAAAGTTTGTATTGTGTTTATTTATTCTACTCGAAGGCGGATAGCTTTTCGTACGTACTGTAATGGTTTTGGTTGTAGATTCGACAAAACAAACCAGCCTTTACTATTTTTTCGCCCTTTAACATTTACGTTATTATCTCTAAACCTGATGAATTGTTTATATTTCTTTTTTGTTTTTTTTTGTCACCGTCAAGCGTTGGATAGTTGTAGTCAATAATCCCAGAGTGTAACATAAAAAATACAGTTCCCCGTATTTTACCCCTGTACCCTTCGATTGATAAATGCCTATGAACGCGTAAAAAAGGACTTATGTTTTAGTCTTAATTGATTAGAATTTAAACAGTGCTTTTTTATGTTTTACTTGACACTTGAGTTTTACGTTGACACTATTGAGAAACCGCTCGTTTTGTTAATAATTCTCGAAGATGACATTTACTCCAGACCATGTTCCCGAACTTAACTGTTTAAATAAGCTCTCAAATTTATAAAACTTTAGTTCATGAATACTTTATTTTTGCTATTCAACAAGGGCTTATGTCGGCAACAAACTTAAGAATAATGTTACGTATGTTAACTGTTTGAATAAGCTCTCAAATTTGAGGAATTCTTTCATACTGGAAATACTGGAATCATAGTACTTAAATTTTATGAAATGAGCTATGTCCATAACATACAGTTTGTCAGTGATTCAATACACATGGATGTACAGTAAAAAGTTTGAAATACGCTTTTTAATGTTTGCACACCGAAATTATTCTCCTTTATTCAGTTATTAAAACATAATGAGAAATTTAAAGATCAAGAAAAAGGTCAATTTAGAAGAAATTTTGAGGGAAGTTAAAATTTAGGAGGGAAGAAAATATCAAAATATTGTATATTCCAAATAGTCAGTGGCCTAAGACTAACATATTTTTCAAACAACCTTTTTCATAAGATGTGCACTATGCTACATTTTTTTGTTGTAGCTTTGATCTAATTTTTTATTAATATAATTTTTTTAACTCTACTATTTTTAATAATTTGAGTTTGTAAAAATAAATTAAAGGAAGAAAGGGTTATTGGGTGAGTTACCAGCTGCGTGAGGACCTTATAAATTAATAAAAATAATATAATTTGTAAATTTTACTATTGCTGGAAAAGTATAAATCATATTTAAGTGTGTTGTAAAATTATAGTGTCATCTTTATAGTAAACGTTATTACATGGTTGAAATTTACAATGGTTATCAGTGGCACTCCCCTCAACGCTTATTTTTCACATGCGATTACGATACTGGAATTTTCTACCGATATGTACAGGAAGTACTGGATATATACTGGAATTCTAAAATCAAAAAGACACTCTGTTACAGTTTCATCCGTTTTTTCATTTCATTTCACCCAGTAACGTCTCTGTCAATAATAAATTCCAGGCGACGCGGGACGCACTCGATGTGAAATTATCTCCCCGTATTTTCACCTCCTCTAGGGAATCCAATCCCGGACGATCTTTTCAATCCCGGGATTTCGGGATTAAACAATTTTAATCCCGGGATCCCGGGACTGATCCCGGGATTGACCCAACATAGTATTTGCCGATACAAAAATTAATATTATTTAGCATTGATTCGCATGCATACATGTTACCGTGTAGTATAATGCGATATAGAAAGCAGTTTTCCGTTTAGTTTTGAGTTGTTAACATGATTTTATATATAAAAACTTAGAGCGTAAAAAATTAACGAAATAGTCAGCCTTATCATGAAACATTGAATACAGTATTAGACATCAGAGTGAAAACGGAACTCTTTATCAGAATGGTCCTGTATAACCATGAACTAACTATTAAATGTTTATTCAGACATAATTTAAAGAAAGTCTTATACAAAACATGAATATAGTTACATGAATATCAGGACTTGGAAAGATGTAATTAGAAAAATTAGAAGTACGACAAAAATGATCATTAGAGCATCGTAATTAAACTTAATTGCAATTGCATAACATTGTATCAGAAACAAGAAAAAAATCTATACATTTTTTCAGTAGCTAGAAAATATTAACTGGAAACTACTTTTATACTTATTAGAGGACGACAAATAACTCATCAAACCATGATTATTTGATCAAAAACATAACATGTAACTGTTTTTTCTTAGTTATAACATTGTTTTAACTGATAAGATCCTAGTAAATATCGACTTTACCGTAATTTTACAATCCCGAAAATCCCGGGATTGAATAAGCCCTAAAATCACGCGGGATCCCGGGATTGGATTCCCTACTCCTCGCCCATCACCCGCGCGGATCGGCTCTCGTCAAATTGATAAATTGAAACACGGCCGCGTGACTAGCTACTTAGGCCGCGTGTACCTGCTTAAAGGGCTTAAGGGGGCGGTCTACCTTGACAGAAAAATCGCGTCACAGAGCGAAATAACATTGTAAAGATAGGGCTAAAGCGCGCTGAAGTAAGCTTGCAGACGTTTCGTATCTGTACGACAATATCTTTATTTTTTAAGATTTGATAATAATAATAATTATAATAATAATAATAATAATAATAATAATAATAATAATAATATTTCTTTATTGCGTGAACAATGGTTGTACATTGCATTGCAAGCGTCAATATATATATTACTAAAGCTAAGGTTTATCATTCATACCTGCATACGTACATACATCAAGTTGCCATACATTCATCACATTCATACCTAACAAAATGAGAGTGGGTTCACGTTCTTCAGAATATTTTATAGGTCTCTACATTTTTTATTTTTCTATAAAGCGTTTCTGTCGTTAGTTATGAGACTTTAAAATCTAACAAAAAACTACCTTTTTTTGAAAGATTTACACAATTCCTGTAAATAAAAGGGAATAAAATCAAAAATTCTAAAATCAGCGACCTACAAAAACATATCCTTTTTAAAATGACACCAAAATATTGAAAATAATTTGAAAATCCAGCGTTCAATGATTAAGATACAAAACCCTGTTTTAGCGCTCGGAACTTGAGGTAGACCGTCCCCTTAAGTCGAGGTAGACCCTTTTAAGGGAGATTGGTTATTTCACTTCCTTATATCTTCTAGTATAACCTGCAATCATTTGGAACGGGATATTTCACTTTGTTTGGTTGGTATGGCTCTCAAAGTCAGCTGGTGTGAAGAGGCCCCTTTAGCATAGACAACTGCTGAAGCTGGCAACAGCAAAAATAGCCTAATTTAGGACTTGTATTTGTTCAATATCTTCAATTTATTGCATTCTGAAATAACTGAGAATGTTTTATTTTGAGTGGTTGGTATGACTCCCAAAGTCTGCTAGTTTCACTGGCCATTTCTGATGAGCCCTTTTAGCATAGAAAAAACTGCCGACGAGACAACAGCCAAATATAACCCCATTTAGGCCTTATATGTGTAGAAAATCGTAAATTATTGTTAATTTATTTTCATTTATATCATATTTTAACCCTTACAAACAATTTAGGCCTGATTTCACCAAACTTTAAACCACCGTTTAGGCTCAGTTAGTTTAATTTTATCAGATGTTTAATACTATTCTCATATCTGTAACGAACGGTTTATTAACCGACACTTAAATGATGTTTGGTGAATTCAGGCCTTATAAGTCAGACACAGAAGTTTAAACTTAGGTCTCTCAGTCTCTGCTTAAAGAGCCCCTGACATCCTGTTGTAAAAGGACGAAATTAAAATTAATAAAATGTAGATAGGCAATTTAAATGATTGATTTTAAAAATTAAAGTCCTTAGACAAAATGAAATCAATAAATTTTTCAAATGTAGACCTATATCTCATGTATGGTAGTTCCAGCAAAATAAAACTAAAATCTCAAATATTATCAAGACAGTAGTTCTCAAGATAGGCCCTTTAAGCAGCCACAGCCTCAATTCCCGGCGACGGGGACGCTGGGACGCACTGGATGTGAATTATCTCCCCGTATTTTCACCTCCTCGCCCATCAGCTCACCCCCCGCGGATCGGTTCTTGTCAAATTGATAAATTGAAACACGGCAGTGATGTGCGATACGATACGTATCGTATCGGAATATCGCGATACACAGGGGACGATACGATATTTCAATACGATATTTTGAAAACGATATATCGTATCGCCTAAGACGATATTCGATCCCGTATCGGCACGTAGAGGCGATATTTACGATATTTTCGAATTTTTATGGGAACTCCGCTTATTTATTGACATATCGTAATAAAGCTTGTTTTGTGGCTTCATGTAATTGAGATCTACTTCATTAAGGTCTAAAATCCCTAATTCTCACATTTCAGTGGCAGCATCTCAGCACCTGTATACTCATATATGTTATTCTTATGGAGAATATTCTGCATTACTTGATATATGTCAGAAATCCGCTTATTTCTCAACATATTTTAGTACAACTTGGTATGTGGGGTTTATTCTAATAGAGATCTACTTGATTATGGGTCAAAATCCCCCACTTTGACATTTCATTGGCTGCACCTCAGCACCTGCACACTCATAGAATATTCCCTAAAAGCTCATTTATGAACGTTGGAAAATCTTGATGTGAGACACCATTGTAATTATTTGTTGAAGCATTTGAAATTTGCTAAGTATGTAACGGTGGTAATTACAGTATTTAATTGCCTGTTATTTTATTTTAAACTGTTTTGGTCGATACGATTCGATATACGTATCGTTTTACCGAATTACCCCTATAGGGAAGAAGCTATTACCGTTGGTCTCACGGTAAGACCTAAGCTCAAGACCATGATAACTTTTCGTTTTGGGGCCACCAGAAGCAAAAAACACCATTCGTTCGAATTTATATATACGTGTGTGGTATATATATGTGTGTGTGTGTGCGTCTGTTAGCACGATAGCGGCCATAAAATTAGTCCAATCTTAATGAAAATTGGTACAGAAGTGTAAAGTGGTAATCACTCGGACGAGTTCATGAACTAAACCGATCGGACCACCGAAAGGGGGGGGTGAAGGGGGATAAACCCCCCCAAAAATGGGTTTTTTTGAGTTTTTTTTTTACATAGAAAAATAAAATTTCTCAGTTTTTTGTAAGCACCATTAAATTCAGCTAAAAAAACAAAAAAAAAATAGCATTTAGAATCACTGCTCTATGTCCATTGGTTACCAAGATATTGAAAGTGGTAAACACAGGACATTGTCCTAATGTTATTCTCGAGGGAAATAAGTAAAATTCTTTATCTCGCTTATTTCTCAACAAATCTTGGTAACACTTGGTTTGTGACTTCAACTAGATGCGGTCTGATGAAAATTAGTGTAAAATCCCTGACATTACTATTTTCGTGGCAGCAAATCTTCATACTTATTACCAATGTTATCCTTATGGGAAATACAACAAATTCTTTATCTTCCTTATTTCTGAACATATCTGGATAAACCTCGGTATAAAGCTTCTTCCACTTCAGATCTACTGAAGTATTGAATTAGAACCACCCAATTTCCGACACACCTGCTGCAGCAAACCCGCATACACACTCCAATGACGTTCTTTCTTATGGAGTTTAAAAAGAACGTCATATCCCGCTATGTTGAATTGAAATATGTTTTTATGCAGTTGAATTTCGCCGAGTATGCAGGTCTGCTGCAACGGGAGTATTAGATATTTAGGGCGATACGATACAGGGTTTCGATACGATACACAACTCCGATATGTATCGTATCGCCGTATCGCGCATCACCGAAGCGCGGCCGCGTGCCGTGCGTGCGCGGGTGCGTGCGCGTGTGCGTGCGTGTGCGGCGGCCGGGCTGTATCGACCCGAGCGCCGCGGCGACTGCGCGCTGCGGCCCTCGGCGCTCCACGGCGCTCCGGCGAGCGGCGCCAGTCAGTACACCATGTGCCGGCAGCGATGCAGCAGCAGTGCGGTCTGTGCTCCGCGCTCCACGATCTGTTCAGAAGGATTATGTGCATCGGCGGTTCGCGGCGTGGGAGCGGCGACAGCTACTATCAGGAACTGGACGAGGACTGTGTAAGTAGGAGGAGGCGAGGGGACGTACTAGGTAGATTCGTTTACTCTTGGAAGGTTTTTTTGGCGAAATAAAATTTATTTTCAGTATTTAACATATTTGTATTGATGTTATGCAGATTTAATAATGGTGAAAATTGAATTAAGCTAGGATCGTGTAAGTAGGCTGAGGAGGAGGGGGTGAATCAGCAAGGACGTTTACTCCAGGACGGTTTTTTGGCAAAATAGAATTTATTTTCAATATTTAAAATATTATTTGCATTGATTTTATGCAAGTTTAATGGTCAAAATTAAATTCAGCTTAAAAAATAAATAAGATAGTACTTTGAATCATTACTCTACATGTAATGGTTACTGAGATATTGGGTCTAGTATATGCAGTACATTGCCTTTTATTTTTTTCCAGAAGGGACGAATACTCTCCAAATTCTGGGATGCGTATCCAAATTTTTTATTAAATTTCCCTGGAAATGGGACTTAAAAATTATATAACAGACCATATGATTGGTTGTAATTTGTTCACGTGATGGTTTGGTTTGTGATGGCGGACGTGGGGCCTGTTGGAAGTGAATGTGAGAGGGTATTGAGTAGCGAGGTAGCCGTGGTTCTTCCGGAAATCGAATCCGGAACCTTAAATTACAAATTTTTTTATGGTAGTGAGGTTTTGAACCTGGGACCTCTTTGGAATAGTTTTAGTACTACGTCAGGGTAGCGTGTCACCCGAGAATAACCTGTGACCTCTTGGAATTAATCGAATAAGATATAAGTGGGGGTAGCGAGGAACCCGAGAATTATCTGTGACCTCTTGAAATAAATAAGGTAAAAGTTAGGGAAGCGAGTCACCTGGTAACCGAACCTGTATTAATTTTAAAAGATTCTCAAGAATTTTGACGTTGAGGTAACGAGACAACCGGGAATCAAACCTGGAACTTGTTAAATAAATACTCTTAAAATGTCATAGGTTGTAGGCACTCGAGACTTCATCAGGAATCGAACTCGGGAACTGTTAAAAACTGACGTAAGATGGGACAAATTAAAGAGGCACGCAGTGATCGAATCTGGGACCTCTTCAATGAACTGTTTGTAAAAAGGCAACCGAGACAGCTGAGAATCGAACGTGATTTATGGGATTCATTAAAAATAGTCGTAATGCCAAAACTATTAAAAAAACTCCCAGAAACACCCAGAGTAACAACCCAGAATAACAACCCAGAACCTCTTGAATATGATCTTGAAAATAGTTCAGTAACTACACGTAAGTCGTGTGCAATATTATATATTTTGTTGATACCCATGTTCTATTAAAATGTTTAAGACCAAGAAAACAAGACAAGATGTTTGGGGAGTCCAAGAATATTCTTTGCAAAAATCGAACAAAGATCGTCTACTACTGGAAGAAAAAGAACATTTAAAAATAGCTAGGTCATTTTGAAAGACTTTTTTTTGGAAAAAATAACGTTAAACGTCTTATGGTTGTCCATGTTAAAGTTAATAGCCATAAGATAAGTCAGTTTCTTCGTTTGGGTCACATAAAAGGTTAAACGAACTCTTAAATGAGACCTATGAAGTCGTTTTAGGTTGGGGATAAAACAAATTACCTCTCTTTAAAGATTGTTAGACATCACAAGTAGGGTTGGGTTTCAAAACGTCTCGAAAAATGAGTCCCGAAAAACGCTTGAACATCCTTGAATTTAGTCCCAGTGTTTACTGTTGAATTGTAAAGTTTAAAAACGAAAGATGTTTAGGCACATTCAGTCAAAAATTGTTATAGTTTAATGTTTAAAGTAAACGTAAATTATTAATTTATTAATTAGAGACTGCTTAGTAGAGTAGAAAAGATGGATTATCTCCTATAGAATGTTTAAGTGCATAGACAGTTAGTTCATAGCTATTAGTTCCTTAATAGCTAGTTTTAAATTTATATGTAAGCACATTTTAGTAACAATCGAATTGTTAGTTTGCTTTGTAGAGAACAAATATTTCCGTTCAGGCCGCAATTCGATATGAGTAAACCTGTTGTATGAATGCAACTTAACCGCGAGGATAAAAAGTATTAATTTTCATTCTTAACCCTTTTCTGACTTTCGCAATTCGATATTTTTAAACATTCTGTATGAATGCAACAAAAACAATTAATTTTCAATCTTAACCTTTGTCTATCCCAATTTGATATTATTAAACCTTCTGTATGAATGCAACGTAGCCAAGAGAATAAAAACAATCCATTTACATTTTAACCTCTATCTCACTAATTTGTCGATAAGAGATCTGCACGTCACAGACGAGTTAGACCTGAGAACGAGTTTTAAATCCCATACAATACACCTGGCTGGTGTGTTTAAGGTGGCTTAGCGCTATTTGCTGATGAGCGAACGTAGCGGTAACTAGGCCAAATAGCGCGCTGATAAGGAGCATGTGGTGGTGATAAGAGGTTGGGTGCCGGTCGCGGCTGTATCGCAGGAAGTGTGATAGTCTGGGCTAGCTAGAGGCGATTCTGTGGAGGGGTATGTCGGGATGTCAAACGTAAAGGGGCTTTAAATACGATTTACCTCAGATTGTTGAATTTTAATTCTCATACAGGAATATGAATACGAAAGATTTACCTCAGATTGTTGAATTTTAATTCTCATACAAGAATTTATACGAACGATTTACCTCAGATTGTAGAATTTTAATTCTCATATAGAGATTAGCACGAACGATTTATCTCAGATTGTTGTGTTTTTTTTCTTAGATTAATAGGTATGATTTACTCAGATTGTAAAATTTTCATTCTCATATAGGGATTAGTACGCCCTTACATTCTCATATAGGCCTAGGGATAGGGATTAGTACGTACGATTTATCTCAGATAGTTGAATTTTCATTCTCGTACAGCGATTAATACATACGGTTTACCTCAGATTATTGAAATTTCAATCTCTTGTAGGGATTAATACAGCTGGTACGTTCCTAACATTATGTTCAAATTTCTATAAGTGTTGTGTTTGAACGACATCAAATTTCAGAATCCTCTAAAGTTGTGACTGAAATAATTCAGACTGGAGTGTGTAATTGTGATAGGACGGACAAATCTTGACGTTTTTGATAGATAAATTATGTCAAATATGTATTTCAAGGCTAGCAAGAATACGAAGAAAAACAATATTATTTATTGTTAATGAGGATTTATTACTTTTACACTTTGTACTGATAGTTCAAATTGTTTAATTTGTCAGTAAAACTTTGTTTTACATTGTCGGTAACAAGTCTGCACACATAAGCCGCAGTGTGGGCGCTGTGCAGCCGGGGAAGTTTCATCTCGGCCCAGTCGGCGTTCCATTACCGCTGGCGTCATAAAGCCATTTTTCACAGCGTACTGAAACGCGAAGATTAATTAAAGATCCGTTTCGGTTCGTCAGATCCATTCCGGGTCTTTGCAGCGTCGCAGCGCGTCGACCGAGCAACGACAGCTGTTTCTTGTATTAGTTTTGAAATAAGTTGCGATAAATTTAAATTTAGATTTATTCTATATTATATACTTAATACAATAAGGTTTTTTTCTGTTAGATCCCTTTTTTCAGCCGTCCCACTTAACCGATTTTTACGATTGAGGTGTCATTTTAAAGCTTTTATTGTAGCGCACCGGCGACTGATAGTTAAAATGGGCATATCTTTTACGGCTTCGACCCCGAGCCATTGATTTATTCCTAGAGAGCGCTTTCAACGCTCCAGTGCTGACCAACTTGCGTTATAACAGGTTTTAAAATGTGATTGTAATTTAACAGCTGATTACTTTACAGACGAATTTTTTACCTGTCACATTAATAAACAAAAATAGATTAAATGCTAATGTAAACAAGATGCAATGCAGCTTATAAAAATGAATTTGGACCACTTTCATTGAGAATTTTAGCCAAATTGAGGCAGGTAAATAATTTTTTATGGAGAAGATCCATGATCGTTATATTATAAGTATATTGCAAACTGAACTCTGAAACATGAAGAAGAGAGGGCATAGAGAAAAACGACTCGATGTGATTAGGGGAAATATGCGTAAACTTCGGCAAGAACAGAGAACTGCTGAGAGAAAAAGACTAATTGAACACCAGAGAAAATATTAAAATGAGCAATTTGCACATGGGCCTCCTAGAAAAACCTCTGTTATCCTACTGCTATGCGAGAAGGCAACCAAACTCTAAAACATAGTGCAAAGGTGATGAATAAAAAGTGTGTGTGTTTTGTTCAGTTAGGTCTTTGTTTATATAGGTGAGATCTTTAAATTTCAATTGAAAAGGTCATTTTGTTAATAAAGGTGAGATTGAAGCCATACAATTTATGTTAACTGCAGGTGAGTTTCTCACAAAACAGAAATAGTATAAAAATGCGTAATTTGCGCATGGGGCCCCTAGATTAATTAACTAACGCGAAGATTAATTAAAGATCCGTTTCGGTTCGTCAAATCCATTCCGGGTCTTCGCTGCGTCGACCGAGCGACGACAGCTGTTTCTTGTATTCGTTTTGAAAGAGGTTGCGATAAATTTAAATTCAGATAAATCCGACTGCCAAAAGGGATGAGGAGTTGTGGGTGCCGTAAATTATACCTAGTGTAACTGTTGGGGTTGTTGGTTAGAGGTGATAGGTTGTTGGAAATACTTTAAATATGGAATAAGGCCGGAAAATGAATCCACGGTAAGGTGGCCCTGTGTTTCCAGGAAAGGATTTGTATGATCAAGCAAGTAATGAAACTGTGAATGGGTTTGGATAATTAAATCTAAGTGGAAGGTTTACCCGTTCACCCCGAGGCCGATCGTGTCATCGCCATATATTCACCTTAAGCCCTTTCTTTGATGAACGATAACTAAGTAATTAACTCAAGTAATTAACTCCATGTTCAACAACTCCATGTACAACCATAATGCCACAACCCAGCATGTATGTGGTTCAGAATAACTAACTGTTGGAATAAAAGCATAACGCTCTAACCACTGATTACTATCATTGACTAACGTCAATGTTACTATGATTCTGAATAAAGGTTTAATGTACTATTGAATTAAGTGGTAGGCAAGTGAGATCTGTGAAACAATATTTATTTAATACCTGTTGAAAGCTACATAGGTAATTTAACAAGTCCCTTCACAAGGAAATGATATGGACAGAAAGTCTACATCTTGAAACCCTCAACTGGTAGTCCCCCCCCCCCCGGCACCCCGAAACCAAGCTAATTAGAACATTATTATTTAGAAAAGATCAAGCTAATGGTTACTTATCCAAATAGAATATAGAGTTGTGGTCTTCCACGGCGACAGACTAGAAGTTGGGCGAGACGAGGGGTTTCGAATCCTAAGCTTCCCTCTGACGATTCCAGAATGTTCGGATGCGCTGGCTTTTGGTACAGAGTGATTTTGGCCAATGCCTCATTTCGCGCTATGTATATATCGCAGCGCGTCGACCGCACAGCGACAGCTGTTTCTTGTATCAGTTTTGAAAGAGGTTGCGATAAATTTAAATTTAGATAAATCCGACTGCCAAAAGGAATGAGGAGTTGTGGCTGCCGTAAATTATACCTAGTTTAACGGAGTTATAACTCTGCCAGCAGCGGTGTTGCGACTTGAGTGTAGTACATCATAGCGCTGCCCCGTGGTCCGCGAATAGTTAGGGACGTCGGGTGTGATATGTTAATCTCGCGGAATTTACGTTCCAGGTGTTGCGGTTAAAATTTACCTTTTCTAAAAAAAAGTCCTTTATAGAAAGTATATAGCAGTTGATATACAGGAGAGGTTAGTTTATGAAAAATTAATCAGCACAATCGAATAGTAAATTTCAATTGGCGGCCGTTTAAAATCTGATAATTAAAATACCAAAAACGGTACGTTTCACACAAAAAATATAAAGAATAAAAATTTTTAGTGAATTGAGTTTCCAATCTAACCCCAAAATGAAGAAAATCGGTTAGTAAACAACTGAGTTATGGTCGAATTTACCTACAAGGCAGCGTAATTGGTCAATTTCAGGGCGTGTGGCTCAGCGCAACAATGAACTATTTAGTTCCAAAATATGCTTTCTCGTTAGCTAAATTCGACCTTTACTGAGTTGTTTACAAATCGATTTTCATATCTTTTAGATTGGAAATTAAATATCCTAAAAACTGTTATTCTTTTTATTTTTTTAACGTACTGTTTTTCGGAATTTTAAATTGAAGCTTCAAACGGCCGCTATATTAAAATTTACTATTCGGTCATGCTGATTAACTAACCTTGTCTAGTAAAAGGTATGTACCGAGTTTCAAAAAAATCGATCGAAAATCTTCGGAGATAAAATATGTTTTGTGATAAATAAAAATGACGGATGTCTGGGTACATATACATTTTTTGACATACCGTCATATCAAATGTTTACTTAGTTTAGATATAAGGAATTACCGCTTGAAATCCTGAAACATTTAATGGTCGCCCCGTTTACAGGTGCATCGGCTAATTGACATAAAACAAAGCGAAGTTTTAGCCCTAATGGATTGTTGCGTCTGCATCTAATGAAATGTATTTTAATTGATTTGCACTATTTGGCGAGAACGTTGAAAACCAAACTTACCTTTATTTCAAAAACAAAACTTTGGTTTTAAATTCATACTTGCTCATTCATACTTTAATTTAGCCTATATAATTAAGTACAAATTTTAATTAATGAATAAGTGAAGTATAAACATATTAGCCACATAAAATGTTTTACTTTTAGTGTACAGTTTATTTAGAAATTATGAATAATATAACTGTAATTTCTGCATATTATCACATTGAGAACAGAAAGATTTATTCGAGATGTCGTCATAAGCGGCAGGTCCATTAATTTGTAAATTTAAAACCAGTGCGCAGTGCAGTAAACACAAGCCGCTCAGTATATTTGAAATCTGTTCTAATGAGGTTTTAATATGTTAATATATACAAAAAGAAATCGAACCGAAATAGACCACTCAAACAAACTTCAGATAAATACTCCATCTTGTTAAAAAATGCTTACATAATTAAATTATAGACTACTTTACCTGATTTCCCCCGTAAATTATAGACTACTTTACCTGCTTTTCCCCGTAAACTGTCGACTGCTTTACCTGCTTTTACCCGTTACGTGGGTAAAGAAATTAAGGAAAAATAATATTTCAAGGCAAAATCTGGGACGTGAAACCAATGGTTTGGCCGTGCCCGGGAGGGGGCGGTTTAGCCGGAATTGAAGTGTTTTTGCAACGTCACTGTAGAGCCGGGGCGATATATTATTTTTCGACCGACACACTGGTTTATTCTGGAAAATGTATTTGATATGTCAGCTGCAGAATATGCGACGTTGTCTGGTTAAATAATTCACCACTGACAATGACAACCTCAACTTTTAAGTGGTTATCTGTGAAATATTATATTTTCGCCATTTTTTGTGCCCTATTTATTCTTCGAAAAAAATTTCTGTACTTCTTTTATGAAGGCACGACTACCTATACTGTAAGTATTATGGTTCGTTATATATTATTTTATTAATATTTTTCTAAATATTATTTATAACTGTCTCTCCTTGTATTGAATTATTTAGTCCTAAATTTACAAACTTTTTTTGATAAATGGGACCACCACGTTAACAATTTAATGGTGTATCTTAAAGCTTGTTGACTTGCTATCCGACAACATTATTAACCACCACCACGAAGTTTTTGTTTCGTTTCCCATGTTTCAGTGGGTTTTGCTTTATTTTTTACTCGGTTAGCCCGCTTGGACCGAAGAGAAGAACTGTACATGTGCCTGTGACGCTTGATCACAGCCGAAATTTGCAATTAAAAACTGACTGTGCCTCAAGACATTGATCATGGTAAACTCATCATTATGTTAATCTAACTTGCGTCGAAATTACCGGTTTAATTCTAAAAAATCTATGGCCAGTAAATTTTTATGTACACATTCTAATTCTATGTAAACAGAATTAATTCTATGTAAGTTCTATGTAAACATAAAACAACGAATCAAGTTTTGTGTAACTATCTTGTTGTCTTACTACAGAATATTTAGTGTTCGGTAATATCCATTTACTTGCAAAGATATTAAATAGTTTATTCCCTTGCTGTGATGTTTAACAATCTTCTTTCTTCTACTATATATTTGTCAAAAACCACTGACCTATCATCGCACAGCTGAAACTACTTGACCTAGAACCTTGAAACTTTGCATGAACGTTCCTTTCAGGGTACAGGCACCCACTAAGAACGGATTTTTAAAATTTACCTCTGGGCTACGCCCTGTGATACATTAAAGTTTCAATGTTAAAGTATAGGCAAGCTCATATAGTTGCCATGGCAACCTTAACATGAAATCTGAAATCCAAGGAAGTTTTTTTCCACGTGTAAAACCGTGTTGATCAGCTAGTCTTTTCTTCTGTATATTTGTCAAATACCACTCACATATCATCGCATAGCCCAAACTACTTGACCTAGAACCTTGAAACTTAGTATGAACGTTCCTATCAGAGCATGCATCCGGTAAGAACGGATTTTTTAAAATTCCCTCAGGGTTACGCCCTATAATACATCAAAGTTTCAATGTTAAAGTATAAGGTAGCTTATGCAGTTCTCATGGCAACCTTAAAATTAAATCAAGAATCCAAGGAAATTTTTCTTATTTTCCACGATTAAAACCGTGTTGATCAGCTAGTAAATTAATAAAAAGCAAAGTTTAAATGAATTATTTCCTCTGAAGTCACCAACGGGTTTCAGCATCAAACTTCCAAACAATCATACGATACCACAGACCTCACTGGGATTGATGAATAAAAACAACACATTCGACGGTGTTCAAACAGTGTCGCGAGCCACAAACAATTGCCCTTGTTTGAATGGGAATCACAATTCGGAATCACAGAGTCTTTCTGTTCACGACGCGGCGTATCGGATTCCCCAATATGTATTTGACGGCGGGTCGGCCGCTCAAACAGAGCGTCAAAGGCAAACAGCGACCTTGTTTGGGTTGGAATCACAGGTTTGATTTGCACGTTCGGTTTTATCTGTTGACGATGGTGTTATAGATTCCATTTAGTATTTATACCGAACTAAATTAATTTTTCACGAACTGTTTATGCTAGCAATGTTTATTACAAACGCAATGTTTTTATCGGGGTAATTTTAAATATATTCGGTCAATAATAATTCTAGTTATTTTAAAGTCATTAATAACTTACGGGTAGTTTGTTACGCAAAATATAGATTTGTCGTTTTACTTTAGTATTTATTTTTAGGTTAATTGGAACCGTAATTTCGGCTTATTTGACGGTTTTTATGTTGTCCTTAAGGTTTAAATTCCCAAATTGTTAATATTTGTACTGGCCTATAATATCTCTTATTTGACAGTGTTAATGTCGGCCAGTAGGAAGAAAGAAAAATCCCACAGTACTCTATTAACGTAACCGTCGGGACTATCCAGAATCACAGTTTCAACCGTGATAATAATTTCTTACGTTTTGGAAATAACAACTCCAAACAAAGAATAGTGTTTTTATTTCGATGTGGTCTTGAAATGTTTAATCCAGTGAACCGTGTGGTTTTCACTTTTGGGGAGTTGTTGAACTGCTTGATTAGATTTCACACTTTTTGAGCTTACAACCGCCTTTAAGCTAAAGTTTAAACGCACCTCGAGGTAAATTTTAACTTGATTTTTCATAATTTTTATCCTTTAACTGTGGCGTGAATAATAGAGCCTAATTTAAGTTGGTTTTACATTAAGTTTTGTAATGCATTCTCAAAATCTATTTGTTACATTGGTTGAAGTTAGTTAAATAAATTTTTTTCCGATAAACAGCTCAGTTGAATCAGTGAATACGGAAAATAGTTTATGTATTACTTGGTTGAAGAGCCATTGGGAAAGTCGCAAAAATACATTTTCGCTTAGGATGTTAAGTGAATGAATTTACATTAGTTAGGATCGTCTAGCTAGTTAAGAGAATTCTTAGTTGGTTATATGATATTTGTCGTTGGGACAAGGGAACTCGTTGTAAACAAATTCCATTGAATGCGTTTTGTGATCTGCACTACATAGAGCGTTAAAAGGACTTGAATCCCCGATCGACGGAATAAAATCGTAAAGGGCAATAAACCTCAATAGCACTACAGAGAACAATGCTTGTGGGTACGAAATTGTACCAATAAAACCTTTATCGGCGCAATGCAAAAGGTACTGTGACCAGTCTCTACTTGTAGCTAGTACACTACTTGCTAAGTGTACACTACTTGTAGCTAGTACTTATATTTTTTGCAAGTACACAAAAATGTGTACACAGCGGCAAATTGATTTTTACCAAAGTCAAATTCTATTTCTGTTTCCTGATTAGGATGTAAATAAAATGTTGTGATGTACAAAAATTGAGTGTTGCGTTGGAGTTGTTAAATTGTAGATAAATGTCAATCCTTATCACTAGCATTCAATAATATATTTATCAGTAAATCAATGCGACCATTTCCCAAAAGTTTACCTGTTCGCTCCTGGCTCTAGCGAGAAACAAAGTAATTGTTTACTTGATATAACTTAGGGTCTGCTATATAAGACGTATTGTTTCCCTTGGCGTGGAATTACCCTACCACTTAACAATTAAGTTGTGAATTACCATATTGTAAGGATAATGAATACAGGAATGCATACACGAAAACCAAATGAGCGAAAAATAAGTTTCTATCCACTGACGTTGTTTTTCCGTTTATTTTCACTTCATTAAATTTTCACTGTCAAAACTAACTGCCATGATAAAAAGTTTAAGAAAAACGTCTGTAATTCCGTTTGCAGGATCACTACTCCTGTCGAGGTCGTTTGACGACGAGCTCGATCACCTAAAGAAGAGGGAAGATTGTCTGGGGGGAGCGATTTTTCGGCGGGGGTATATTTTTCGGGGGGGGGGGGGGGGCATTTCGGGGGGGACGTTTTAGAAAGGGTGATTTGTGTCGGAAGTAGTGTTTGGATATCGAAAGAAAATATCGATATTCATAACGACGATAATATCGGACCCTCAATATCGATGTTCCGATAATATCGTATCGAAAATATCAATATATCGGAAAAATTTCGATTTAACAGAAAAATGTTGTTAAAAATTAATCGAATGCGTACGGTATGTATCGCAACAGTTAGCAGCACACTTGTGACGTCTATTTGACGAAAAATTGTTTACAATTCATACTTATCAGTATAATTTTGGATCAATAACTGTAAAATAAATTATTTTACTGCAAAAGACTCTTGTTTCAAGCAGCCTACACAGCCAAGATGATTGTTTGGAATTTTTGCGGATAACCATCACGACAAATATAATAAAAAATTTATTGTAGGTAATAAGTAATTTCCAAATTGATACCTTTAATATTTACCTATGAAATAAAATTTAATTACTACTACTGTAATGAAAAAGTGCAGAAAAGGTTAGACTGTATTTTATTTATGCATTACTCTTAAAAAATGCTAATATCAATATTAACGATAATATCGAAGTAAAATATCGATATTCTGGTAATATCGGAAGTCTAATATCGATATCAAAATAACGATATATCGGAACAAAAATATCGATATTTCCGATGTATCGGATATCGATACCAAACACTAGTCGGAAGAAAAATAATGACGAAGCGTGTTTTTATCGAGACGCGTAGGTGTTTGATAGTGGCGGGTCAGCGTTTGTGATCTGATTTGCCACAGGACGGGACGGTTGTGTGTGTGTGTGTGTGTGTGTGTGTGTGTGTGTGTGTGTGTGTGTGTGTGTGTGTGTGTGTGTGTGTGTGTGGGGGGGGGGGGGGTAATGTAGGGGGGAAGATGAGTCAATCAGTCATCTGTAATCAATTAGGACCAGTGTTGCCTCACGGTCTCACGGCTTGGCTTTGCCTCCCTGACCGCGCGGGGATTACAGTAGAGTTGTGGGTTCAGTGAGACTTATCGGAAGTTGGTTACATTGACAGTTATGTGATGAGGCGTTATTTTGCCTCTTGTCTGAGAAAATATAAGCAACAATACATTTTTGTCTTAGGATGTTAAGTGAATTCGTTTGGTGAATCAGTTAGGAAATGTGGGGGTTAAACCGCATTTTATTAAACTCTCCCATTTAAACTACATACTAGATAAGAACACGATCTCGCACAGATAAAGGACTGGCTGTGGATAGAAAGTGCGGAGCATATCCTGTTCGTATATTACAAACGGAACTTTTAACATTAACGTTGACGCTCATGCATAATCACGAAACCCGCTTTTTCATATATTAAATTGCTGAACCTAATCTTTGATTTTTTATTTTGTTTTTTAATAGAGGTGTGTGAGTACTCGAGAATCGAGCTTTTTTCGAGCGGAGTACACACTACTCGACTCTACTCGGCTTATTGCAAAATACTATAAAGTTCGAGTTGAGTAGTTACCCCCGCCGTTTACCACAATATCGGTACGTGCGAAAGAATATCACGGTAATTGTTCACAATGTCAATCCATCTTTAATGAACATAACTAACTATACCCTCGTTCGTAATACTACTTTAAGTAGATAATTCTTTCGAGATTAAAGATACATTAATTTTTAAATCACACTATGTTTTCAATAAAAAAATATAATTAAATAACAAACTCAAATTTTTTGACAATAATTACATGAATAAAAATTTACCTGTTTGAGTAACTCAAAGATAATATTTTAATCGTGTATTGAGTCAGGTATAGAAGGGCTGTATTTTCATTTCACTTCATACCCCAGATAAGCCTAAAGACAAGTTAGGCTTGGAAAATATATCAAATAATGAATTATTTTGAGTTTAAGTAAAAGGTTCCTTTTTTCGTATTATTTATTTGAATATCTGCTCTTAGTTCAGTAACTCTTTTAATTTTAACTACCTTGAAATTTATTTGTATTTGATTAATTATAATAATTTTTGACATGACAATTAATTATGAGGAAACATTATGAATATTAATTATATTATTATCTTAAAAAACTCGACTCGAAACTCGCGAGTTTTTTTTCAAAACTCGGCTAGACTTCAAAAATCACTACTCGCATACCCCTACTTTCTAAAAATTGCAATAAAGATAAATTTATTTTTCTTTCTTATGTTAAATATTGAAAGTTGTTACAGGACGCTTTTTGATTTATTTATAGAAAATAATATTCGAAAGCTTTAACATTTTCGCAACCACAGTTAATTCTTTCACCGGGTGTATGTAGGTTTTTCTCTCGCCGTGAAATTCCATCAAAAGAATTTCGCTGAATGAGAAAACTTAGCCGCCCTCGAGCCGGCTGCCTAGCGACCCGCTTTTTGCAGTTCGGAATCGCAACGAGCAAAAAGTTAATTAACCGTCGGCTTATCCGCTACAGATGTTTTTACCAATTAGCGCTTCCCCCGGGCTGCTCGCACTGTACAATCGATTAGGGGTTGTTTCAGATTTAGCTCCATAATTAAGAGATTCGCACAATATTGTAATTGCTTCTTAAATCCGACTTAGTGGTCGTGTTATTTCAGATTTTCTCAGAATTTGCGACACTCTCGGAAGTTAAATAATGTGGTCTCTTATGCCTTCTATCTCCGACTTGTGACTTTTTTCTTTTTTCTTTTATGTCTTGTTAAATTTAGATTCTTAAAAATAAAAACTTTATTCCTTTCTTTGGATCGTGATATTTTATGTTGTAGATACTCTAGTCAGTACACTGGCAGTTTTCTTATTCTTAGATTACTTGTCAATCCTAGTGATTTGTTGACCGAAGTGATGAGTGTTTGAGTTTAAATTTTAAGGGCGAAAATCATTATGTTGGATTTTTCGTTGTTTTTCTTCGCCTAAATTTATTTCAGGTATACGTTTATATAGTGCTGAATTTCTAGCAATTGATATATCGACACTACAAATAAATGAAAATTTCAGACAGTACTAAGACCAATGCTTTTATTTAAGTCTTTTTATGAGGTTTGAGAGGATCGTGAGATTTAATTTAATGAGTAAAAATCACAGACACACAGACGGAAAACAAAGCACTTAATGACCAATGCTTATATTTCTCTTCTTCTTATTTTTCCCTCTACTATCATATACAAATATATTTAACCATAATTCCCGGACACCCTGCACAGTTGCACAGGCTAGTGGGACCGCCGCGCCGAGGCGACATGTGGGTGACGCGCGGACACCTGACCGAGCACATTAGCACCTCCGCTCGACACCTGTACTGCTGTACACCGTCACCTCCTGTGTACCTTGTCTTGTCTCTTGTCTTGCGACTGTAACCGACTGAGAATTATCACCGGCGAGCTAAAGCTGTGCGATCGCGTGTAAAGCGAGTGGCTTGGACGTTTTGTAACTAGGGGAAGGCAGCATAATCGACTATGTCAAGTTTTGAACTGTTTAAAATGAATTAAACAGTTTTCACGGATTCGCACGGTTATTTACGTATTTGCACTTATTTTGAATAAGAGCAACAGAGAATAAAATACCTAGGTTTAGTTTGGGTTCTTATTAAGAATTAAGAATCTGTAACGACGAAGTACCCTGCTACTTTATAAACAGACTGCGTTTAACTTTATTCTATGGTCCTACAAATTTCAGATTGGGACAGATTTTCAGATTGGTATTAACTATTAAGCTCGTTTAATTAATCGCTCTTCGATAGTACAGTACCTACAATAATAATTATTGTTTTGATGTTCAATCAAATTAAAGAACTGTTTTAATCTTTGTCTTTCATTTTTGATGTAATTCCACATTCACCTTTCAGTATGGAATTTTCATATCCATGTGTTTCAAATGGTAATTTAAGCTGTGCCCATGAAATAATAGCTGATGATTTTACGATCACATGTTACGGGTTTAGTAAACAAAAAATACACTCAGAAAAGGTAATAAAATAGCTCTCTTGTTATGGACTGTACTGAGAGGTGAAAGTGAAACTGATTATATATAGATGATGCTTGATGGTATATTTTGTCTTTACTACCCTGGAAATCATAATTCAAGTCGATAAATAATTTAATAAATTTTTAAGGCGACTTTTTCTATATACATGAGTTTTACAAACACGGTCCTTTTTTATCGAAATCCAATACAAAATTTGCCTTCACACTCAGTATTTTATTAAGCTACCAAGTTTGTAACATTGGACAACTGATCCTCCGGTCGTCCTCGCGGCAAGGAAGCAGTCGCGCCGTGCAGGTCTTCGACTGGTTCCACTTCGTAACTTAAGGGGGCGGTCTACCTCAAGTTCCGAGCGCCAAAACAGGGTTATGTATCTTATTCACTGATCGCTGGATTTTCATATCATTTCCAATATGTTTGTGTCATTTTATTAAGGATATGTTTTTGTAGAGCGCTAAAGTTTTAGTATTTTTGATTTTATCCCCGTTTATTTACAGGAATTGTGTGAATCTTTCAAAAAAAGGTAGTTTTTTGTGAGATTAAGAAACACTAACACTTACACTTTGTGAATAACTCAAAGAAAATATTTTATTCTAACACCTCACACACCACCACTAACACTTAACACTAACATTAACACTAACACTTTGGGACTTTGTTTAGTTAAAGTCCCATAACTAACGACAGAAACGCTTTACAGAAAAATTAAAAATGTAGAGCTCTATAAAATATTCTGAAGAACGTGAACCCACTCTCATTTTTATTAAATCTTAAAAAACAAAGCTTTTGTCGTCCAGATTCGAAACGTCTGCAAGCGTACTTCAGCGCGCTTTAGCCCTATCTTTACAATGTTATTTCGCTCTGTGACGCAGATTTTTCTTTCAAGGTAGACCGCCCCCTTAACTCTGGAGTTTTTATTCCAAATCGAGAGGCGAGATCGTGTCGCAGGAATGCGAGTGATCGTTACACAGCGCCAACGCGGATATCTCTTGCTTAAACGAATTTATCGTCGGATTACGCGATTCGTGATTTTACAGTAGAACAATCGACTGTGACAGGGAAACAGGAATTGAACTGTTAGTGTAACATGACTTTAATGGTATTTACGGATTCACGCACGCACGGATTTACGCATTCGCGCTTATTTGGGATAAGATAAAAAAATAATTAAATTGCTACTTGTTTGGTTGTGTTCTTAGTCAAGAATCAAGAAAAACGTACGAGAAAAAGCACCCTGATACTTAATAAGCGCATACTGTTTAACTTTATTTTATGGTCAAAGAAATTTCAGATTGGGACAGGTTTTTTAAATTAATATAAACTATTTAGCTCGTTTAATTCATTGCTTTTCAATATTATCTACAAGAATTATTGTTGATTGAGTATGAAATCGTATTACAGAACTGTTTAGCCATTGTTTTTAATTGCCGTTGTAGACGATGTTTAATAGTTTATTTGATCTACAACTACTCAAAAATCACAATTCGAATCGCTAAATAAATTAATAATTTTAACTGCACGTTTTTATATACATGTTTATTTACAAACAGCCCTTTTTTATTTGATCCCAACACAACATTTGCTTATCTACTCACCTTGTATTATTAAGCTACCGTGCTTGTAACATTGGACAATTGATCCTCCGGTCGTCCTCGGGTCAAGGAAGCAGTCGCGCCGTGCAGGTCCTCGACTGGTTCCACTTCGTAACTTAACTCTGGCGTTTTTATTCCAAATCGAGAGGCGAGATCGTGTCTTAGGAATGCGAATGATCGTCACCCAGCGCCAACGCGGATGTCTCGTGCTTAGACGAATTTATCGCCGGATTACCCGATTCGTCTTGTCAGCCCAGTTTATTTTTTATAATCCCGGATTTATTCTAGTGAAATGACGTGGTTCACACTGGAGTTTTGGTAATTATAGGTGTGAGTTAAACAATAAATAAATGGATATGTTTATGAAAATAATTTTGATTTTGACTCAGACTTAGGTATGTTGTATTTTTTATTGTAAAATGTCTCAGTGACGTATACAATTTTTTTTATTTGATAAAATTTATCAATTTAAAAAAATAATTCATGAACTTTTTACATTAATTCCGGTATTCATTAATCTGATTTCTTTTCTTCTTCATAAATTTTTCACATTTTCATCCTAATGGGAACGTCAGTTTGCCGAAATATCTTAGGTTATCTGGAAAATTGTGACACGTTATTGAACACTTTTAAATTGAAGGTTGACCTTATTCACAAGGAGAATTATCATAGCCTAGGCCTTATCTTATAGCCTATCTTATAGCCTAGGCCTTTTTTGTCTTTTTAGAGGCAGTTCTGTGATCTGATAAGTAGGCCTATCAGCTGGCTTAGAGATTAGCCAATACAGAAATGGGAGGCCTAGCCTACAAACATATGACAAGAAAACTGGTAAATATGCGTTATTGTTAAAAACAAATACCTGTGAAGACATCCACATAAGTTTTAGGAAAACATAAATAGCACATTTTCACATGAAAGTTAGAAACTCAATAGACCCACAGAAAACTGGTTAGTAGTTTTGTTATCACATTCATGGTTAGTACATACACCTGCTGTTACTGACACAGGGATATTTGGGATGAATTAAATAATATTTATTTGCTCTGAACTGTTATATTGAAAAAAGAAAGTCTAAACTGAGAATTTTTTATTGATTAGATTTCCACATAACTTTCTCCTTTTCATCTTTTTGTCAATGTCATGTCACGTCATGTAGTTGAAGTTTCAATAACTTTGTAGTTGCAGGGTTACCATAACCTAGACGGAAAGACAAATATCCCACCATCAGGGGCTGCTCTTCATACACATAATAATTAAAATTGTGGTTGTTAATTCTTTCCAGAACATTGTATGTTTTTTTTTATGGTTTAATGCCCAGACTGTGCCATACATGGAGTACAAACTTGGAATATTTATTATTATATGTATTAATTTTTTTCTAGTTAATAGGTCCCTGTTGATAAGTCAATTTTTGACTTACAGGGCCATAATTGTAAAATTTTTTTGAGAATAAATGAATTGAATTGAATTGAATTGAACTTACAACATTCTCACGCCTGTTCATTCATATCTCAGCAAGGACAAGCTTCGGTCAGTTGGTTCATGTATAATAAATTATTTACTAATTTAAATTTTGCCGTTTGTCTGCCAAATAGGTTTCATTTGTGCAGAATGACTTGATGATAACTTTATTGCACTTTTATACCACTATTCTCTTTACAACCATCTTACTACAACATCGACTGTGTAAATAAATCTTCATGATGATTTAAGAAAACGCAAAGAGCACCAAAAAAGTGGTTCTCAGTGTGGTATCTGTCTGACCGTGTTGTGTGGATGTATGCAAACAAAGCTACAGATGACACCAGTCGTCCGATTATTCAAAGTAGAATGATTTGAAAAGAATAATTTTAAATAAAAGTCACCTTTTCAACCCTCGAAAAGAACTACCATGAGAGTGTAGAATTGGAGAATCCGCACCCTATCCGCATCCTCTGTCGAGTTTCGAGTACTGCGGTCGGAACGTAGCAACATTCAGTAGCAAGCGACCGCCGAGTTTCCGATGGGATACTAACACGATTTTGTCAGACGGAAGGTAGTTTAGTCCATCGACCACATAGTACAAATAGATGGAGCATAGGCCCGCGCGCGATGAAGCTAGAGATTGTCCTTAGTCGGTGACAAGATCGCGGAACAAATTTCGTAAAAGATTAAAAATACGGTGTCAAATTAAAGGTCTGAATCTCACAACTACTATGGTACCAATTATAAATTGTTTAGAGACAGTTTACACATCGATAACCTAGAAGACAGTGAAAATCGATAACCTAGAAGCTTGTCCTGACTTTTTTAAGAGAAGCTGCCGCCACGGAATGCACCTGTAACGTTCCTCTGATGTGAAAACTGCGTCTAAACCATTTATAATTGGTACCATAGTAATTGTGAGATTCAGACCTTTAATTTGACACCACATTTGTATTTTTTTATCGACTGTATTTTTTTAAACGATAGTTTAGGATTGACTTTGTTTTTATGCAGGTGCCGCACGAATAAACTCTCCCGCAGTAACTAAGTTATCGACCAAACTACGTCAGCTAATGTTTTCAATAAATATGATTTAAAATATTCAACTCTTTTGCAACAATATCCACCATTTTTTACTGTGTCTGACCAAAAAATAAAAAAAGCAGCATCCGACTTCTTTTTTATCGTCATGTTTCAAAGTTGAATAAACACTTGTGAATTTTTATCATTTTTTAAAATAGAAAAAATAATTATTTTGGAAATACGATTGATGCTATTATTGTTCAAATTTAAAGGGCTCTTCACATACAAAATTTCAACATTAAGCTTCAATGCTAAATGGTATAACTACGAGTTATTTGAAACGTGAGCACTGTCAGATTACGCGGTTTTCGGCGTCGTTTTGTGTTTCTATACCGAAACAATATGGCGGCCCCTACTTCATTTGCTGCAATGCTATTAAGATAGGGATGCTCTGTCTATTTGTACTATGTGGTCGATGGTTTAGTCCCAGTCAAATCGTGTGGTCCAGGCGGTTCATGAGCCCAATTCTAAACTTAAATAATTTTTATGGTTTCCGTTAGTTCACAACATCTTGATAATTGTTCTATCGCTATAAAACTATTCCCCAATCGTTTTAGCGAATTTCCCCTATAGGGAAGAAGCTGTTACCGGAGGTCTCATGGTAAGACCTAAGCCCGAGACCATCATAACTTTTCTTTTTGAGGTCCCCAGATGCCAAAAACACTATTCGTCCATTTTCATAAATATATATATATATCTATATATATATATCTATATATATATATATATATATATATATATATATATATATGTCTTTAAGCACGATAACTCGCGTAAAAATGGTCCGATCTTAATGAAATTTGGCATGGACATGTAAAGTAGTAATTATTCGGACGAGTTCGTAAACCAGCCCGATCGGACTACCGGAAGGGGGGGTAAAGGGGGGTAAACCCCCCCAAAAATGGGTTTTTTTGAGTTGTTTACATATAAAAATAAAAATTATCAAATTTTTGATAGCACCATTGAATTCAGCTCAAAAAAACAAACAATTTAGTATTTTGAATCACTACTCTATGTCCATTGGTTACCGAGATATTGAAAGTGGTAAACACAGTACGTTGTCCCAATGTTAACCTTATGGGAAAATAAGAAAAATTCTATATCTCGCTTATTTCTCAACATATATTGGTAAAACTTGGTAAATGGCTTCTTCTAGGTCAGATCTACTAAATATTGAATTAAAACCACCCAGTTTTAATATACCCGTAGCAACAAACCTGCATACTCATTCCCCATGTTATTCTTATGGGGCTTACAAAAACATGTCAAATCTCGCTACGTTGGATCGAAATATGTTGTTTTGCATTTGAAATTCGCTGAGTATGCAGGTCTGCTGCAACGGGGGTATTTACGTCTACTGTGGTGTTCCAAGTTTCTTATCCGCTAAAAATCCGTTATCGCTGGTCTCATCTCTGATACAGTAATTGTTTGATGTCTGCCCACAGGTTCTAACATTTTCTATATCTTACAGTTGAATTTTAAATGGAAACTAATATAGTTAATTGTAGGAAACATTATTTATAAGTAAAAAATAGCAATTTAGGTTAGCTTTGGTTAGGTTAGATAAGGTTAGGAGTTTAAAATCACGTTAAAAATACAAGGAAGACTGCACATCTGTGACGACACATTTCTTATCTAAACCTAACCTCACCTAACCTAACTACTACTTTTATTTTTAATGTTTTCTTCGATAATATACCTACCGTTTCGAGATAAACTGTTCGAGAAAAAATTTTACGTTGTGGGAGGAGATATTAAACAATTTGTTAGCATAATCAAACGTGTATAATTTGCATTTCGTTTTTATTTTAAGCTAATACAAAATATTTTCCACTCAATTAAAGATTCCGGCTATGTATTCTGATCCTACACGACATTACTGAACGGAAAATTAAGTTTTGGTAGTGAATAAATAGTATTTAAATAATACCCCCGTTGCAGCAGACCTGCATACTCAGCGAATTTCAAATGCAAAACAACATATTTCAATCCAAAATAGCGAGATTTTACATGTTTTTGAAAGCTCCATAAGAATAACATGGGGAATGAGTATGCAGGTTTGCTGCTACGGGTATATTAAAACTGGGTGGTTTTAATTCAATATTTAGTAGATCTGAACTAGGAGAAGCCATTTACCAAGTTTTATCAAGATATGTTGAGAAATAAGCGAGATATAGAATTTTTCTTATTCCCCATAAGGTTAACATTGGGACAACGTACTGTGTTTACCACTTTCAATATCTCGGTAACAAATGGACATAGAGCAGTGACTCAAAATTCTAAATTGTTTATTTTTTTGAGCTGAATTCAATGGTGCCAAGAAAAATTCGATTATTTTTATTTTTCTATGTAAAAAACTCAAAAAACCCATTTTTGGGGGGGTTTACCCCACTTTACCCCCCCTTCCGGTAGTCCGATCGGGCTGGTTTTCGAACTCGTCCGAATAATTACTACTTTACACGTCTGTGCCAAATTTTATTCAGATTGGACCATTTTTACGGCCGCTATCGTGCTTAAAGACACACACACACACACACACACACACACACACACACACACACACACACACACACACATATATATATATATATATATATACATAGATATATATATCTATATATATATATGTATGAAAATGAACGAATAGTGTTTTTTGCGTCTGGGAGCCCCAAAACGAAAAATTATCATGGTCTCGGGCTTAGGTCTTACCATGAGTACTACGGTAACAGCTTTTTCCCTATAGGGGAAATTCGCTAAAACCAGTAGTGGTAGTGAATTAACGGAAAAGGTCCTAATTAACATTAGTCTAACGAACGGATTTGGCCAAATTATCTGAATCAGAGGTACAGAGGTCGCGATGGCTGAGGGTGACGCGGCGTTGAGGACGTCATTGTCGATATGTGTGTGAAGGTCCTGCCGCGACCTTGTCGTCGACCGCTACATCCTCCACTCGACACGCCGCCGGCACCGGCTGTGAGGACGATCCTTGCGGTCCGGTATGACAGGGGATAGTCCAGGAATTTCAGGAAAATCTACCTAACAAATCCTGATCAAATTGGAACTTCGCACAGATGTTAAGTAAATCTACCTAATTAAAATTTCAAAAGTCCCCGAAAATCCCTGCTGCTCCAGTCATCTAGAAAAAAAAACATTTCCGGTCCGTGTTTCTCTATGCATGCTTTTAAACAACACAAAATCCGTGAGAGACACGAAAAAGTGTAGATGGTGCATTTGTATAGGATTAAATTTCCAATATAAAATAATTCAATTCAATTCAAAATAGATTTATTTCACACAACATATTAAAATACAAAATACAAATAACAAATACATTAAAAGAAAAAAGGACCCATTTAAGCCTACACATTTAAGCCGAATAATAAGACGAAGTGTGAAATAAATAGAGCATCCTTTAGGCATTAGTGTAATAATAATAAGTGTAATAATGAAGAAAATCTTTTAAACTAACTGCTGATATTAATTTTCTAAAAATGTTTTCTAAATGTATTAGTATCTAATACCCTTCCCATAAGAAATAGATGTAAAATTTATCTTAAATACATTCCCAAGGGGGCTTTGGCCTTGGGGCTTTGGACTTTTGATACTGGGGGATGGGGTAATAGCGAATGATGTTCAGAGAATCCTGATAATATTTCCAGTTATTTGACACCTCAATCATCAAAACTGGTTTACAATCAAAAATAGGCGTTGATAATCTCACAAAAAATCATTTCTTATGGTAATATTTTTCATCGACATCGAATTTCGGTTACTTGGCTCTCAGTTATCCTTTTGTCTAAATGGCCCGGTTGGTGCTCTTAACAGGATACCAATGGACGCGAGTGGGCCCTAGAGGGAGGGCCTTGTTGGACTGTCGAATAAAAAACGCGAATCTAAATTGGTCCTTTTTTTATTCATAACACTCAGTGTTGACAACATAATTCGCGCGAAATAGTTATTTATACAAGTGCGCAAAATTCCATTTTTCAGCATTCGATAGAAATGTTAGTTTCTCTCCAGTGTAGAAAAGTCACTTTGCGCACGAGAATATAGCATTTTTCCTACAGACTGCAGATGACATTTAAAAATGCCTCGTATTATCTGTTAGTGTTATCCTTTCGATATTAAAAATCTCGATTATCGAAAACGCAACGTATCGATATTTGCAAGCACTTGCCAACCGTAGAGGCAACAATGAACGAACAGCTGATCAGCGTTGCAACGTTTTGTTTTCACTCAGGGGTGCCAACATAATTCACGCATTACCAACTTTACCCATAATACAGGGTGTTTTTTTAACGCAACCCATTTTTAAGATTGGATAATGCACATATAAATATAAAATGACTATTATTTTGTTAATATATACATTTTATACAACCTATTATTCAAGTTTAATAACATGTAGTTAAAATTATGTGCTCAGACAATCAGCCATATTGGCATTTGTATAAAGTTATGTTCTCTCCATCGAATTCTCGAACACGTGTTGTAGGTTACCTCTTTGAATTTCTTGCATTAAATTTGTTATGTTTGTTTTGAGGTGCTGAATATCCTGTGAATTGTTTTCGCAGGCCTTACTTTTTATGTATCCCCAAAGAAAATAATATAGTGGGGTCAAATCCGGGAATCTTAGGGGAAAATATTCCTTCACTAATAAAATAAAGTTTTGGGTTGCGTTAAAAAAAACACCCTGTATATACTGTATCTGACTATTTTCTTATTATTCTTAAGTTGAATCTCCAGAGTACGCTAAGTAAATCGATCGTGCGCAAAGTAAAATGAATGGAATCACCTGCTTTGCGACGTATATCGAGTGCGAAAACAGCCACTTTCCGGGGCAGGCGTAGGAAATCAATTTGAAACTCATCCATTTAAAATTCTCGTGATGCAACGAGCAGGGTGCCATGGTGCTCGCCAGATCGGTCCAGTCCCAGCCGCCGTGCCAAGCGTGTGACTGACACAGGATACGACCGTGTCGGTCTCCAAATATAGCGGCCTTGTCTGCGGTCCTGGCCTGACAATCCTATCCTATACTCTTATATGAGCAGTGTTATCTCGCGTGCTTGCTTGCTTGATTGGTTATTTGTTTGCGCAATTATCTCAAAAAACGGTTACGAGGATTTCCTTCAGTCTGGAAAGAAGTAATTTATGACTCAAAAACGTCTTTTATGCAGACTACTTGGCCAGAGAAAATCTAATAGCGTAATAATAAAACTAATCTTAGAGTTGTAAAATTTTAACATCGGCCTTATGAGTTGTCATGATAGCAACGAAAATAAACAAAGAAAGTGTAAACAAATGAAGTCATGTATAACATTTGTTTGCAATCTACAGCCCTCAAGGAAAAATACAGTGAGTGGGATGAAGAGTTCATAGAGCAATAAAAAAGGTTTCTATTTATCAATTTTATGATTGAAATATTTTATAGTAACTGGATGAACTGGTAAACATGAAATAACACCGAGCAAGGCTCGGTCCACCGGGTGTACTATTGTTTGATATACGGTTAAAATAAAAAAATACGCTAGTCCTGCGATTCTATATCTGATTCTATTATGTGAAGAATATAAATTTGTATTCCCTCGTCAGAACAGACAAAATAATAATAATAATAATAATAAATTCTTTATTTCCCAAATATAGTACAGTACGGTACATTCATTCCATGAAAAACAAGAAATACATTTAATTTACAAATTGCAATCGCGACCCTGAAATACATAAAATGTCTATACATGTTCCATTTTTTTTATTCGGAAAATAAATTTAGTCTCCAAGGCTATGCCTGATTGGAGACTTCCACAGATTTAATTTTTTTATTTCACAGTGACAAGACATATTATATTCATTATTAATCTTTATGAAATCAAACTCAAAATTTTATTTTAAAACTAATTAGCTTTAAAATATGTTAGCATGTTAAAATATGTGTAGCCAGATGGCCCACTTGAAAAAGGAAGTGGCCTAGTAATTTGGTATGGACTTGAAATTACAATTAATTTGAAAAACTCCTCTATTTTCGCAGCAAGTTGCTAGAAGTATTAAACTACAACCGTAATGAAACATTTTCTGAATAATTTTCTCACTCTACGGGCTTTTAAGTTGACATAGTATAATAAACTGGGAAAAAAACGCGAGATTTGAGCTACTTATAAATATAGCCTCCAAATTTTACATTATTTTTACCATTTACTTAATTAAACTGTAAAGTAGGAGATTCGTCGATATCAACTTTACAACTTTGTCGTTTATAAATTTAACTTTATGTTAAAGGTGTATATGGCGTTTAAATGTTAGTTGTCATTAAACTATTTGGAGGTTAGGAAAAGAAAAAATGGGAGGGGTAGAGCACGATACTAGTCCTATAGACATAGGTTATTACAGGACTATATATATAATACATACTATATAATATGTTTTGTTCTCCTTTAGTACGTTCACCTGGTTTCCAACACCAGTCAACTCGAGATCATTTAAGGTCATTTAAGTATGTATTTGTAGGAATATATGACAATGAAAAATCTATCTGTACCACGTTTATTTTAGAATAAAAACTCTAATCATTGCGTTAAATCTATAATAAAACAACATGTCTCACCGTTCTATCACCAACTGGCAAAGATCAGAAATCTGTCAGCCATTTTTATCTCAACATTGTCGTGACCATTTAACACACAATCCGTCCAGAAATAACAGTGCCCGCTCTATTTTCCGCACGAGTTGTATTTTCGAGCTGTTAACCTCATTTGCTTTATAAATCGGTCTTTATTTTGATATGGAGTAAATATAGAAGGCGGGCGTGCGGGCGTGCGGGTGGCGGTGAGGACATCGGGCGTCGGGCGTTCACCGGGATGAACGAGCGAGTCGCGCGTGTGACCCGGCGGTTGTGACACGGCCGGTGTTGGCAGCCGATGTGCGGGGTGACTCATCTCTCTCGCGTGTCGCTGTGTCGCTTGGTAGGAATAGTGTCTTCAGGACGATTCCGAGACTAATTAATTCATGATTGAATAGCCTCCGAATCACTGTATATTACCAAAGAAAGGTATAAAATTACCTGGTACTGCCAAATGATTCAGTGTTGGTTTCAACGACCATTGGTTTCAAACCTTAAAGGTTCATTTTCAAGTTGTAAATCAAACAAGCTAATTAAAACATTCTAATTAACAAGCTAATTAAAACATTCCTGTTCGAGTACAACACTCTTTATCAGCTTAAAACATTCCTCTTCGAGTTTGATGGTGTTGAAGAGACGTCATCATACTAATACAGCAAAAACACGACATTTATAAGGATGGCAATTGAGGGAGGGGAGAATACGTTACTCATCAGCACGCATCATGAGTCATGATTCAACTACCGTCGACGACACATGTGCGGTTTTGTTAAATACTGGCCAGTTTTTGTAAATTAATGTTTAATATTTGTCAGTTCGTATAAATGTCGTGTTTTGTTGTATTAGTGTGATGACGTCTCTTCAACGCCATCAAACTCGAAGAGCTATGTTTTAAATAGCTTGATTCACAACTTGAAAATGAACCCTTGAGGTTTGAAACCTATGGTCGTTGAAACCAACATTGAATCATTTGGCAGTACCAGGTAATTTTTTATCCTTCTTTGGTAATCAATTCAGTCCAGCAGAATATCCCATTTTGTGTTGCCCATATTCTAAAGAATCAACGTAAAGGTTGACTCAACCCTCTCGCGTGTCGCTTGGTCGGAATGGAATCAGAATCAGAATCAGAATCAGAATCAGAATATTCTTTATTGCCGTAGAAACATATTTACATGCATTGGCAAGCGAGGTGTATACAGTTTTAATTGGGTGGACTAATGAAATGAAGGTGATGAATTTAAAGAATAACAAATTTTTAAGGGGTATTAAGTTTTGACAAACTTTTTCACTTGAGAATCCTTTACAAACTTAAACAGACAGGTGACAACATGCCCTTTTGTTAAAGAGGACTATAATGAATGTGGTTTTCTTTCTCAGAAAAGTAAACATTTAACTGTTACACTCTTAAACGAATCTCTAAATTTAACAAGTAGGTGTAAACGTAGGTTAAACATAACCGAGTATTTTTACCCGAATGGCTCTCGGCCAGCGGCTTGATTCGTTTGAGTGTACGGAGGCAAGGAATTTATGGCTTTGTTGTGTACGTGGCAAATTGGCGTACACACCCCTTGCATCATGGTTATTGTTGTGCAGTAATACATTTTCAAATAACAAGGTATAAAATTTGTATTGGATTGTAAGTCTTAAATTAAAGATTAAGGACTATTGGTGAGTATTTGTCACCTTGCTCCGAAGAGAAGTTGAGAAATCAAATTTTTGTCCTTAAGAGAAATGTATAATAGAGTTGCTTCTGGCAAGGTTGTTGATGACAGGAGCTCTTAAAACGACGAAGTAAAAGTTATATGTGCCTAAAACCTTTAAGTACTATACACTCATATACTATACACAAGACAATTTATAAGTAGGTTTACGTACCTCCGTCGTCAATCCTTAATAATCATAAATTGATTACTGCAGTTTCGAGACTCAAGGTCTCATTGTCAAATCTTCAAAAACGTCAAGAATCACATTTAAAAACATATTTTACATCACAATTCACGAGAACACGAAAAACACGAAAAAACATTTAAATAAATTAATCGCGTGGCCGGCCAAGACAGTTCCCGACACCGCACACATTGATGATTACGACCCGACTCCCGACTCAGTCTCGAAACTGAGTCTAGAAACAGTCCCGAGTTGAGTCTCGAAACTGCAGTAATCAATTTATGATTATTTAGGATTGACGACGGGAGGTACGTAAACCTACTTATAAATTGTCGATTATCAATCCTGGAGGCAAAATACTCCCGTTGCAGCAGACCTGCATCTCCAGCGAATTTCCAAACCTAAATTTTAATATTAAGTCATTATGGCACTGATTAAAGAGCCATATTGTACAAATACAAATATTATGATGTCTCTGCATTTTTTCGGGTAAAGATTATTACTATTATCTTAAAATCTAAATTTTATAGTTTATGGTGATTTTTTACGGTTCCTTTATCGTAATACTTGACAATGAAAATTGAAAAAGGGAGGTTTTTCTTCAACAGAAGTATTGCCATAGTACCTCCAGTATATACGAATTGGCATATCGCGGAGGTTTGGCGCGGGCGCGGCACGGTTTCTTCATTGCTCCCACATTCTGCACACTGAAGCATTGCAGCGCGGGCGGCCGCTTCTCGCCACCACCACTCCTCTGCCTTGTTCCTAGTGGCGACAACGGCTGCGCCACAGGCATGCCAGTTCTCGGTCGCCACTTGTGTGAAGGAAGAGGTATGGTGGTAGTGGGAGTTGCGCATGCCCGCGCCACATCGCCTCTTTGAGCATTGGGCGATTACTGTTTGGGAGCAATGGGGAAACCGTGCCGCGCCCGCACCACGCCTTCGCTAAACGCCAGATCAGTGTGAATTGGGCCTAATCTGTTTAGTTTTAATTGACACAGAGTACAACTAAAAGATGTCAGGTTAGAGTCTGGAAAATATTCCAAATTAAGACAAATTTTGTTTCAAATTCAAAGTCAAAAACGGTTTTATTAAAAAAAAACATAATTTTACAGCAGAATACATAACAAATATAAAAATGGAAACGCCCCCACAAAGACTGTCCATCTGTGGGCGGGGGCGGGTCTGATCAGCCCATCTTCTGCGGAAATAAAAACAATTACTTTTTATTCCAGTACGTAATTACGTTTGTTATCAGTACTTTGTGTTCTGTGGCTCAACGTAGTGTTAGTAATTCTAATACATAACATTTTTTTAATTGTCGGGAATTTAGGGTTTTTATGTTGTTCAGGTATATTTCTTTTTTCACTTTGCCAGCCTGTATGGAAGTGAAAACACTTCAAACATTCAACATTCTACAAAACTAACCTAAACTTAAAACAAACGCCACAGAAGTAAAGATTTGCATATATATATTATGTAGTTAAATTAATACTGTTAAACAAAATACACAACTCATTTTAACAGAAGAATCCGAGCATTATAAATTAGTAAATAAAAAGTAAAATGTAGGGAGTGTTGTGTTAGTGTTTTGAGTGGTCCAAGTTTGTTAAAATATACCTATCATTTTATTTTCTCTCTTGTAGCCTATCATATTATTTTGGTAGTCATTATCGATGCAGGTTGGTTTTTGAACTTTATTAGTTAAGGCCTAAATCACCAAATTTGACTGTTTAGGCTTTGAGGTGGAAATCAATTTTACGACTAAGTTAATAATTTGTTGGCCTAGCCTAGCTAATAATTTGTCTTTAACTAACTAACTGAACATTGGAACATGTATGGTGTGGGCCTGTTTCTTTACCAGAGGCATTTTTAAAGTTTTGATTGGTAACACTACACTTACGAACCCATGCATTGTTACTTTAGGACTTTCATATATGATGATGTTCTGCTGTTCTAACCTCACTGGGGTTCAGCTTTAGTAACTGAAATTCTCATCATAATATTTCTAGAGCAAAGTGTATCCGTACTTAGCAACATTATTTTGACGTAAGGAAGAATAGACTTAAGTCGACGCATTGTTGTTGTCATCCGATGACAAGAGATGTATGGTCGACCCATTCGATACCGTATAGGCCTACTGATCCAACAACAGTCAGTAATGAAATAGAAACATTTTGATACCGCACTAATAAGCAAAATCAAGGTCAAGTTCTCTTATTTAAAGAAATTTACCTTCTTTTATTTTATTTTATTTAAATTTTTCACAAAACGTAAACACACCATAGGCTACATAAAACCAACTAACCTAATATAAGTTGGTACATTGTGAAACTAGATAAACAATACCAGTGGCGTAACTAACGCCAATGCAACCAATGCGGTGCATTGGGGCGCAGGCCTTGAACTATTTTTGAAATATTTTTTTAAATAATTAATTAACTTAAAAATTACTGTACATAATAAATTATATTTCTTTGAATAATCTTTCCCTAATTGGATAGAGCTTGTACAATGTCGTGTGTAGTGAAATAGTATCCAGGAAGTGAGGAAGTACGGAAAATGTCGTTAGTTTCGTTGGAGGTCGTGGGGGGGAGAATGAGTCTACGAATAGGGGCGTACCGGGAATACTTGCATTGGGGTGCAGTCAGACTAGTTACGCCACTGAACAATACACCAAAACTCAAAGAAAAATGTTAATAGTAAGTTAAAATAACTAATCAAACTCAGCCTATCTTGTTTCCCATCATCTGCCATCTTAAACTAAGGTACACTATCAATAACCAGTAATAACTATAAGTTACACTTTCACAAATTGGTAACAAAACAATAATTGACAAATATGATGGAGTTGTATATCTAGTTAAGACCCAACAAACTATTTAAACAAGTTCAACTATCGTTAGATCGTTCGATGTTGTTTTCATAATACAATTCAATCGTCTGATAAATTTATAGGCACATACGGCAGAAGATTAGCTAGTATAAAAATTATACCCTTGCTACAATCTAATGCTGACCTTTAGTATGATAGCATAAATTAGGCCTACTCATAGCCCATGGACAAATGGCAACTTTACCCAGATTCGATTCTTGGTCAGGACTCAAACTGGCAACTTTATCCAAATTCGATTCTTGGTCAGGATTCGAACCGGCGACCCTCATGATATGGATGTGTGCTCTTATCCACTAAGATATACAGTCAGTTAAATTGTCGAAGCATTCTTAGGTATATTTTTTTCTTAAGTAAAAAATGTTTTATTTCCAATGACTGGATTATCACTCCTTAAGGGGATTATATCAGAAATAAATTGACAGGCCTAGGCCCTAGGCGTTTCATGCATTAATCTTGAGTCGTGGCCTACTGCTTTAGCTGAAGAACATTATATATAGGCCCTATTGTCAATTATCAGAGACTATGTACAATGTTTGGTATAAACAAATTTCAACAATGATAAAATTACAATTTAGACTAGAATTGACAGCAGCTGTGGTGTCCTGATGGTTTTTAATCTAAGCCTACTAAATCTGCTTCTGGTGGTGGTTAGTAAATGAAAAGGTTGCTTTACCTCAATTCTTCAACGAATCAAATGTATCCGTTTAAAGGGTACTTAAGTTTGGGCTAAAAGATCCGTAGCCATTTTCAAACAATTATGTCAAACTTTACTTCATGTCGAAGCTCGTCATACATCTAAAACCACTTTATACGCAAAATTCAACACAAAAAATAAAACATTCAACATTTAAGTCGAAAGTGAGTTTCACACATTTGAGTTTGACTGTGCTTGAAAAAATTAGGCTTGTCAACTAGTCGACGAGTGGCTTTATTGTCTAGTTGGTCATTTAGTCGACAAGTCGATTAATTTGATTAGTCTAAATCTCTAATTCATTATTTTAACTATTCGATATTATACTGTTTTCAACCAACTAGTCGGCCACATAACCGCTTAGATTTTTGGTTTTTCTATCGGTTTTATCTCGTTCGACTAGTTAGAACGACTAGACTAGTCGATGTTTAATAGGGTGACTAGTCGACCAGTGTGATTGACTTGACTAGTTGATGTCCGAAAGTAATCGACTAGTTACTAGTCGATGTTCATATCACTAGAACAAATTATTTCCTTAAATGATGTTTGTGTTAAATTTGTGTAAGAAATGTTTTCAGTATGACGACATTAGGACTGAAGTAAAATATGATATTATACTGGTTAGTAAATGGCTTCTTGTATCCAAAACTTAAGTAAAAAATAAAAGATTCATATGAATCGTTGAAAAATTAAGGTAAGTAACCTGTTATAGGCTATATATTTCAGACTATACAGGAGGCATCACTATGAAAAAGTTAAGTTTTCTCGAATAAAATGTATATACCATATGCTAAGTGTTTAGATGGGGACACAACTTTAATATACAGTTGGTGCGTTTCATCTTGAGCTGTTGGAACCGTTAACACCTAGAACATCTGGATCGGAGTACAAGTCATCGGAATACCACCGCAGCTGATCTTTGAAGTCGTACTAGCCCAAGGCTGCATTGGAAAAACAGGCCATTCTGAAGCGATCCCAGCGCTGCGCGACGTCACACAAGTAGGCAGGGAACTAACACCCAATGTTTACATTTTATTACTAAACGTCATGTATCCCTCATTTGATTACATTTTTTATAGCCTATTTACATTTTATCACCAAATGTCAAATATTACTTGTTTATTTACTTTTTAATGTTTATTTTTGAAATTATTTGATGAGCAGAGTTAGCTGTGAGCCCTGATCTAGACTCTCAGCCTGCATACTTGTTTGACGTCATAAATTCTGCAGCATGGCCTATATTTTCAGTGTGGCCTTGACTAGCCTGACTTGATAGCATTTTCTAAAAACTATTTGTTTTGTAATTTGTAAACAAACATTGTTTATGTTAGTTGAAATTGATTTCTAGGCTACATTGCATTGTGTTAAGATGCACATCGGTGAGTAATCTGAACCTTTAATGATTGAACGGTAGTGTTGGATTAACACTTACCGATCATTGTTTTTCGTCTACCAAAAATGTTTATGGTGGATTCGGTAAATAACTACAATGGACATTGTTGGTTGTCAAGATGTGATAAATGATGCCGATTCAAATGGATTTGCCTATTTAGGCATATGGTAACTGGTTAGTCTCCGGTGAGTGTAGCGGTTCACGTCCATTTTTTGTTGTACTTGATTATTGAGAGAAAACAATGTATGACAGCTTCGGCATTGGTGGATAAAAAATGCACCAAGTTTATCTAACTTCCTCATATTTATCATTCATAAAAAATCCAACACAACAAAACAGATGGAAAACCTTTTCAACAAAACAATATTTTTTTATTAGGCTACGGTTAAAAAATGATAAAGGATATTTAAATCTTAGTTGCTTGAGATTAAAAAAAAGAAACATGTTTGCATTCTTGTTTTGTCCTTTTGCATTTGCAACGCCCTTGTAGACCATTGAGCTGTGCATGGACAGTACAGTAATAAACAGTAATTTTTCAAAGAAACTGATGAACAGACAAATTCAAAACCAAGACATCCCTGCCAAGTTTTTGAGATTTGGCGCACTCTTGAGTACAGTGCAGCCTCACTAAATCACTATTGTTAATGATTGTTTTGTTACTCTGCAAAGTTACAACTTATGGTTTTCGATAGTGTTTAAGAAAAAGATAGGTTGGAATAATCTGTTAATAATCTGGATTAATAGGCCCTCTTTTCATCAGCAACTAACGACTTACTAGCCGATTAGTTTAAGCATGAACTTGGCTTGCCTCCTAACTAGTCAATTAGTCACCGTTCAAACGTATGCTACATCATTTGTCTAGTCTTTCAAACTAGTAGAATGAACAATAACCATCAGAAACTCCCATCTCTTCTTGGTTTCGCTGCAGACTATAGTAGGCGTAAAAAAATTGTGATGTACGAAATTACTTAAACAGCTGATTCCCTATATAATTAATTAATACTGAGAATCAGCTGTTTAAGTAATTTTGAACATGGCAATTGCACTGTGACAAGTATAGTTGGATAAAACTCTGTCATTATGGGCACAAAGAACTAAGTCAAAACAAATTAATATAAACTCAAACTAAAAATTCACGGATGCAGTTCGCACAATTTATCTCCAGCTATACAGTTCAGTCAGCTGGTGGTTTGTCATGGGGGGAGAGAGGGTACATTTCTGATAACATAACTCAACAGCCTCTCTGCTTGTCAATATTGTTATGTTTACCAATATCATAAGTTGAAATTATCTTATGATATGGTTAGTACCTATGTAGTTTACATAGCTGGAGGTAGATTGCACAAACTGTAGGCGTATTACATTTTTTTTAAAGTACACGTACTAAGTTTGACTAAGGCTTATGTCGAGACACTCAGATTGGTTTACATTGGACGATTCTCTATTTTTTAATACTTATAACTGGCCTACCACTCAACTTGTATATCTGTTTACAACAGACAAGTTGATGGTTGAGTACCACTCACCTTTCCAGTTTAAAATTTATTTTAAAGTATTACCCAGCAATATATTGTTTTCATTTTTTTGTAGCTGATTTTAAACTATTTATTAATATTATATCTACACCTATTCTTTTTTTCTTTTAAATTAACTGAATTTTTAATATAGTATGTACATTCTGCAAAATCTTGATCAATGAACTATTCAAAATAAACACAAATGGAATATTCATCACCTGAAAATTTAATCATATGTTCAGAAATGTATTTTAAAAATCTCTTAAATCAGAATGACTATACTTTTGGAGGGAAAATTAAAAATAATATTGGACAACGTACTGTGTTTAGCACATCCAATATTATCCAATTTCTAAGCAACGGATTGACGTAGAATAATAATTCAAAATGCTAAATTGTTTGTTTTTTTAAGCTGAATTAAATTTTAACAATTAAATTCAAATAAAATTAATAAAAAGGTGTTAAATCTTGAAAATAAATTTTATTTCGTTAAAAAACCCTTCTTAGAGCAAACCTATCCTGCTGGTTTTCGAACTCGAAGTAATAAATGTCGCTTTATACGTATGTACCAAATTTCATCGAGATCGGATCTTTTTTTCAAAAGTTATCGCGCCTACGGACTGATATATATCCCTATATATATATATATATATATATATATGAAATTGAACGAACGGTGTTTTTGGGGTCTAGGGACCTCAAAATGAAAAGTTACGGTGGTCCCGCGCTTAAGTCTTACCGTGCCGCCTACGGTAATAGCTACTTCCCTATAGGGGGAAATTCGCTAAAATGAATAAAAATATATACAAGAATTTTTTATGCTGAGTTGCTTGTATGCTTGCTTGGTTGGTCAATTATCTAAAATAAATTGTTCAATGACATTTCCATCAAATGCTAAAAATATTATTTCTCGCTCAAAAACGTATTATATGCAGGTTACTTGGCCTGAAAAAACTACAGCGCAAAAATGAAATTTTAAGTTTAAAATTTAACATTGAGCCTTTAGCTCCACATGTTGATAACGTTATAAACTACGAAACTAAAGTAATCGTACTACAGTTTCCAAGCTACATACTTCTGTTTTAAGGAATGAAATTTTAGCGCGTGTGGTGAAGATTACTGAAATGGTTTATAAACTTGGTAACACTCACGAAATCGAGACCTTCAAAACTTAAACACGTGGTATATTGTTACCTAACCATATGATGATATTTGAAAAAGCCGGCTGTGTTGAAATCTTGAATGTGCCAGTATCGTGGCACCTGGTATAGTAGTTGGGCGAACTGGTAAAAATTAAATATCAGCAAACAAGTAACACCTAAATAACAGCAAGCAAGTTATAGCAAGCAAGTAGGCTTCCTTATCCGTCACGTACGTAATCTAAAGATTGCCTCAAAGTTAGAATTAACTTTGCCAGAGAAAATCCCATTAGAAGCAGTCGAGTTATGAGCAATGCAACAGAGCAATTACCCCCACGAGATACACCGAGTGGCCGGTAATCAAATCATCAATAGTGATTGGCCGCTGTGTCGGATGTGGGTGTTATTGGCCATGGACATTGTGCGGTCGGTGTTTGGTGACTGGGACACCCGTCTACTGCGTTTGTACACAAGTCTGTCTATATGGATTGTGCAGTGTGCTTTAGTGGGGAATGTTTAGTTTTAAATAGTGAACGTTGTTGCAAACATGTGTCAGTATTAACGTTATATGGAAAAGGAAAATAAACTGCTTATCGTCCTTAGGATGTTTGACCTGATATTTAACCTGCTCGTTAAGTTATTAAGATAATTAAATATTTTAATATTTATTTTTAAATTTGTGTAAATAATTATCCTCCTTACAGCCAAAACAACCCCCACCACCATCTACCCCACCCCTAACACCATCAAAGATACCTTGATCTAAGAATTTCAACGTAAACATTCAAATTTTGTGTTGTGTCGTTTCAATATTCCTTCCCTAAGGGACTCGTAATCTGCGGTGTTTAGGCGGAACCCCAGGGAGCCGAAGGCGAGATGTTTATATACTAGGTGACACGAAATCGGGACCTTTAAAACTTAAACAAGTGATGGATGGTGTATTGTCAATATTGTTAACTACCCATATAATGATATTTGAAAAATCCAGCGGTTTTGAAATCTTGAAAATTCCAGTTTTGTGACGTCTAGTAATAGTAATTCGGTGAACTGGTAAAAATTAAATATTACCAATGTATACATTACCGAGCAAGGCCCCATCCGCCAGGTACGTAATCTAAAAATTATTTCAAAATAAGAATCAACTTTATTAGAGAAAATCCCATTAGAAGCAGTCGAGTTATGAGCAATGCAACAGAGCAATTACCCCCACGAGATACACCGAGTGGCCGGTAATCAAATCATCAATAGTGATTGGCCGCTGTGTCGGATGTGGGTGTTATTGGCCATGGACATTGTGCGGTCGGTGTTTGGTGACTGGGACACCCGTCTACTGCGTTTGTACACAAGTCTGTCTATATGGATTGTGCAGTGTGCTTTAGTGGGGAATGTTTAGTTTTAAATAGTGAACGTTGTTGCAAACATGTGTCAGTAGTAATGTTATGTGGAGAAGGAGAATAAACTGTTTATCGTTATTTTTGCGTTTGTAGATTTTTTACAATTGTACTTCATAAATGTGTTTTTGAACGTTACACCATCGTTTTTGTCTGAAGTATAACAAACGCCCAAATTTTAATTTGAAACGAATCGGGTCGATTTTAAATATACGCATTAATACAGTTATCAAACAAAACTAGTTTGGCCCCTTTTTCTGATTCGAAAAAATTATGCTACCCGACCCCTCTAACCCTTATATAACCAGGCTAATATAACCTCGGGTCATTAACTATGTTATGTGACGTATGAAATTATATTTATTATGTATAGGCCTTCGTTCTTGCCCCTGGAAACGTCGGAATAGAATCATAATAGAAGAGAGTTAAAGTTTATTTCCAATAATATAATACCAATTTACACATTTGAGTACAAAAACAGGACGGTGATGGCGCGAATTTTTCAATAACCGCCTTCCGAAGTTAAACCCTGTATAATGGAAGAACGTCTCCAAGTTTCTTCTTTTACTGGTAATTTAGAATAGGGTTTCTACTGATACTGGAAATACTTAAGTTCTGGATTACAGTTTTCAACTGGATTTACTGGAATTTCAAGTTGTGTAAGTGTTTTTATGAAATGTTTGTTTTTTAGTCCGTAAAATACAGTTTTGTCAGTGATATAGTAAACGTATGTTTGATAAGTTGTTTGCCAATCGAAATTTTACTCTTCTAGTTATGTTAAATTAATATCCTACACAAAAGAATAAGTTTAAAGATAAACTCAGCAGAATGTTTTTGAACAAATTAAATTTTATTGGAGGATAATAAAGATCTAATAAAATATTGTAAATTTAAAATAGACTGTGGCTGAAAACAAATATCCAACGTTTTTCAAAACATGTGTACGGTTGTGAGTTTCAATTTTAGCTTTGATCTCATTTATCAGTAGTGATTTTTATGGTTATCAATAATTTGAGTTGGTGATGATCATTACTTTGCAGACAAATTTAAGGAAAAGAGGGCTATTAAGCGAGTCAGCAACAGCATGAGGACCCTATAAGTTGATGAAGATAATCAATGAAATAAATCGTAATTTTTATTACTGTCGGAATGTATTTATCAATCATATTTAAGTGATTTGTCAAAGAGTACTCTCTAACTTGGTATTAAAAGTTTTACGTTCGATTAAAATTAACATGGGTCATCAATGGCACCCCGTTGTTACGCTGATTGCTCACATACGATTGCGATACAGTAAACTCCCGATTATCCGAGGTCGTCGGGACCAAGGCTGCCTCGGATACCGAGAATCTCGGATAACAAGGAGGCGGCATATATTTTGAGGTTTGAGAGTTAAATGACCACAATAGGAAGTTTATTGCCAGTAAAATACTTGTTTTAGAGTATCAAGGCCGGTAAATAGAATTTCTGGTCAAAAAATTAATTTAATACAGTAACAATATTTAAAAAACAACGAGTAACAAAATAAACTTCGTAAAGGAAAATCGTCATTCGTCTTACAACGTCTGTATTCGTATGCACGTTAGTTTATGGTGGGAGTTTACTACTAAAAAGCTCAGTATTGGAGGGTGGAACTAGGCAAATACTAATGTGGTGATTGATCTGGTTTACTCGTTTCCTGTCATTCTCATAAGGCCTCATGCGGCAATAAGTTCGCCCAATATTTGGGCAAGTCAGATTCACCATTGTTTGACGATGGTGAACTCCCGCCTTGCATCCAGCAGACGACTCGGTCAGTTCGTCCAATGGTGATTTTGATTCGAAACACAAATTTAGGTTATTGTAGTTTTTGTAAAATAAAACTTCGAATATTTATTTAAATTTTAACTTAAATTAACGAATAAATTAAAACATTCCAATTAATTTATATTTACTTTAGCAAAAACGAATGCTAATCACGTTATTATTATGTTTCGATCGAACGTAAAATAATATATTCTTTTGCTTAGATCGACCTCGGATAATCCGGAGTCTCGGATAACCGGGGCTCGGATAATCGGGAGCGTACTGTACTGACATTTTGTTCAAAAAAGTATTGGAAGTACTGGAAATGTTCTGAAATTTTAAAATGAAAAGTCATTAGCCACCCTGAAGAAGTATTGCTTTTGGCACTTTGGATTCCGGAATGCCATTCGGGATTATGAATTTAATTTATACAGATCCGCACCGCACACAATGGGCAGCGGCGCGGCGGCAACACCCCATCGCCGCCGGCGCCCCCGGCTGAGTGGTTCCTCATTTCCCCCGTCTCCAGATATGAAACCGCAGACACAAACTACAAACCTCCCGCGCTCATTACCCACTGTGCACCCTCTCGCTTCAGCGAACTCGCCGCTACTCGGACGTTGCGGGGACTTCTGTTGTGTGCTTTATGTTTAAAATCGAGTTGAAGCTAATTTAAGGAGGTGCAGCCAATAATTGTTATGATTTTTCCCTATTTTTATGGTGATTGTGGTAAGATAGAGCCGAGGAATTGAAAGTATTTTTTATGTAGGACTTTGCGAGGTACATACTTTAAAAATGTAAAAATAGGATATGCTTAAACCTAACATCAAGGAAAATCTAAAATTAATAAAATGTTATTGGTGTCGGAAATAGTTCATATAGATTATAACTCAATGGTAGCTTAAAATATCAGCTTACATGCTTTCTTGTTTTCTTATACAGAAAAATTAAAGGAACAAGATATAACTAGAAGATATTCTAGTTAGGATTAAAGTGGTGTAAATTAATTAATGGCAATAACTTAAACAAATCTTAAATTAAATTCAAATACCCTAAGGGATTTCTCACCGGTGCCATTCAAAGATGGGTGTGAAAAACTACCACAAAACCCAATCACACGTGCCGATTCCTGATCGGCGGGAGTAACTACTCGATTCGAACTTCGAGTATTTTTAAAAACTTCGAGTCGAGTTGTCATAACTCGGCTCGAAAAAAATCGATACTCGAGTAATCCCAGATCCCTAGCGCACGCCTGTCGCAGCTGTAGTTGTGGTGTTGTGACCATTATGAATGTGACCATTAAATAACAATTTAACTTATTAACTAACCTGTACACAAAGGTTCATTGAGGTTATGTTTGCTTATTTTATTGGAACGAACCGGAAGTTAGTGTGTAGAAACGCCGACAGTGAAATCAGCTGATTTAGAGCAAGGCAACTAGAATTTAGAATACGGCGAGTGACAAGGGAATTCTGACCAATAGAAACTATTCTTTTGTGTTTGACGTCATAGTTATCTCTCTTGTGTGCCACCTTAACCTGATAAGTAACCCTGATTTACATTTTGCGAGCGAGAATGAAATGAAAGCGGAAATGAACAGTTTTGCTTACAATTGACAGGTGTGGCAATGTGATTATTTCCATGCAGTTGGAGGAAAATTAAATTTTTATATTTTAAACCTTTTCTAGAACGATGCATGAACAATCTGAGCTACCGAAACGTTCATAACCAGCGAGCACAGAATAAGTTGTGCTCGCTTTTCATACCACAAATTCCAATCATGCACATGCACTGATAAAAAGGATACTTATTTAAGCGACATTTCCTATCGCCTACCGTCAATGTGTTCTGTGGTTCAAATTATCCAAGCTGTGGTTGTGGTGGTGACGGTCGCGTGTGGGCCTCGCGTGCCGTCGCGACAAGTGCCGCTGTGTCGCGTAGTCACCCTCGGCCCCTCGGCCCCTGTCGCCAGCCCGGGAGCTGTAGGCCCCTTTTACACTAGGACACTGTGGAAATAAATTGATTTTGATTTGATTTGATTTTGATTTTCTGTGTCCGGCAACCGTGTCCGGCAACCGTTTTTCGGCAACTCACGGGGCATTGCCGCTTATGGAGCCTTTTAGACTAGGCGGACACAGTTGCCCGCAGGGACACAGTGTCTGAACGGTGTCTCCTCGCGCAACCGATGTCGGCCACCGGCGAGCAACCGAGAGCAACTGACGGTTGCCGAGACCCGAAGCGGGGCATTGAATCAAATGGGGCCGTTTAGACTAGGACACTGTGTCCGTCCACCGCATGCGCGCGCATTGCATTTCGTCGGTAGAACGAAGATGTTTTTCACTTTATTTGAGGAAACGAAGCGTTTCGGTCGTGTTTGTTGAGTGTGTTGACGGAGTGAGTGACGAGGGTCAAAATAAGGGGGATGAGACGGAGAAAGAGGCGAAAGATACAGGTTTTTAATTTATAGTGTGTCTTAAAACTTGAATTTTTTAGGTTAAAATTCAACTAATATTGATATTTTAAAGCTCAAAACGTTGAAACATGCACCTATGTATTGAAACATGTATCGATGTGTCTTCACTGTCAATAAATTGCTATTTACTTAACATCTTTCTCAACTGGCGCGGGAAGAGTTGGCGGGAAACGGTGTCCGTGCAGTTGCCCGCTGCGGTTGCCCGAGCAGGCACAGTTGCCGGTAACAGTGTCCGGGCACAGTTACGGGCAGCTGTGTCCTAGTCTAAAAGGGGCCGTAGTTGTGGTGTTGTGAGGGTCGCGTGACGGCCTCGCGTGACGTAGCGTCGCTCACGACAAGTGGTGCTGTGTCGCGTAAGTAGCCACCCTCAGCCCTCGGCCCCTGTCGTGTCTCGCCGGTCGGAAACCAATTTGACGGTCGGAGTGTGCGAGCAATGACTACACAAACGTGCAGGTCGGTGTGGCGGAATCGATTTGTAGGCTTGCAAGTTGCAATAAGAGCCGTGCATTGCTGCGAGAAGCGGTTTTCCGAGTGACGGTGGTCAGAATCTTTTGGATTGTTTGTTTGGAAATCGATATCGACGCTTTGGAGCAGTGTGTTTTCGAAAGGATGCATTTCGAAATGATGCTCTTGAAACAAAGCATTTTCGGATTTTGTCCCATAAGTTAGACTTAGTTTATAACACACCATACCAATAATATGTACTGAATTAAATTTCTTTGAATAATTTTATGGGATTTCCTCCAAATTTCTAGAACATCACGATTCCAATATAGTAATTCTGCAAGAATTAAAATCCTGAAAGTATTATTCCTCCGTATGTAATAACTCCAAAAAGGCAAACTTCCGAAAGACTCCAAATCTTTTCGAGTACTGTTGGAGCAGAGCATTTTCTTAGCAATTTCCTTGCGAATTCTTATGATTCAGATTAATTCCTTCCAAATTCCGAATTTAATTTCGAACCACTGCCTTCACCTTCACCTTCTTTGGCACGGTGCACCTCTCTCTGATTTATCCAGCGACCACATGTATGTATCGCAAGACCCGCACGCCCCGCGACTCTCCGCGTTACAGAACGCGGCGAACTTTCGTCGGTGAAAGTCGCGAAAGCGTCGCTGCAGAGGTCGCGGTCGTGGGCGCCGCGCGTTTGCGGCCAGCACGACTCAGACCGCGGTCTATGGCTGTAAAGTACTTCTCTGCAGTCTGTTACAGGTATTTACAGACGTTTTGTGAAGAGATTTGCTTCCTTCCTCCACCGGCCGAGCTTGCCGACCATCTCCTAGGCTCTGGACGGATTTGCTAGGCACTCTCAATGACCTTCCGTAGTAAAGCTTGGTCCACCGGTACGCTACGTGTACAAAGCAAGACGCTTGACTAGAGTTCGGCCCACTTATACGCTACGTGCCTCCAAGCACGCAGGACGTTAAGTAGGCAACGCTGCTCATGGGGCACAGTGACCTTCCTTGGCCACAGCTCGGCCCACCGGCATCACGCACGACGCTATCTAAGCCCAGGTTCAGTGCACAATTAACCTTCCTTGGTCAGAGCTCGGCCCACTGGTTCGTTACGTGCCCCGAGCACGCAGGACGCTAAGTAGGCCACGGTACTCGTTGTGCATAGTGACCTTCCTTGTTCACAGCTCGGCCCACCGGCAGCAAGCAGGACGCTATCTAAGACCCGTCAAGAATATGTTATTCTTTGAAGAGGTTTATATTATATTATTTATCCTATGCCCAACTAACCTTTTTTGATCAGAGCTCGGCCCACTGGTTCGTTACGTGCCCTGAGGGGGACGAGGATACAAGATGCTATTTAGGGCAAGGGGCTCACATATTGACTTCCTTAGGCCAGAACTCGTCCCATCGGTTCGCAACGTTCCTCGACCAGAGCTCGGCCCCCGGCAGGACGCTATGTAGGCCACGGTTTCCTCGACCAGAGCTCGGCCCCCGGCAGGACGCTATGTAGGCCACGGGGCTCGGCGCCCACAGAGGCCGGATGTCTAATTTTTCTCAGACGTTTCGCAATGCGCTCTGAACGGTTGTTTGTTTTAAGTAGCGCGCCACTTATTCAATTTGCCAGATTGACACCAGCCGCCCCCGCGCCCTCGCCCCGTCGCCGACATGTCCAGGCTCTCCGTGTTATTGGGTCGCTCCCACGGGCCGGGTAACTACTTGAGGTTATTTTTAGGTTATTATTTAGGTTATTGCGGGCTGGTTTTAGGTTATTTTCGACAATCTTGACGCAACAATTGGTTTTTTCTGTACGGTAAATTTTTCGAAAAAGATTTCGACTACGAACTACGATTTCGATGTTTTAGTAGACTTTACTAACCGCTTTTTAATTTGATTTAGCGCTTAGAAAAAAATTAATCTTTTACTAGAATAAGAGCAATGATTTCTTGTATTCATGCATGCTTATGTGTTTGCTTGTTTGCACAACAATCTCAAAAACGGCTCTGAGGATTTTCTTCAAATTTTGGAAATACGTAAGTAATTTATGACTAAAAACATGTTCTATACTTGGACAGAGAAAATTAATAACGTAATAAAATGAATTGTAGTAGTATAATTTTAACATCGGCCTTATAAGTTACGGTGACTGTGATAGCAACGAAATAAACAAGGAAACTGTATACAATTTAAGCAGACTGTGATTCAAGTGATCGTAAAAGCTGGCATTACAGCGATCTAGGAAAATATAGCCTGTGGGATAAAAATTGCATGGAGGATTAAAAAAGTGTTCTTATACATTAATATTTTTGAATTTTGTTGTATAGTAACTGGATGAACTGGTAAATATAAAATAATACCGAGCATAGCTCGGTCCACCAGGTACTGGATTTAACATTAGTAGATGGGTTAAGTAGTTTTTGCACTATAATTGCGTATTAAAGCTTGTAGTACAATATTATTTGTATTTCTGAATATTACGATCGCGAAAGAGTCGCTGAGACAGCGGATGAAATTTAGAGGAATGGCACAAAGCCGGTCGTGATTAATTACACTGCTGACGACTTCAAAGGGGATTTACGTTAAAAGGAAACTTCCCTTCTTTCAGCTGCGAAACTTCTCTTCCTGTTTAGCTGTGTGTAGGCGTAGCAGATCTGTATACACTACGATAAATCACAATTTATCTACCAGGATACATTGAGAAATGATTGAAATTGCATAATCGCGAATATTCACTAAGTTTCGAAAATGCAAAAAAAGTAAATTTAATAAAATATTAATTAACTTCAAACTTAGCTATATTTTATTATTGAACTGTACGTCGAGGGATATTTTGCAATTAAGATTAATTATTTCAATTACACTCACTAATCTTTCTTTTTGGTTCAGTCATTTAGGGTTAATTATTCAAGATTATATCAAAATACCCTCAATGCTAGAATATTGCTAATGATAATTTCTAACTTGGGAATCTTTGAACGTTACAACGCGACGGCTCCATTCGCCGACTGCGCGGGGAAATAATTACAGTCGTTAAATTTAACGAATGTGGAGCGTGAATAAGTACAGTAATGTCATTCAAAAGGAAACTTACAGAATGATGATTGAAGTGAATTAGCGCTTGAAGGTCGCAGATAAACGTTTACGATCTATTCGTTTTAATTATTCACCCGCGATAACAAAGCCGTTCTTTTATCGGTTGTCGCTGCGTGACGAGCGCACAGGCAGCGGCGGGGCGCGACGTTGACGTGCAAAACGTGGCGCGTTCGCTGAATTAAATATTTTATCGGTATTCATTTTAAGCGGACTTCCCCTATAGGTAAGAGGCTGTTACCGTAGGTCTCATAAGTATATCTCATATCCCATAAGAACTAAGCCCGATACCATCATAACTTTTTGTTTTGAGATACGGACGAGTTCGAAAACCAGCCTGATCGGACATTAGAAGGAGGAGGGTTAAGGGAGGGTGAACTCCTCTAATTTTTCTTTCATAGAAAAATTAAAATAACGTTACTAATATAATACTAATGATAATAATAATGTTTTTGTTTACACCGTTGAATTCAGCTTAAAAAAACAAGTAATTTAGTATTTTGAATGTTGCTCTATGACCATTGGTTACCGAGATATCGCTAGTGGTAAACACAGTACGTTGTCCCAATGCCATCCTTATGGGTAACAAGTAAAATTATATATATCGCTTATTTTTCTCTATTAAACTTGGTATATGGCTTCTTTTAGTTCAGATAAATTAAATATTTAATTAAAACTACCCAGCTTAACGTACCTATTGCGGCAAACGTACATACTCATTCCCCATGTTATTCTTAAGGAGCTTACTAAAACTGGTCAAATCTTGTTGTTGGATTGAAATATGCTCTTTTGCATTGGAAATTCGCTGTGTATGCAGGTCTGCTGCAACGGGGGTATTTTGTTATAACTTGCCTTTGGTAAGCTATTTTGAGGTCGTTGATATTTTTTACATTCTCCGTAGTTAATTAATTCTTTGAAGCCATTAATATGGTTCGAGTTTGTATCGCCTCTAATTTACCTTGAACTGGCGTACGAAATACTGTGCACTATGCTCGGTTTGACATAGCCGGTTATTAATTTTGATGAAAATTAGTTGTTCAAGCGTATTGGAATAGTTTCATATTATATATATTCGATTATGAAACCGTATATTTTATTCGACATTTGTTAACCTGCTTCACAAATAACCATTAAAGTAGTAAATATAATATAATAATTTGTGTAATTAAAACACTTATTGCTCAGTGACTTCGTCAGCTTTCCTCTATTTTTATTTTATTGATCGTATGGAAGCAAAATTTTGAAGTAACTAATAAAAAACCAGAAAAATTAATATTTGGATTTTTTAGAACAATATTAATTTTTGCTAATAGCTGCTAGAAACCAAACAGTTCAAATTACTACCAAGTGATTTCCTTATCCAACGTTATAAGAGTTATTGCACACCACGATAACCGAAATTAGTTTCAGGATTCCCAGTTGTTTAGCCAAGTATGTCTCTGTACTGTCCACTATTTATTGACCTTTCTATTCTTCCATTTAGATATTTGTACATTTTCAAAGTGTTAACAATTTTTTATAAGTTGAGCGGTAATAATGGTCCTACCGTTATTACTGTTACAGTATTATTATTACTGTTGACGTTTTATTTAGTTATAATACCAGGCAAACAGTGAATAATATACTAAGGTTACCTAAACCCAATTGTACATTGTTTAAAAAAAGTTTTGTTTACTTATCATATAAATTTTATAATATGCTCCCTGAATGTATAAAAAAAGTGCAACGGTAGGTTGTTTCAAAAGGCTATTAAGAAAGTGGTTACTATCCAAAAGTCATGAGGAAATTGAGCGTCTTTATTAGTCTAGTTGATGGCCTGCTATTGCTATGTAATATTTTGAATACCTATACAATTAATTAATGTATGTTATGTGAATATTTGATAGGTCTTGTGTTCCTGGTTTGTACTTGGTAATTGGATGTCAAGGCTACTTGTTTGAAGTGTTTTTTATGTTTAAATATAATATAAGTGTCTTTAAGTGCTGACTGGTGGACAATTTACATGGGACTCCCGCCCAACACAAAAGCTTAGTCTTTTATAGGTGTGTATCTCGATGTTCAGACTTTAAAAAACCTTATGTTCTTTTATTTGTTATGCTATTTTAATCATTATGTTTGCTATTTTAATGTATCATTGTACTGAACGAAGAGAAATAAATTTATTATTATTATTAATTCCGGATGGAGATTCTATACGAAATTCAGTTGAAACGAAATGTCCACTTCGCCAGCCGATCGCAGAGCGAGTTATACACCGATTCAAATAACAGGCCCATTCCGTCCATAAGACAAAGGTTAATTTTAGCATTGGGCTTATCGACGGCGTTGGCCACGGTAGTCGGCCCGGACTGTACAGTCGCGGTGCCGCCGCGTCATCGGCTCGAACAAACATTCGTTTTAACGTCCATTTTTCACGTTTCATTTACATGGAAATGGTCCAGTAATGGTCGCTTGGCACACCACTATTGATTAGCCCGTCCCTCGCGCCGAGACGGCCGCGTACAGTGCGTGGTAACTGATGTGGCCCGCGCCGTCCGTAAGCGCAGACAAGGTGTCTACTGGTACTGGAAATACTGGAATTATACTGGAATTTTATTTTGATACTGTAAATACTGGAATTTTGTTTCGAAACTGGAAATACTGGAATTATACTGGAATTTCAAATTTGGTACTGGAATTTTGTTGAAAACAAGTGATAAAATCCGTTAAAAATAGTCTCGTCCTCTACATCCAGATATGAAAAGTTCGACATCTTTATTTAATCTGTGTGTGTTTGCAAACCTAAATCCTCACTTGTAATTTCAGTTCAATTACTTAACATCCTTAATCATATTTACAATTTTTTTATGTTGTAATTTGTTTTAAGATTGAAGATGTTCTCAACATTCCCTACATTCATATATTCACATTTATTTATTTTTCATAAAAGAAGTGGTGTACGGTAATATAAAAGTGAAAGACTGTTTCGAAAGACATAGTAAATTAGAACTTTTGTTTTTCAAATTTAGTATAGTTTATTTCAACAAATTATGTATTTGTTGTAAACACGACCTCTCGTATTATGTAAGTCAGGAGAAGAAATGTACAGCTGAGTGTGTTTAAAAATTATCATTCATTATTGATTGTAACACTTTTTGTCTGCAAATTGTTACTGAAATTTGTATTTTTAATTTTTTTGTATTGATTATTTGGATATTAAAGTGGGAGTAACATAGAGATTTATCGGGTGTTGGCAGGCCCTCATATAAAATCAAATATATTATTCTTTGACGAGGTTTATATTATATTATTTATCCTATTTGTCGATGCGGTAAGTCAGTTTTTCAATTTTAACAATAAACGTTATTCATATACTATAAACAAATTTACTAATGGTACTCTAGTACCATTAGCACCAGCGATTAAATTAAATTCCAGCGAGGGATACTGGAATTTTGAAAAAATGTACTGGAATATACTGGAATTTTAAAATAAGATGTCAGTAGACACCCTGGGCAAAGCTAAAATTAACTGGTGTTATGGGCGTACTGGTCTATGTCTGTTGCGACGCACTGTAAAGCAGGTATCCTGTAATCGGTGGGCGAGCGACATCTACGTTTCCCCTTATTAACAGTCGAATAAGAATTAATAGACGGTCTGTGGGCAGAATGACGCACTGTGTGGAATGTAAGTACGCAGTTTTAATATTCCAAAGGTGCTCTGGTGGTGGGTTGTTGATTAGGTGATTATGCCGTTAATAATATAAGGATGATGTTTTGAAGCTTGCTGTGTGTTTCGAATTTTAACTTTCTATGTACCGATGAAATTTTTCTATGCGATTTTAATGCTATGATTTGATTATTTTTTTAGAAACATAATGTTATAATCGTTTGACATTTTCGAAGCAACTATGTGAATTTCGATCGCCTGCCCATATTATTCCAGTGATTATACACATGTTACATAAAACCATTACTTTTAACTTTCTTTCATCGTTGTTAAGCGGCTCTGCCCACAATGATGTTATAATCAGTCATGAGATTGGTAAAAAACGCGATGTATCAATGCAATGGTCCTGGTCCAATTACGACAGCGACCATTCGCCTTAATTGATTTCCATTTCTAATAATATATATTAATTATTTCCTGAACAAGACATTTTTCAAGGAAGTGAGTCCACTGAAGAAAAACTCAAACTTTTCGTTATTTTTTAACGGAAAGGAGACTTTGAACCCTTCTCTCAGTCCCACCCTAGGCTCCTGCCTCCCCGTGCGGTCTCAGTAGTGTGTATCACATGACATTAGCAATATCAAGTGCCGTAAATTTGCGTGTCCGGTCCGCAGAGTCAAGAGAAACGACTGTCTCCTTTTATTTGCCGCCGCTCCCTTTGGGTGTCGCGTTTCCACTTTCTTTTCCAGTTTAGTCGAAAACACAACAGGCTAGATTTTCAAGCTAGATTACAAACGTCAGTTTCCTCGCATACACCAATGTACTGTAATATCTTTACTAGGGGTGTGCGAGTAGTAACTTTTTTAACTCGACTCATTAAAAAATTACTCTCGAGTTCCGAGTTTTTTCGAGTCGAGTATTTTGAATAGTAGAAGTTAATAGTTAGCATACTTATTATTAATCACATAAAATATAAGGTTTTTTTAGTTAATAAAAAAGGTTTCCTTTTGAGTTAAAAGCAACCCCGTTTTCTAATTAAATAAATCGATAATTCAGGCCATCTTTAACATAAATTCAATATCATTACTTATCAAACCTTCAGCCTTAGGAGGTAAAAACCAAGCTAAATCTACACTTGTTTGCTTTAAAAAAGGAGTTTTTGTGACATAATTTTATAGGTTTAAAAATTAAAGTTAAGTCAGTCTAATTGAGCATAAATAAGAAAAAATCTCAAATTAATTTCAGAAAGGAAGAAATACAGAACTAAATTTAATGATATTAATAACTCAAAAAACACTTTGATTCAAGTTAAATAACAAAAGTTTTATGGTTGCTTTTCATGACTGGTGTTGACTGTGTGAAAAACGGCCGTAAAGTGCATCGCTCTTATCTATTCCGGGTAAACTGCGGGAGTAACTATACTCGACTCGAACTTCCGAGTATTTTTCAAAACTTCGAATCGAGTCGTAAACTCGCTCTAAATATACTCGATAATCAAGTACTTCCACACCCCTAATCTTTACCTAAGGAAAATAACAACAGTTTTCTATTTTTCTGGACTCAAACAACGAAAGCAAATGACGCAATCAGAATGTCAAGTTATTCTACTTTCATCATACTAACGCAGAAACATCTGTTTTAAGTTCCTTTTTGTTTGCTCAAAAGTTACCCATTGCCGGCCTAAAAAAAAAATTGTTAGTATATATTATGTTACTAGTACGGCAAAACTTCCCGGCCGTGTAACGTACGACATTTTTTATCATACTACACAGAAAAAAACATACCTTCAATCATAACGTAGTCTTTGCGTAATAAACATACGTTTCTCAAACCTTCTAACGTAGCCTAGAACAAACATTTGCTACGGACGCAGTGCTGCCCCTGCATTCCTCTAAAAAGAAACGAATAAACCAACAATAAACAAGCATTAAACGTTGGTTCGCTGCAAATCAGCTGATTGTTTACATCCGTTTTATCAGCCTAGGCCGGAAAAAGTTAATCCGGCCTAGGCTGGCAATGGGTAACTTTCGAGCCATAAAAAAACTGAAAACAGATGTTTCTGTGATAGTATGATGAAAATTATACAGCTTCAACCAGAATGTTAAGTTATTCTATTATTTTTGATTTCTGAACAGTTAAACCACTCGCGAACGTCCACTCCCACTCCCACGGTGTGTCGCGTGTTGTGTGCGAGATGGTAGGGCAGATGACCCGGGCCCACGCGCCACACGCCTCTGTGGCGTTAGGCGAGAGAGGATAGACAATACTCCATTATGAGATTTCAATCATTGTAATGTCTACGAGGCGGGTCTCTGTTTTTGGTCAGACCGTGACGAAAGGAGCCGACGTCAATGCTTATCTCGATCTGTAATTTTATTCATTCAACGATGTATTTGCATAAGTATTGATTTATATGAGTTTAAAATTACAAATTGGTCGTTCGTTTATTGTACACGCAAATGGTTTCCTGTTTTGTATTTTTTTAAATGTTATACTTTTAATGTTGCTTAACATTCCAGGTAAACCTTCGCCACGAGACATCTTCAGATGTTCTTTCTTAAAATTGTTTATTTCTCCATACCACAATCAATTAATTGTTTTATACCGTAATCATCAGGTGATTTTTTATACTTCACATTCATACTACCCTCATAACCCTTATTTCTCTTCCTGGATTGGAAGAGAAATAATGCCTAATTGCGTAATTTTATGAAAAATAACCCCTGCATTTGTAGTTTAATTACCTTTATTGAATACGTAATCATAGAATTACCTAAAGGAATCAACTCCATTGTTATCTCTTGAGATAATATAATATGAGTCATAATAATTGAATTTCCTATTTGATCCCGAAATATCGATCGAAGTTTAGAATAAAAGAAAACATCAATGTAATCTTTTAGGCTGTTTGACCTATCTCTTGTCTGGTGCCTATTACACTGTTTTATCAAAACCTATAACAGGTATCGGTAGGTAGGTAGGTAGGTCGGTAGGTAGGTGTAGGTAGGGTGTGATGCTGTAATTCCTTTGTTTTAAATTCATTGTTGGGGATAGTCGTTTCATTTAGATTTTTAGTCGATACAGTACCGTCCACTTCCTGCCGATCACGTCCAGTTGACCCGATGTTTCGATAAAAATGTTGCGGTTAAAAGATGTAGCATCGTCCGAGAGTAGTCCGGTTAAACCGATATCCGGTTACAGTAAAAGGTTTCCGGATAACAGGGAGTCTACTGTAAATGTTTAGGCCCGTATTATACACGGACACTCAGCGACCCAGTGGCCGGGTACACAGTCGGGACGCTGCAGGGACACCGCATCGGCACCGCCCCACTACCAATATCATGCACTCAGCCGTTACCATGAACAGCGAAGATATGCTTTAGCTCGTCCTACTTCTGAAAAAAAAGAAGACGACGAAGTCGACGTCGAATGCAAAGGCATCCTATATTTTCTTTGCGACCAGAAAAAGGATTATACTTTACACTTTTTGATGAACTGTGCGCTCATCAAGAGAGGTTTTTCAACTACTTTAGGATGTCCGTATCAACATTTAAAGAACTTCTGAAACTTATAGAAGGAGACATTGCTGGAACGAATACCCATTTACAAAGGTGCATTTCACCGGAAGAGAAGCTGGTCATAACTTTAAGGTAAGAGCAGCTATATTCAGCTATATTCAGATCAATGCAAATAATAAATGTTCAAACCAAAACCCCTAATTCATGACCAGTAAGGAGTAATGCAGTCTGTGTCCGGGACACCGTGTGTCCGTGTATAATAGCTCGCGGGACACTCCCATAAGATTCAATGTTAATTTTGACTAGAGACGCTGGCGGCCCAGCTGCCGGGTCGCAGATCTGCGTCCCGCGTGTGTCCGGGCTGCGACTCGCCCTCGGACACAGCCGGGACACACTTCGGACGCAAATCTGCGACCGAGCCAACTGTGTCCGTGTATAATAGCTCGCGGGACACTCCCATTTGATCAATGTTAAACGAGTGTCCGTGTATAATACGGGCCTTATACACGGACACACGGTGTCCCGGACACAGACTGCAGCCAACGCCCGAGAGTGGTCGTTTTGTTTTATATTTTATTTATATTTATATTTATGATATATAAATATAGTGGTCGTTTATGATATATTTAAATTTATATAAGGTTATATAACCTTATATAAATATAAATGTGACTCTTCATTACTCGTTACTGGTCATGCATGATTTAGGAGTTTTGGTTTGAACATTTATTATTTGCATTGATCTGAATATAGCTGAATATCTCTGCTCTTACCTTAAAGTTATGGCCTTAAAAGTTATATCTCGTAGTTTCCTCCGCAGAGCTCGAAGGTAGTTGGTGGTCAGTCCACGTAGCGGTTGCGCAACAGAGCGGCCGAGTATGCAGATGCGCGGCGGGAAGCTGTCCTGTGTGAGGTCGCGGCGGAAGCAGGAAGCGGCGACGTGACGGACCCTGGAGCCGTGCCAGACTAGAAATACAACGGCGAACAACACCGAACACCTGCAGCTCTGAATGTCACTGCTCCTACACTTTTTTTCGGAACAGTGCATTCCGGAGTGCCTGTCGGAGCAGTGTCATTCGAAGTTATGACTTTCGGAACAGTACCTTTCGAAGTTATATCTGAATTTCGTCTGTGAATTGTGATTATTTTAAGTTTTTTCGAAGCGAATTTCCGTCTTGCGAGTCTTGTAATGTCGAATGTCAAATGGAACGACTCCGACGGTCATAACTCCGAAATGCAGTGTTCCGAAAGTCATTACCCCGAATGGCACTGCTCCGAAAGTCATAACTCCGAAAAGCACTGCTACGACAGTCATAACTCCGAAAGCACGATTCCGAAAGTCATTACTCAGAATGGCACTCCTCCGAAAAGCATAACTCCGAAATGCACTGTTCCGAAAGTGTCGGAGTTGTGCCTTTCGGAGCAATGCACAGATCTCCGATCCTCCCAATACTATACTCAGTGTGCTGCACACTGCATCATGCCACGGCGAGCGGAAAAGAATATAGTAGAGGCAAAGGTGGTAATATGGGCACCTGAGGGAAATACGGGCACCCATAATATTTGAAAAATACAATAACGAATTCTAGTGGAAAGTACATGAACTTGAAGTAAAAGTTCTTCGAATGGCCTGTAGGAGCGCTAGTTTCGATACCATTTGTAGTTAGTGAGTTGTGAATTGGTTTTTGTTTTTACTGAAACCAAAACTTTGAGATGTTATTATTTACCCATTTTTTACAAATATTAAATGTTATAAAAAAATGTTACCTGTCATAAGAGTTTCTTGTACACATTATAAAGATTAAATCTAAGCATTCTGCTGGCAATTAGTGGTAAAATTAACTATCCAGTGGCCTATTGTTTTTCCATATGGCGAGGGTGGTAATTCGGGCATTAGTTGTGCTGGTAATATGGGCCCCCTATTTACATTTTTTTACCACCCTAAAATTTAAATCCGTTGTTTGTTTTGTTAAAGATGCCACAAAATCAGCTGAATCCTCTAAGGGAAAAGGCCAAAAGAGGTTTCTGGAGCAATAGTGATATGGAACAAGCTATGAAGGATGTAGGCTAAGAGAAAATTTTTAAGTGAGCCAAGCGTGCAGCTAAAACCTTTTCGGTCCCTAGGACAACCCACCTAAAATATATTGCAAATTTTGTCAACGTAATTTCATTATAGTTTCAAAATACTGTTTCTTGTTTAACATAAAGTTACTCTGATAATCAATGAAACCAATTTAATACGATTAAGTTCTATTTATTCTTATTTTATCATGGTGCCCATATTACCAGCACAATTTGAAATCATCGCAAAAGATACTTTTTGGAAACAAAATTTCTTAAATATATTATGTAGTTGGGTTAGGCCATCAATATTAATATAATATCATAACTAGATGTCAGGGAGTTTTTTAACACATCTTTCATATTAATTACAGGCTTTAAAAAAATATTATGGTTAAAAATTAAAATGGGTGCCCATATTACCACCCTTACCTCTAGTGGTGGGGTAATATATCCGATAGAAACAAACGATTCATCCGGTTGTTGCGCGCCAGCCGATTCATCCGATGGTAATTTCAATTTTCATCCGGATGAACCATCCCATTCGCTCACAAGTGAATCACCTGAACGGCACCAACCATATATCAGAAAACCATCCGTTCCATGTTTTTATTTAATTGTAAAACTATCCGTCCCGTATTTTAATTCATTTTAGTTAATTAATTAGGTTTACTGTGCATTCTCAAAACACCGAGTATTTGTGTTAAAAATATGATTTCATCCATCTGCAATTTGTGTCTTTACCAAAACATTTTTTCTACATTCTTTCTGTTTGAAAGAATAATCTTGGATTATGGAAAGCTCGCCTTTGCGTCCAGATTGTTATTTTGGTTTTCTCTCGTGGATATAAACGTGTACAGGTGTGAATGTGTGCGTGTATCGGTGTACGTCCAGGATTAGCCGAGCTGACTCGCCGCATATATCCCGGTATTTGCTCACCCCACATTTACATATCCGCTCCCATAACGTATGTCATTTTCAGCCCTGCCACTAGATTAGTATAATTGCTGTCGCTTTCGCAATCAACATTCCATTATTACGCTTAATTTAAACCAATTCTAATAAATCTCAGTTATCATTGTGTCGAATCATCGGTGTAGCAACGAAATAATTAATACTTTTTTAATAAAATGTTGTAGTTTCTTCCTCCAACTGTAAGGGTTGTCATACTTTTACTAAAGTACGTAATGTTTTGTTAGATAATAATCTTCCGAACTGCCTTTGCATTTCAAATGTAAAACTAGAATCAATAAAACCACACTGTTGGATGAATATTTCATTTTTGTGATATCCTAATTGTTTTATATTCACTCCACGTGGAGCAAAAAATATGAAGCAAATAAAATCTCATAAAACAGACTGAATAATACAATAGTGCTAAGAAAATTGGATAACTTGTTTCTTTTGGAATGGGTTTGATTTTTAATATCACGGATCGTCGTATTCAAAGTAGAATTCATCTAGTTATTATGTTCCAATAACTCATATTCAAATATAGAACTTATTCCGTTCCGATCGGCTACTGAAATTAGATTATGCTGCTTGTAATAAAGCAACTGAATCCCTACTTTTCACACAAATAAAACGAATCTTTGAAATTATAATAACCTACTTAGCATTTGTATACACTCCACGTGGTGCAAAGATACTAAGCAAATGAAATTGCATAAAACATACGTGACTGAGCAATATAATATTGCTAAGAAAATTGGATTTTCAAATACGTTTGATGTTTAATATCTGATCGTCGTATACAACGTAGAGTTCACCTAGTTATTATATTCCAATAACAATTCTTGAACTATAAAACTCATTCTCTTCCGATCGGTTACTGAACTATGCTGCTTGTATAATAAAGTAACTTAATCCCCTCACTTTTCACACAAACAATACAAATCTTTGAAAATCTCAATACAATATATAATTTTTGAATACTATCAAACATTTTACTGTATTGATTTAAAATTTTACTACGCGCTGTAAAATCTTTCTTTCAGTTTTTATTATATGTGTATTAATAACATTGTTGATATATCCTATTAAATGAATTAACAATGTCTTTCTCATTACAGGTAAGTTCCAAGACGAATTACAATCTCTGCTATCGTAAGTACGTACTTCATTTCAAGATCAGTGTGATAAGACTTTTAACTCTGCGATTTCTTACTCATTTTTAAAATGAAATTTTTTATAACAACATAAGAAATTGCGGCTATTTTCAATTGGGCAATAATGATATAACATACAACGTTAATATATGTATTTAGCATAACATTTTAAGTATTCAGTTGTAATGTTGTAAGACTATCTCAAGATTATTCTCTCCATTGATGAATCCTCTGTTTAGGAACGCAATTTATCTTGGTACAGTGTCTCGACAACTCTCAGATATATCTCTAGTGTCAGATGTTCTACAAGCACGTATTATGTTTGCACAGTGACACTACTATACGTTATAATAGTATTTGATCTGGGACATTAATGTCTAACGAGCATTTCAGGGTAACAAATTTGATAATCTATCATCGTGGTTCGGATCCCACCATTGACTTTAAATCAGGAGGAGACTTCCCATTGCCATTATAAAAAGTGTACCAACTTTTATGTGAACCAGGATTTGAACGAGGAGTTAGTTACAGCATTCTCCAATAGAGTATACGACATCAACTGTTAATTACGCTATCAGGAGGGAATATTTAGATAATAAGGTTTTCAGAGAGCAATTATAAAATTAAGAACTCTTTTTTGCTAGCATATTAAGTTTTGGAAACTGAAATAAATAGCTGAAATAAAGCATTTACATCAGCACTATCTGTCGGCGATTTAGTTAAACTATATCCATTTCAAATCCTGGCTCACACAAAAACAGGCACAGTTGGCCCATAAGGATGGTTAGTATCCTCCTGATTTAAAGTCAGTGATCCCACGTTGAAATGTAGATCCCTCAGGGTAAAGTCCCCCCCCTGACTTTACCCTGAGGGATCTACATTTCAACGTGGGATCACTGACTTTAAATCAGGAGGATACTAACCATCCTTATGGGCCAGCTGTGCCTGTTTTTGTGTGAGCCAGGATTTGAAATGGATATAGTTTAACTAAATCGCCGACAGATAGTGCTGATGTAAATGCTTTATTTCAGCTATTTATTTCAGTTTCCAAAACTTAATATGCTAGCAAAAAAGAGTTCTTAATTTTATAATTGCTCTCTGAAAACCTTATTATCTAAATATTCCCTCCTGATAGCGTAATTAACAGTTGATGTCGTATACTCTATTGGAGAATGCTGTAACTAACTCCTCGTTCAAATCCTGGTTCACATAAAAGTTGGTACACTTTTTATAATGGCAATGGGAAGTCTCCTCCTGATTTAAAGTCAATGGTGGGATCCGAACCACGATGATAGATTATCAAATTTGTTACCCTGAAATGCTCGTTAGACATTAATGTCCCAGATCAAATACTATTATAACGTATAGTAGTGTCACTGTGCAAACATAATACGTGCTTGTAGAACATCTGACACTAGAGATATATCTGAGAGTTGTCGAGACACTGTACCAAGATAAATTGCGTTCCTAAACAGAGGATTCATCAATGGAGAGAATAATCTTGAGATAGTCTTACAACATTACAACTGAATACTTAAAATGTTATGCTAAATACATATATTAACGTTGTATGTTATATCATTATTGCCCAATTGAAAATAGCCGCAATTTCTTATGTTGTTATAAAAAATTTCATTTTAAAAATGAGTAAGAAATCGCAGAGTTAAAAGTCTTATCACACTGATCTTGAAATGAAGTACGTACTTACGATAGCAGAGATTGTAATTCGTCTTGGAACTTACCTGTAATGAGAAAGACATTGTTAATTCATTTAATAGGATATATCAACAATGTTATTAATACACATATAATAAAAACTGAAAGAAAGATTTTACAGCGCGTAGTAAAATTTTAAATCAATACAGTAAAATGTTTGATAGTATTCAAAAATTATATATTGTATTGAGATTTTCAAAGATTTGTATTGTTTGTGTGAAAAGTGAGGGGATTAAGTTACTTTATTATACAAGCAGCATAGTTCAGTAACCGATCGGAAGAGAATGAGTTTTATAGTTCAAGAATTGTTATTGGAATATAATAACTAGGTGAACTCTACGTTGTATACGACGATCAGATATTAAACATCAAACGTATTTGAAAATCCAATTTTCTTAGCAATATTATATTGCTCAGTCAAGTATGTTTTATGCAATTTCATTTGCTTAGTATCTTTGCACCACGTGGAGTGTATACAAATGCTAAGTAGGTTATTATAATTTCAAAGATTCGTTTTATTTGTGTGAAAAGTAGGGATTCAGTTGCTTTATTACAAGCAGCATAATCTAATTTCAGTAGCCGATCGGAACGGAATAAGTTCTATATTTGAATATGAGTTATTGGAACATAATAACTAGATGAATTCTACTTTGAATACGACGATCCGTGATATTAAAAATCAAACCCATTCCAAAAGAAACAAGTTATCCAATTTTCTTAGCACTATTGTATTATTCAGTCTGTTTTATGGGATTTTATTTGCTTCATATTTTTTGCTCCACGTGGAGTGAATATAAAACAATTAGGATATCACAAAAATGAAATATTCATCCAACAGTGTGGTTTTATTGATTCTAGTTTTACATTTGAAATGCAAAGGCAGTTCGGAAGATTATTATCTAACAAAACATTACGTACTTTAGTAAAAGTATGACAACCCTTACAGTTGGAGGAAGAAACTACAACATTTTATTAAAAAAGTATTAATTATTTCGTTGCTACACCGATGATTCGACACAATGATAACTGAGATTTATTAGAATTGGTTTAAATTAAGCGTAATAATGGAATGTTGATTGCGAAAGCGACAGCAATTATACTAATCTAGTGGCAGGGCTGAAAATGACATACGTTATGGGAGCGGATATGTAAATGTGGGGTGAGCAAATACCGGGATATATGCGGCGAGTCAGCTCGGCTAATCCTGGACGTACACCGATACACGCACACATTCACACCTGTACACGTTTATATCCACGAGAGAAAACCAAAATAACAATCTGGACGCAAAGGCGAGCTTTCCATAATCCAAGATTATTCTTTCAAACAGAAAGAATGTAGAAAAAATGTTTTGGTAAAGACACAAATTGCAGATGGATGAAATTACCTACCTGGGTAGGTCGCCATTTCAAGCAATAATGTATGTATATACTTATTTATTACGCCAGGGTTTTTTTTTTGTAATCACTAATCCTCCTTAAGTTCTGGACAGATTTTAATAATTTAGGTGTCGTTGGAAAAAATCATTTATGTAAGACGGACTCAAGGGAAGATTCCTAGACGCCCTTACTCTTTGGCATTTCTTCATAAGAACATGGGAATAGGATTTCCAAATAAACAACTGATTGGATTATCAACAGTTTTCCAGCAAATATGTGTTATTATTGCTAGAATTATCAATGTTTTTGCAATCTAATTGCAATCGCAAGCTGCGTCAGGAAAGTAGCAACTAAAAATAAACCGATAAGTGTTCACATATGGTATCTTTATGTGTGACGCTGTAAAACCAGTCTTTAATGTGATTACCATATGGAAATCAGCTGATAGCGAAGCTCCGCAACTAAGGCGACTAACTTCAGCTTTGTCGCATTATCTCAATACCTGAGACAAGCTCATGCTGTAAAGGCCGTGCTATCAACATTACACGGCACACAACTTGTAAGCTGCCTAGTTGCTACAGACAAACATCTGCACCTCAAACTTTGAATCGTCATACAGTGACTAGGTAGCTTTGATGCGAAGTTATATGAAGTATACTGCTGTGTTCGCGTTCGGAAGCCTCGGCAGTATCAGCTTGGATACGAAATATATTAAACAATTGATTGTTGTTAATGGTTTGAGTGCTTTGTCTGTAAATGTATCTGCTGGCAGTTTTTTAACATTGTTGATTGGATATAAACAATCTTAAAAATGCTACTGTTCTGCCTACCGGATGGCTGTTAAAGTGTATAATTGTTTTAAGCCAGGTTATTCGGGTGGCCTAGTGCCTATAGTGTGATAAGAACTGGAAAGGTCGGTTGCTTAAGCAATTGTGAATGCGGACCAATGGCACAATTTACAAGTGTTTTGTAATGTTTGAAGATGAGTTATACGTTTCCATCTCATTGTCACAATACAAAATACACATAGAATAATTTAATTTTATGTTCTCAATTGTATGTATGAAACAGCTCCTCTGAATTCTTTTTGACGCTTCAACCGGCAACAATTCGAACCTTGATTTGTTACTGTCTCGCGTTAGCCCGTGGTTAAACGTCATTAATTACAAGCCTTGCGATGACGTGAATCTGACCCATCATCCATCGAACCATCAGGATCAACTGTTACGATTGGATTACGAAAAGCTCTCTAACCCTCAGCTCGTCTGCCGTGGGTAATCAAGTTGCAGGTAGGGAGGCTGGGGGGATGCGGGTTTCATATCGGAAGACATTTTGGTAAGAGAAACCCATAATTATATCGGTCTGACACTGGAAATCGATGGGAAATTAGTTATTGTATTTACATGGCAATCGTGATTAGTTCACCTTGTTAGTTTACCGATGTCAATTTAAGAGCCTTGGAGACCTCAAATCTCCATGACTACTCAAGTAATCAACTATCGGCAAGAAACTTCGTTCATATTACGTTCTACGACTCCCTTTTATCCGGACCCCTCGGGATCGATCCCTGTCCGGATAGTGAGCTTCCCGGTTAAACCGACGTTTCCCAAATTTAATTATTAAATCAAAACTTCAAAGATTAGACTGTTTGTATATTACATATATCTGGTAGGAATTGTCGTACAAATTATTAGATATTACGAAATTGTCCTTAATCCTCGAAAACTAACTATATTTAAATATTAAAGATATCATAGTATTTAGACACATCAGTACTGGTCTCATATATTTTCCCACCAGAATCGTCGATACAGTACCGTCCATTTCCTGCCGATCAGATCCGGTTAACCCGATGTTTTGATAAAAATTCTCCGGTTAAAAAGATGTGACGTCCGCGATACTCTCGCGTCAGGTTAAACCGATGTCCGGTTACAAGGTGTCCGGATTAGAGAGTCTACTGTTCTGTGTAGTGGAAGACTCGCCACTTCACACCCCCACGTACGTCACCGGAAACCGGTAATCTGTACGATCGAGTGTGCGATAAATCGGCGACCAAACCTGACATTTCACTGCCTACGTCATCCGATCCTCCTTGTATCGATATGATCGCTAATTTGTAGGTGTGGCCGCAATAATCCACTAACGTTGTATTGACAGCTGATAACAGAGAGTCGGGCCAAGGTCGCGCCAGATAAGCGCCAAGGTCGCCCGGCTGATAGCCACTCGTGTTTACTAATCGATGTGTTTATTGTCTTTTACTCCGGCGCTGTCGGCGCAGTCGCGAATATTTTCGCTTGTCTTTGTCATTGTTTGTCTGTGTCGAGTTGTCATTGAGACGGTTCGCTTTCTTGAGACGACTCGGTCGCTCGTCGACGAGCAATTTGAATCATCACACTCATCCTTCACTCATATTCAGGGTAACGTCCGCCATGAGGTACCTGTCTCAAGAAGAATGATTAAGAATGATTGCCGGCAATCAAATCGCCGGTCGAAAGGACCAAAAGGGTACCCTAGCAATCACGAAAGCAATCGTAGTTTGGTAATACCAATACTAATAATTGACATGTACTAATAATTTAAAAAGAGTGGATTATTTTATTTTAGGAGTAAAATTAGTAATTATTTGGCATGTGGTGCTATAGTAGAAATGAATAACCTTCTTTTCAAAATGTAGGAAATGAATTTATGATTCCACAAATTATAGTTTTTTACCGAGCAAGACGTCGAAAACCACGAAACAACGGATACAACTTATTTTTCTTAAGGGTCTTGTGTTTCAAATGGACCGGGAGGGCGGGGTGAAAAAGACCATGCAAAAATTTTAAGATTCCATCAATAGTTAATAAAAGTGGAAACGAAAAAACAGGATTCTTAAAGTAGTTTTTGTGGTTACTGAAATAGTTGGGGAGGCCGAACTGAACAAGATTTTTTTTTAAGATTCGATCAATAGTAACAAAAAATACGGCCGGAAATACAAAAGAAATATTGTTCTGAAATATTTCTTAATGGTACTTAAATTGTTGAGGAGAGCCAACTAAACAACAATTGTCAACAATTTGCAAGATTCGACCGATATTAACGTTGATATGACCGAAAGAAAATGACTGAGACCGGAGTGCGCATGTGCGGACCTCAAATATCGCTCGTGACGGTCGCTTGATGCCATACTCTCGCAAATCTGGTCGCCAAGCGACGTGTTTTTATTGTCTTTTACTCCGGCGCTGTCGGCGCTATCGCGAATATTTTCGCTTGTCTTTATCATTGTTTGTCTGTGTCGAGTGGTCGTTGAGACAGTTCGCATTCTTAGAGAGGTAATGCAATCTGGGAGCTTTCAGTGGAAATGAGCACGATCTTGATAAAACGTCCTCTATAAAAATAAATTTTAGTCCTTCTGATGGTTTGAGAGGCTGGGAAAACAATCTGTCTGCCTGAAAAGGTAGGGGAATTGAACGAAGTGGTTTTACGTGTAGATAGTATGGATGTCGTGGATCAATTATTTCCTTTTAGATCATTAAAAATCAGACTAGCTCAAAACAGCTCCCAAAATCTAAAACCTGTTTTGCGCTTCTATATTTAAATACTTACAAATCTAGTAAAATATAATTGTTATATTTTTTAAAAGGACACTAAGGCTAAATGCCCCTAATAAAGGAGAATTCAAACGATCATTTTTTATTTTAGTACAAAAATGCCTTCATAGCAAACTGACTTTCAGATCTACAATATATTAAAATCGAGCACGCATGGTTTTTAATCAAGGATCAGTATTACATGTTTTATGCAAACAAACCAGACGTTTTTAGATTCCAATGTAAATGTCAGATATTTTACGTTATTTCTCGTTTTATGGTGAATTTCAAGCAATTTCAGTATTTTTCCCGTCATCACGGAATCACGGAGAGATCTTTAATTTTAGCCCTCTCCCATCTTTCCAAGAACTGCCAGACGCTCACAATTTACGTATATCCACTTTTGTTTAAATACAGTATCTCAATTAAGCTAAGTTTACACTAGCATCTAAAAGTGTCGTCACTTGGACACTCTAATTAACATTGTTGCTATACCGATACAGGTTTACCAAAAACAGCCGTGTTAACACTTCAATTAATTGTTACAACACCTTATTTATCATTGGAGGGATGCAGTTTTGAGTGGCGACACAATTATTTGTTTTTACAAATATTTGTGTCGCTACTCAGGATCGCACCTAACCAATGTAATCAATGAAGCGTTAACAATTGAAGTGTTAACACAGCTGTTTATGGTAAACCTGTATCGGCATAACAACAATGTTAATTAGAGTGTCCAAGTGACGACACTTTTAGATGCTAGTGTAAACTAGGCTTTAATTCAAACTTCAATAAGTGACTGGGTCCAAAAACGGGCCCTTAAAACATATTTCTTAACTCGGGGTTCAACTGGCTATTATAATTGCCGTTGTTCTGCGCAGCGAACCCTTTACAAACGCGGTCCTTGAAATTCTGAACACCATTGGCTAACCCCATTAAAGGAATGTTGTTCTCCACTCGGAACACCCCTCACCCTTACCCAGCACAACATGTGCGTATCCCATAATCTTGTTTTGATGATGGAATGGTCTAATTGCAGGTGATTGCTCCACCATATGTTCTCGATAACGTAAGGCCTATCGGTCGCCTGCTGCCGCCCTAATGCAATAGTCTGGTACCCTAGTCACCACTCTACCCACATTTCGGCCCTACTCAATACACGATATTGTTTTTACGTCGCGGTCCATCGTCATTGTTTGTTTTCCTCTTGGTTTTCTGCGCCCAAAGTTTTATTAGAGTTGGGTGCACGAAATAGGGCGGGCGGCAAAAACTGTAAACTGTAACTTGTCTGCTAGATCTCAGATGAAATAACTGATTGAAATGTTTTTGTCGAAATTTTTTTGTTTACGTTTTTTCGGGGCCATTCAGTGTAAATTTATGTTTACTTTAACATATGATCATATTATAGTTGATCAACCACCCATCAAATAATAGTTTCGCCAGCAGCGCGCTCACCCGCCCTATTTGGTGTCCGCGATCATAGTCGGTGTTTATTTGTTCTGTGGGTGGTGAGAGTGTTGATGTACTTTACACAGGTGTTTTTATTTACTCTGTGAAGTATGAAGGTGGAAGTGTAATAAAGTTTGAAGTGTTTGAATAATGAATGAAGCACCAGTTAATGATTTCGATGTGAGATTACCTATTGTTACAAATTTAGCCTTAATTAGGTTCTTTTGCAAGGGTTTTCCCGTTAAAATGCGAATAACCTGTTTGCTGCAGATGCGTTCCGTTTCAGTTCAATATGCGTTTAAAAGGGTTTAATACTACGTACATTTTTAAATTAATACATATTTTTTGTGAATCGTACCTCATCTACAGTTATATTCAAACCTAGGTATAAAACAAGGTGCCAGTACAAGTAGTACTCACGCTTTGACTGCAAGCAGTACTGCAATACAGTTCCTGTACGTGGTAACTGCAGATATTTTGTTTAATTTGATGTAAGCTATTAAGAAACATAATATAATTATTTATTTAAAATGTTGACGTCTTTCTTACTATCGCTGCAATAGCATTTCATTCTGGATTAAAAATACGATGCCACAGTGCCAGTATTTCAATTTCAATTTCAATTCGCTTATTCCCAAAAGAATTACAGATTTGGCCCTGTAAGTCAACAATGGCTTATCAACAGAAACCTTATAAACTAATTACAAACATTGTAATACATACAAATCATATTAATTATATGCATTATGGACCTAGTAGGGCGTAAAGAAATACAGAATAGCATTGTTCTTTTTAATATTAAAAAACACAACTATATATATCACGAGCAGCCCCTGCAGGTGGGATAAAAACTATACAAAACTTACAAAACGTAAAGTCATAATAAATATGTCCTAAGCCTAGATAAATTATGTATATAAAACAAACAACTTAACAAGTATTCCTAGCCTATAATGGTCAACAGAGAAAAAAACATAATAAGTAGGCTTATACTTATTGGCTACCCTAATAATTCGTTTAGCCTAGCTGAAGTGAATTTATAATAACAACCATGAACTAATTTTCATCTACCGTGAGTTTAAGAGCCACTCAAATACCAATTTCTTAAATTTAACAAAGTTTTCTTCAAGGAGTATATTGTTGTTAATTTTTTATCAAAGTTTTTTTCTGGAAGTAAATTGTAAAGAGTAGGAAGCAAATATATCGCTTGATATATTTTAGAAAGAGTCAAGATTTTCCATACATCAGTAGTCTGGATACATCAGTTTTGACATCAGAAGCCTGAAATATCAAGTGCAGTTTAACCTTGTGATAAATATTCAACGGGTCTCACAACCCACCCGTTTATTCGCCAGAGGCTCTGCGACGTTAGCGCCGCTTCGACAAAAGAACCAGTGACAATATACGTTAAAAATAAGCGGCGAACAGACAGGCGGCTGCAGTTCCCTCGTGGAGTCAGGGTAGTGATGGGAACTATCCGATAGAGACGAACTATTCATCCGGTTGTTGCGTGCCAACCGATTTATCCGATGGTTACTTTATTTTCATCGGATGAATCATCCGTTCGTTCGCATGCGATTCATCTGAACGGCATTACAAAACCATCCGTCCTTGTTTTCAATCAATTGTAGAACAAGTAATTCGTCCCGTATTTTCATTCGTTTGAAAACTACGAGTTAGTTATTTAATTACTGAAACTGTTGTTTAATGAACGGTGAAAAAATCCGAGTATTTTTACGCTAAAGATAGAAACATCCTATGTTGTCCTAATAGGTTAATCTTTCACCTTATTTTACCTTAACCTAAATACAAAATGGTTAAGGTATAAAAACCATTATACCTTAAAATCATCCATTTGCGGGTGAATCATCTGCTCAGCGGCTCGACAGTATCTATTTTTATCCGAATAGTTACCCACAAAACCAAAGAAAACTATCCATCTGAATCAGGCTCACGAACAGATGGTTTCATCCATCCACTAGTCGGATAGTTCCTCCCATCTCCACAAACAGCGCGGGCCAATCCGCTACCCACCCCACTACACAGGAAAAACATAGCACGAATCTTTTTTCTGAAAACTATCGGATGAAAGAAAAGCCACCGGATGAACTAACGGATGGTTGAAATCAGTCGTTTCTCCCATCACTAAGTCGGGGAGTCAGCGGCCAAGGCCCGCGCTCACGGCGGCCGAGCGATTCTGTATCACATATTCATGAATGTAAACAAAGGCTGGGCAAGGCTCGAGTTAAGTAACGCCCAGGCGTAATGGCAGGATAATAAATTAACTGAATTGATAAGCAGGAACGGACGAGGCGCCGAGCGTCTCGGATTATCTTATGCAAAAATCCGGCCCGGGAGGACCAAATTGAGGCGTGGGGTTCGCGGATTTGCTCAGCAGGTAAATTACGGGTTGTCAGGAACGGATGAAACTGCGGCGAAATAACCTTTCATGCGGGTCGATTCATTTATGAAGTATTTTGAAGAAGTTTTAGCGAATTTCCCGTATATAGGGAAGAAGCTATTACCGTAGGTCTCATGGTGAGACCTAAGCCCGAGACCATGATAACTTTTCGTTTTGGGGCCACCAGAAGCAAAAAACACCATTCGTTCGAATTTATATATATATATATATATATATATATATATATATATATATATATATATATGTGTGTGTGTGTGTGTGTGTCTGTGTGTGTGTCTGTTAGCACGATAGCGGCCGTAAAAATGGTCCAATCTTAATGAAAATTGGTACAGACGTGTAAAGTGGTAATCACTCGGACGAGTTCGTGAACGAGCCCGATCGGACCACCAGAAGGGGGAGTAAAGGGGGGAAAAACCCAAAATGGGTTTTTTGAGTTTTTTAGATAGAAAAATAAAATTTACCGAATTTTTGTTGGCACTATAGAATTCAGCTCAAAAAAACAAACAATTTAGTATTTTCAATCAGTGCTCTATGTCCATTGGTTATCGAGATATTGATAGTGGTAAACACAGTACACTGTCCCAATGTTAACCTTATGGGAAATAAGTAATATTCTATATCTCGGTTATTAATTTTCTCAACATATCTTGATAAAACTTGGTAAATAGCTTCTTCTAGTTCAGATCTACTAAATATTGTATTAAAACCACCCAGTTTTAATATACCTGTAGCAACAAACCTGCATACTCATTACTCATGTTATTGTTATGAAGCTTACCAAAACATGTCAAATCTCGCTATGTTGGATTGAAATATGTAGTTTTGCATTTGAAATTCGCTGAGTATGCAGGTCTGCTCAACGGGGGTATTATATCAATCGTTATTAGCTGGAAGGAATCAGTCGAAAATGACCTTAATTTAATGATCCCCTTCATAACGTCATATTGTCATATTGACAGTTTAAAAATATAAAACATCCGACCATATTTTATCCCATGAACTCCATTTTGTGAGAGACGTTTCATTCTAAAAAACAAGCAATTTTTTGGAAAGGACGACGTGAGCAATCTAACGAATATTTGACAAACGATCTTTTAATTTTAGGAGTGTAGACGTTTTTAGTACATCGTGACTTTAGTTGATAACACAGCTTCTATCAAAGTTTGATTCGATTATACATTTCTGAATAATTGAAGGTAAAAGCTTTAAAAATCTGTTAAAGGGCAAGGAAGAACGTAGTTTTTAATTCGCCTGTCCATTACGCTAGCCGGATCGTGTCAGCCAACTTGACGGTGTAGTGAGTTGATAGCTCCTAAATTACCTTTATCGTCGACTGGGGGGACACGGCAGTAGATTAGTATCGAGGGGAGTGAATTCTGTTCTACTCTCCGTTCAAAATAGGTTGGCTACATAGTTTTTTTCGCTTTGATTACTACAGGAAATCTCTATAAATATATGGCCTTAGTTAAAAATATGCAGTCTGAACTTTGCATCTCAGGGCTTGTAGCGGGTTATTTTTTCTTTTTTTTGCTCTTGGTTATTTATTTGTTTATTTATTTTTAATTTGGTAATTTTTTGGGTATTTTGGTTATTTTTTTTCAGCCTCAAGAACTGTTATACAAGCCCTGTTCACATTCGTTTATCAGACGTCTCGTAGCAGCATCGCGGCAGACGAATCTCGTCAGCCTGCGTTGCGTGAAAAAACCAATGAGGATCGCCGTCAAATCTGGGCAGATTTGTGATTAGTCTGTCGAGATATTCTTTTTTACCAAGGTTAAGAGTGTAATATCCCCAATATAACGCCGGTTTTCTAAGTTTTTGGCTCAAGGTTAGGCTTGTTTACTCAAGGTTCTTTTTTTAAATTAATATTTTCTTGTTTTAGTTGTTTTTTTCAACCTGAAGAACTGCTACAAGCCCTGTCTGCACCTTTAACTCTTACATTTTTTAAAATTTATAATTGAGTTTGTGTAAGAAATTAGTCTTATAATGGTCCAGCCGAAATTGGTAGCATTCGACGATATAGACTAATAAAGCATGCAGTCGTTTGGAAATAGTTATATAGGCAAATGGAAGTTTTTTTAAAACTTCAAAAAATAGTTAGCTTGAAATAGTGAACTTCAATGGAAGCAAACCGTAACGGAAGCATGGAAGTTAACACCCTCTATAAAGTTTATTAAGCGAAATTTTGTTTCCTGATTTTTAATATAATTATACATTAATAACGCCTGTACGCGATGTATATAAACCAGGCAAGTATGATGTGGATCGCAGAGGTTATATTATCCTATCTCTTCCCCGCGGCTTTTACGGTGTCCGCAACATCAAGCCCAGAATAGCTGCGTCATACGTCTTGATTCCTGGGAGAAATGAACATAAACCTGACAGCAGTAGGCGAAACGTATTTCCAGTGACAATATACCCCGTTAACGTTTGTTATGGGATGTAAACGTCGGGACTAATCTAGTGGCGGGCTAGGAATAGAACCGGCTTGTAAACAGAGCTAATGTTTCCAGACCGGGTGGCCAGTCGGTGCGCTGTCAACGCTTCTTCTCCTGATTACAACACCTGTTTGGTGAATAGAACTAAACCAGGTGGTTCCATTTTAACTCGTCATCACTGACCAGCTGATGTGGACGTAGATACGTTATCAAATTGCTTTACCTTCAATTTTGTTTCAGTTCAGAAATCACTGCTGGAAGTAGACGTAAATTACGTCATAAGATTCATCGCTAGATACGGGACCACCTTTTTTTATTCATCTTTCTTTCTTTCTTTCTTTCTTTCTTTGGTGAGACAGGTACCTCATGGAGGACGTTACCCTGAATATGAGTGTGATGATCGTGATGATAGCGCGATCTTGTAGCCTTGTTACTGACTAAGGTTGGCACTTCCTTTGTTAATTAATAGCCCAACAGCGACTTGCCTGTTGTGTATCTACACTGAGAAAAATAAATGACATAAAATGTCTGCAGCAGACACTATTTTCATTCACTTTTAGTTATGTCTAAAACAGAACTGGAGGAAAAATTCCGAAACAGATATAAACTTATATCTAAACACGAACAATGACGTCATTAAACACGTCATCATCCTTGCTCTCCAATAGTGGTAATATATATAAAGAAGTGACTGATTTGGAAATAGACTGTAACAATAACTTGCAGTTCCTTTCTGTTTATATTATAGGCTACTCTTGAAATAGTTACAAGCTATCATATTTTCAGATCTAGAAATGCGTGTAACAATGACTAATTCTCTCTAATTCCGACATAGCGTATGGCCAGTCCCCACAAAGAGCAAGTAGAATTGTTACACTTGTCTCTGTAACAGACATAATGAATAGTGAAACCCCGTTAGAATGGTGCTGTATCTGTTATACTTGTCTCTGTAACGGAAATAATGAATAGCGACCCCCGTCAGAAAGGTGCTGTATCTGTTATTCTATATTTGTCACTATATTTGTTTACTATTATGTTTCTACTTGTAATTTGTGGTATTGTCTTTGCTAATTGTGAAAATCAAGTAAAAATTTTACTTTAAAAAATTAAATCCAAGAAAATGTTAATGGAAAATTTACTTCAATTGAATGTTAGACATATCATGTAGCATCAATTAGTCTTACCATCACTTGTAAATATTTCCATAAGTAATGTGAATTTTCTTTGCGTTGCTTAAATCTTTTCAACGTCCGAGTTTTATAGGATTTCTAAAAATGGCAGGGACACTTAGCCACAACTGATGAGTAAAAATGTTAACAGTAAAAAATAAAGGCACTTAAATTATTTTACTCCATCACAAATTAATTACCAGAAGTGTTTATAACTAGGTTATTGCTAACCATATCCTATTTTATATGACTGATAAAAGATTACTTTGATATTACTGTTTCCTATCAAATACAAAATCCAACTATACTAGTGAAAAATACCAGTCCTAATATCACAAACAGTGAGGTTTTATGCAATCAGTGTGAATCTGTCCAATGATTTTTCTCTTTTTATTGAAATTATGTAAGATTGTCACAAATATTAGAAGGTAAATCCTACAATTAATGATAAGACCAATACGATTTGGAAAAAAGTACAGTTACATAATTTTATAAAATGTATTCATGGGTTGTAAACAAATGGGTTATTGTTGACAAAACCTCCTGGAAAGATCTTGAAGTCAAGAAGATCGACAATGTAAAGAACTTGAGAGAAAAACTGTGGGATATGGTACTGAAATAAGCATTGATCACCTTAGACGAAGAGTTTTATCTATTTTTTTATCTCATTTTGTTGTAAATCAGTGTCTTTATGAATAGTCTTTCTGTGGTAAAATTAACATGCATTTACTTTGATCTTTAAAGTTTTGAATAACGAATTAATATGATTTATTATCACTCTTTTCTCCCCTATAAAAACAGTATAAAGAAAGATTTTTACTGAGTAGACAGTGACAACTGAACTTTAGCAGAATAGACATGGTTTTAAAAATTGCCATATTGAGTACTTCCATGAACGAAAAAAGATCCTATGGGCCTATGTTCATACATTTTAGGTAAAATATTAACTAACAAATAAATATTCAAAATTGTCAATGTACTTATTTGTTTTTAAAATGTTAATTGAAAACACAAACAGATAAACACAAAAAAATTTAATTTTTTTCGGGATTCGAAACAATACCATCCCTTGTAATTTTTCTTTTAAACATGAAGAATGCTTAATGAGGTATGGGAGGCAGGATACCATTGTCATTACTAAAGGACTGCATTAGTTTTTAACACCTATTCAAACATAGATCGATAAAAAAATCATCTATGATTTCTCAATCTATTGACACTCAGATTTTTCATCAAATTTGTTTGCAAACAGCCACAGGTAAAATATTACTTTGCTTTGTAAATTTAAGTTGAAATGATTAATAGATGAAACTAAAAATCAATAAACCACTATAAATTTAGCAAATAATTTGTACTAACTACATAAAAACGATGTTGTTTTAATTAATCAACACTCAAGAAAAGGAAGCAAAATAAAAAAAACTGTCTTTTGAAACAGTCCTGATTTATTGATCACAAGAAATCAGGAAAACAAATAAAATATAATGCTTCATAAAAAACTTTAAATATTTACAGTACCTGTGGTTAGCGTAAATTTTCACCAGACCTGCACTCTTTGGTACAGCTTAGCCACTTGGTGAGTATAGAGAATACCAGTAGAAGTAGTTTTATCCGAACAAAGCGCCTTAACTCGTGAAGGACACCTTCATATCTGCCATTTAAGATGGCTGCCATAAATTCATAAATTGCACTATGACTCCAGTAACAGTAGGCCTATTCCGATCATGAAGAACATATTTTTATTTGAAAGGTTGTTTTAATAAAACCATTTGAATTTAATCCTTTTGAAAATTAATAGTTTTTATTGAATATTGGAACAACAAAATTTCCCATGCGGAAGTCTAATTCCTCAATAAAATGCGTTTTGAGGCTATAGCTAAATGTAATATGTTCTCTAGGTCAAAAACTTTTACGCACAGAAATTTTATTCCAAATGGTAAATTATTATCAAAACAATTACCTCGAAAAGATACACGCAAAAGCCGTTTTCCCAGTTTAGCTCGTTTTCTCGCTATTTCATTGAGAAAAAAACATTTACTGTAACGAACCAAGAAAAATCGATCATGATACTGTAGTATAATTCTATGATTCTACCCATTCTGATAAGCCAAAAGGTGTTTTTGTCCGTCCAATGTTAACATAGGGAAAATTAACAGGTCCTTCCATAATAACTTCATCCGTCGGTATATTTTTTTTTCTTAAATATGAAATATAAAAATTTGAACTTTATAAAATAAAAAATCCTAAATAAATAATTAATTGCCAAACTGTATTTCAGTTTGTTTTTCGATGATTTTTAGTTGTAAAATCAAGCCCCCCCCTATACGTGAAATTCGGTGGAATGGGGGTGTTCTTCATGAATTTGAGGTCGGTTCTTCGTGCAAAAATACTTCTACTGATATCTTCTATACTTACACCACGTATCAAGAATCAAGAATCAAGAATCAAGAATCAAGACTTTATTAAACAAAACAAGACAGAAGGCTTGTACAGTTTTCGTCAAAAAAAACATTTGTGACAATTAATTAAATGATTTATAGCCTATTTGACAACTGACTTAAGCTATAATACTATGTGGGTTGAGTTAAAAGCCAATAAAATTAACAAAAATCAACAAGATAAAATAAAAAAAATGTTAACAATAATATAACATTCATATAAAATATAAAAAAATTAACAGAATGTAGAGTAACTGAATATAAAATTTAAAAGTTAACAATTGAATATATCTATGACATTAATTACAAGTGTGTTTAGCCAAATTATTTAAAGCTAAGATCAATTTTTGTACAGCTGAAGTATTCATCTATACTGTAAAAAGGATTTTCATATAACCACTCCAGCAAACAAGATTTAAATGATTTCATACTAACATGATGAGATTCCGAGGGTAGCCTGTTAAACATTTTGATACCAACATAAGAGTAGGATTCCTGAGTTTTCACGAGCCTAACTTGTGGTAAGTCTAATTTATTCCTACTCCTTGTTAAATGCTCATGGTTATCACTCCTTAATGCTAAAGACCCTAAATTAAGTTTTACATTCAACAGACATTTAAAAATAAATAGATTATACACGGTAAGAATTTTTTCATTCTTGAAAAGAGGTTTGCAATGTGCCCTGTAGCTGGAGTATGTAATAATTCTAATTGCCTTCTTTTGCAATAACAGTACTCTTTTCATATCATGGCCACAACCCCAAAGTAATATACCATAACTTATGATGCTATTGAAAAAAGCAAAATAAGCCATTCTCAAATAAGATTTTGGAATACAATTTTTAAGTTTACGAAGTAAGTAAATTACTCTTGAAACCCTACTGCATACATTATTAATATGATCACTCCAAGTCAACTTAGCATCCAAGGATATTCCCAATAATTTTACGCTTCCATTTAAATGTACCAGGCTATCATTTTGATGATTCAAGCTAAAGAGTATGGACTGAGTTTTGTTGTTATTTAATAATAAACCATTGCTTTGTAACCAAATATTACATTCTGAAATACAGTTTGCCATCTGAACTTTAATATTATCAGTACTGACATCGCTACAAAAAAGAGTTGAGTCATCAGCAAAAATTAAAGATTTACATGATTTAGGAACATTAGAGGGTAAGTCGTTAATTAAAACTAGGAAAAGGAATGGGCCAAGGACCGATCCCTGGGGTACTCCACTTCTCGTAACCGCTAAGAATGGTTGAATCAAAAAGTGCAAGATTTTTATCCTAACTACACGTCCTAACCTTGAATAAAATAGAAAAACTCACAATATTTTACAGTGCTTTCTACAACAGAAAAAAAACGTCGATGAAGTACCATATAACTTCCGAGTGGTCAACATTTCACAGGTGATTTGATCGGTTTCATTACAAAATATCAGTAATGATTACAACAAACAAACAACACAGCACAACACACGTGAAGCACAAGTAGAAGCAGACCCGACACACTACACACTTCACACGACACACGCCTCAGTTCACCCGGTCTCCGATTCACCGACTGACGAGTAACTACAAGCACCACGATGTAAGATTGATATATAACTTAACACCAAGCTACTGTAATATAGTAATTCCAGTCAAATTATATGTGTGGTTCAGATTTAACTATCTCAGCTGGCTATATTTAGATTTTGTTTTTAAATATTAGGTTTCAATTTGAGATATAACAATAACTATACCGTAAAAATCACTGTCTGGTTTAGACACAGTATATATTTGCAGCGTACAAAACCATAAATCTGTTACACATGTATAGTTGACTGAAAAAGACAACTACTATATCTTAAATAGTAAAAATATATACATCTACTACAACCATTACAGCTGTTGGTTTTAAACATATGCTACGTAAGTGACAGATCCAACTATAGATCAAGGGAGTTTAAGTATCACAGGAAAGGACATGCAACATAACTGTATCAGTTATACGTTATGATAAATCTTTGATTTCGGCAATAGATATTACAACGGCGGCTAAAGACAAAGCTTATATCCAAAATGAATTTGTACATCCAAAGTTGTGACGTCATACATTCCAGATATAAGCCTTATTTTTGTAGGAGTCATACGTATATGTTCCAAAGTCACAACAAGTTTGATTTTTTGATATAAGCCAATAAATATAGGGTTATATGAAATACAAACATTTCCTATGTTCTTACGAAGAAAAGGTTATGTCCGTTTAAAATATTTTATATCTGTAACTTACACTATGTTACGAAACCCAATATAATCAGTGCAATCAGATATACTTATTGTCGGAATAGATATTAGGCCAAAAGTGATTTTTCTCAGTGTAGTAAGGATGCAGACTTAAGCTTCAGGCTATTTGCTTTTTAGTGAATTTCCTATGGAATATTGAGCTATTGGCTTCTGCTCCGGTGGCACGGAGTTATGGGACCATGATAACTTTTCGTTTCAGGCCCCCCAGGTGCCTGCATGTGCGACACTAGCAATCGTTATTTTGGTCTGATTTTCTTTAAATTTTGAATGCAAATTTCTTTATGTGATATCTTGCGCACATAAGTTGGGTGAACAAACCAGAGTCCAGACCTCATTCTTGGGAAGTCAGTGCAACGAATTTAGGGTTTTGGGACCTGCGGGCCCGGCGTCGTGCTTGCCCCAACAACAACTGCCCCGTCCAGAAAATTGGTTCTCTACCTTTTTCCCAACATTTGCATACTCATCTCTGAGTATTGTTATATTATTTCTTCGCCCTCTAGTAAAATTAGTTTAATTATTGTGCCTGCAGGGAACGGGAGTTGGTTTGGTATGACCAAAAACCGATAAAATGTAAAAGAAATATTGATATTAAAAATATACTATGATATATTTTTAAAGTATAGTATAGTAATAATATGATTAAAAAATCAAGCGTCGTATTTTTTTTAAATTTGGTTTATTTTTTAAATAGGTAACTTTCCAATTTGAAGTGTAGCTTTTCGCCAAAGATCATCGCGATTGATTTTCTTAACTGGCATTAAAAGATTAAAGGTAAAATAAAATTGCTGGTTGTAAATTATAATTTGTGATTATACGTAGTTGAGTTTTCTTTCTCCTACGCTTGCCACGACGGAACGCTGAAATCTGTTTTCGCTGTTGTGGTTATAAATGAAAAGTTCCCTTTAAGGCAAAGCTAAATCAAACTCTACAACTATCTCAAGAGTTTATTTATATATGTTATGGTTAACGCATGGTTCAGTGCAGTTTAATTATAAATTAGTGATTAGGGGGATTTAGTTTGATTTATCAAGATCGATTGACAGTTCCATTTCTTGGGTATCACTGTAATATATGGGCTACATGAAGCACCCAATAGGAATTGGAAATCTGTTTCATATATTTTCAATTCTTTACACCTTACCGCTAAGTATTCACGTTCGATGGTGCGGTTTACATTTATTGAGATGTCTTGCATTATACCGCACATAAAATTGAGTTTACTTTTAATCAACGAATAAATCACATAATGCGCGAACTCGTCAGCGGCGTGTAAGCGGGGCGATTATGCTTGTCGGTGCTCGGGCCCCATAATATTGATCAGGGGGTGTCGGTGGTCGCCGGGGGGGGGGTGACGTCACTAGCTGGCCATGACGTCACTGACTGCCCTGGTAACCCATATTACCGGGCCATCTGCAGCACTGCTCATAATTAGTGTACCCTTTAATAGTTCCCAAGTCGATCATAAGTTTGTTTAAGTCTTTAAGGGATTAAACAGTGTTTAATACGCTCTAACGTTGTTTCACTTTAACATCAGGTAAATTTCTCGTTTGTTTTTTTTTTAATGATATAATTTGATTGTATCGTGCAACTTCGTGGCTTAGAGGTAGAGAGAGGTCTGTGTACCGGTTAGATTCGTTGAATTAGATGAAAGATTGTAGTACACTCCTATGGTTATGCAGTGACAATAAAGCCAACAAAGATAATTCATCCACAAGCCATAAAAGCCAACAAAGAAGTCATTGGTCCATCTAGATGGAAAAATATGCCTAAATAAATCATTCCAGGAAGCTTGATCGAATGAAAGTTAGATTTAGGGATTCCTGTCTCAGAGGAAAAACAACGTGTCGTACAAAAGAGCGTTCTCGTGCAACGTTGAAATAAGAGGTTAATTATTTGAAGATTGTTTTCATAAGTTAATGAAGCATTTCACGCTTATTTCCCTCGTGATTTTGACCATCATTGAAAATACGAGCGACGAGCGACAGTCCCTAATTTTCTCATGAAAAAATAGGATATTATTTTGAGAATCCCATTGAGTTGAATAATTGAGCTGGTTCAAATTCAAATTGAAATAGTTTTAAAAATTATTATTTACTCGCCAAGTTTTTCAAAGCTTGTCGTCGAGGTCCATTTGTAAATCTAAGAAAAAAAGCACTGTAAATGCAGTTAAAATTTTTCTTTTTATTTATTAGAATGATAAATTAATTTTTTCCCATGATCTTAATATTTTAAGGCGGGTTCACCTATCACTAATAGTCTGTTGAGCTCACAGCTGTAGGACAGTATTTATTCTTTGTCAGTTGTTTCTTAGTTGTACTAAGAGAGTTAAAGTGTTTAGGCTATATAATTATTCAAACAGCAGTCAACTCCGATCGTCACAATATTAGCAGAGTTCCCTATGATTCATCCGTTAAAGATGTCCTATAGCGATCTTCTAATCACTCAATCACTTCTAAAAGGTATGCGGAGTGTAGATGTGGGGCACAAGTGTTTGTTCAGCTGTGTGTTCAGTGTTCAAGCGTTCAGTGTGTAGTCAATGGAGTCGTCTCAGACCTCGCTCTGACACTGTTCAGTTCAGAGAGCTAGTCGGGCACATGGATGCAGCGCACTGCCTTGCACGTCATGTTAAGTATGGACTAGATTTCCCATAAGATACGTATAATGTGATAGTTATTTACATCGTACTATACTACAGAAACATCTATTTTCTGTGCCTTACTCTTGGCTGGAAAGTTACTCTTTGCCGATAGCAGTGCACATTAAATTTACCGTGCACTAGGAAACGGAAATAACGGAAGTAAGTAAACAATCAAAACAATCAGGTGATTGCAGTGAACCGGTGCGGCGTTTAACGCATGTTTATTGGTTACTTTAGAGGAATGTGGTGGCAACACTGGTAGCAGTAAGCAGTATCAAAATTAAATGTTTGTTTATTATAGGTTAGGGAGAATTGTTAAACGGATTGCTTTATGCAAGGAATACGTTATGATTAAAGAATATGTTTTTTCTGAGTACTATGATGTAAAGTATCGTACGTCATATGCCCGGTAATTTTTACCGGACTCACATGAAAATCATGCTCTCTCCTCTGGCTGGCGCTGGAACTATTATGCTCGTCCGGTAAAATAGTACTTACCGGTCTACTAACGTAATATTTACTATTAAAAAGGTGTAGTCACGTTTACTTCAAATATTTATCATCCTTATTATATGTTCTCCATACCTTGCCATGGATTGGAATAGCTTTATTGTGTGTTAAAATACGTAAACTTCAGTTGTGAAATCTTGTTAGACCTTTCTGCTTTTTGTTTGTATTATTTTTAATTTTGTATGTTTTTGATTGACACTTCTTCGATTTCTTTAATGTTTAAAGTTACGATATAAGTATATAGGTAAAGTCACAGTGGATTCACACTGCGATAAAAACTAAATTTGTCATAGGGTATAAGTACGATATTTGATTGAAATTTAGAAATTTATAATGATTTTCATTTAATTTTCGCACTGTATTTGGCAATTAATCATTAATTGGTTCTGAGCCTGTACCCAGATCCGAAAACTAAAAAACTGCGACTAGGAAATCCATTTCATAAAGTAAAATCGCACTGTTTCACATATTGTGAATTATAACAATAAATACTTTTAACAACAAGATGATACCTTTTAATCCTTTAGCGCCCAGTGTTGCCTTTTGGCAACGCCATGTTTCTGTAGATTTTTCTCTAAAATTATTTTGTTTGAACCTCAAAAGCACACAGTTGCCTTTTGTCAACACCCTTTAGTTCAGAAAACAGCCAATAGATGGGAGCTTAGTCCAGTTGTCTTTTTCAAGCGATCTTTTACTATAGTTCTAGACATTTCGTATTTTGGGAAAAAATATCTTATCAATCCTCAGTTATTCTAGTTTATGTTTCTAATAAGTTTGAGTAATTTAAGCGAGTATTTCCATAATTTTATGTGAGAAAATCGCCGTGTTGCCAAAAAGCAACTAAGGGCGGATGTGACATTAAATTTCACTAGTTTAATTCAGTTTCTCCATATAACCCCTTGCTAATATTAAATTCATTTATAGCTAATATTTTATGTTAATTATATGTTTTTTGGCCATTTTGTATAGGACATGATTTAAACTTCACAATGGACCAAGAATATTTGGACGAAAAGGAAATAGAACGGTTTTTATTAATACCTGATGACAACGTGTCCAAAGTGAGGGACATAGGGGACATTGGCATTAGGGTCTAGCCTGATGTAACCACAAGTGCCCGTAGTTGCTTTCAAGCAACAAAAATTTTTTTTTAACTTGTGAGGGAAAATTTAAAAAAAACAGTTTTAATGGGTTATTTAGACCCTAAATAAAAGAAAAATAGGAAAAAATATTTTTTTCTCGGTGCATCATAATTCGGGTTTCAAAGGGTTAAATGTGGATATTTGCTACGCTTCAGTTTAACTCGTACAGAAATCCAAGCAAATGTGCGAAACCCCTCGGCAGACAATTGCCGGAGGAATGTCGGGACAAAAGCTGGAATTAAGGAGGCGCAATTTCTACCGTTTAAAGGGGTTTGAGGACAGAAGATATGAAGGTGCCGGTATGGAAGGAGGTGTGGAATTTCATAATGAACGAGAGAACGAGAAGAGCGACCCCCCCGCCCCCCCCCGGGCGGCTATATCCGACCCGTGTGTTCCGCTCATCGCAGTTTAGGGCGACGCGACTAGGCCGACAATTAATATATCCTGCTGCTGCTGCAAGCGTCTGTTCGTCCTGTGCTGGCCCGTGGGTCCGTAGATTATTTTTAACTCGTGTTTTATTAGCGAATATAAAGGATGTTTTTTTAAACGCAACCCAAACTTTATTTTTAAGTCAATGATTATTTCCCCCAAGATCCCCGGATTTGACCCCATTATATTATTTTCTTTGGGGATACATATAAATTAACGCATACGAAAACAATTCACAGGATAGTCAGCACCTAACAAACATACATAAGAAATTTAATACAAGAAATTTAAAGAGGTACTTTGCAAAAGAGTGTTCAGGAATTTGATGGAAAGAACACAAATTTGTATAAGTGTTAATAGCGGATAGTTTGAACACATAATGTAAGCGAATTGTGATCAAACTCCCATGTCATCTTTAGTTGTGCATTATTCAATGTTAAAAATGGGTTGCGTTTAAATAAACACCCTATGTCTGTTAAGAGGATAGCGGCCGAAAATATTGTCCGATCTTAATGGTGTTAGGTAAAGTGGACTAGTTCAATAACCAGCCCGATCGGACCACCGGAAGGGAGTGGGGGGGGGGGGGGTAAAAGGGGATAAACCCCTCCAAACAATTTAAGATTTTGAATCATTGCTCCATGTCTATTAGTCTGTTAGCTATCGAGGTGAATAACTTTTTATTTGTATCAAGTAGAAACTATTTTTTGCAAAGAATTTCTCAGGTGCATTTTTTTATCATGGTCATGATCAGCTGGGAAAGAGTAATTCTGTTTTAAACTTTTAATCCACTTAATATAAAAGATTTTGTATGCAACTTAATAACTGTTTTGCCTACTATAAACGACAGTGATGAACTCGCTAGCAGTCAAGTTTTAAATATATCTATGTCGGCGATGCTGGGAGTCGATCGCGGCTCGCTGGTCGTCCATTTCGACGGCTTCTGTTTCTTTTTTAATTAAACGTTGTCTCGCTTCACAGAGAGCACCTCGTGCTTTGACGAGCCGTCAAACTGCAAACTACAATACACAGCACACATGAATAACCGATGTGAAAATATGCTATTTTTTAATTCGCAAGGGGCCGTCCATAAATTACGTCTTCTGGAAATAGGGGGAAGGGTTCAGATTGAAAATGACGTTAGGATGATATGCGAATGGTAAACGCTGAGATGACGTCATTTTCAAATTTTGTTTTCAAACATTTAGAATTGAAAATTGTAAACTTTCGATTTGAATCCATTAAATTACGCAGTTAAACAGCTTAGAAAATTCATTACAAACTATATTCTATATTTTTGCAATATTCGTAAAATGGCAATTTTAGCTTCAGGTCAGAAGGAAACCACAGTAAATGCGGATTTTAATGACCAATTTTTTAAGATTTGTTAGCAGTCATCACGTCTAGTCACTATACTAGCTATCATTAGCCATGACTACTAGCTACAAGGACAAAAGATTTGTGGTTTGAATCATTGATTAGCGACAAATTAGTTCAAAATGGGTCTAAAACTTAATTTGAGGGTTTTAAAACCTCAACCACCCTAGACCTCAACCCCACCTCAACCTCAGTAGAAACTTTTATCAGGGCTTTCCCCAAGATTAGCATTATTCTGGGAGTTTGTTGTCTATGACGTCATTTTCCAATGGTGGGGGGGGGGTGCATTATGAAGGTAGGATGATTTTAGGGAGGGGGGTCCAAAAATGGGCAAAAAGCGATGACGTAAAAAGCAAGGACGGCCTCAAACCGCGTGTGACTGCCCGGCGTTTATTTATAGAGGGTGGACGTCTCGACTCACAACATATTTACCGCCCTGACAAGTTGCAAAACACGGGGTTTTATAACCGGTGGCCGCCGCGCGTGCCAAGCCGCCGCCGCCGCCGCCGACTCGGCTCCAACTCCGCCGCCCGCTCAAAGTTTCACTTTCCTTGTAAATATCGTAGTTGTAGTCTTGTGACAGCTGCGGTTTGTAAACGTCGCGCGGTCGGCCGTTGCGGTTATGACGAATCTCGCCGTTGCCGCTACCGCGCGGGGTATAGCTCAGCGCGGTGAGGTAATTGTCACCTGCAATTTCTTTAGTATGGGATATGTTAATCAGAATGATTTTATAATAATAAATAAACATAAAATAAATTAATGTCGAAAAAACTATTTAATGGCGCTAAGTAAGGTTAGGTTAGGTTAGGTTTGTTTAGGTTTAGTTAATGAAATTAGTTAGTAATCTAAACAAACCTAACCTAACCTTACCTTACCTAACCTAATGCCATAAAATAGTGTTTCCAACATTTTTATTACACGTTTATTGCTTCATATAAACCCATTCTGAGTAACATATTCTAATACAAAAATACCCCCGTTGCAGCAAACCTGCATACTCAACGAATTTCAAATGCAAAACAACATATTTCAATCCAGCAATCCAATGAGATTTGACATGTTTTGGTAACTCCATAAGAATAATATGGTGAATGAGTATGCAGGTTGGCTGCTACAGGTATATTAAAACTGGGTGGTTTTAATTCAATATTTAGGAGTAGATCTGAACTAGAAGAAGCCATTTACCAAGTTTTATCAAGATATGTTGAGAAATAACCAAGATATAGAATTTTACTTATTTCCCATAAAGTTAACATTGGGACAACGTACTGTGTTTACCTCTTTCAGTATCTCGGTAACCAATCGACTTAGAGCAGTGATTCAAAATACTAAATTGTTTGTTTTCTTTTAGCTGAATTCAATACTGCCAACGAAAATTCGGTAAATTTTATTTTTCTATCTAAAAAACTCAAAAAAACCCATTTTTGGGGGGGTTTATCCCCCTTTACCCCCCTTCCGGTGGTCCGATCGGGCTGGTTTACGAACTCGTCCCAGTGATTACCACTTTACACGACTGTACCAATTTTCATTAAGATTGGACCATTTTTACGGCCGCTATCGTGCTGACAGACACACACACACACACACACACACACACACACACACACACACACACACACACACACACACATATATATATATATATATATATATATTATATATAAATTCGAACGAATGGTGTTTTCTGCTTCTGGGGGCCCCAAAACGAAAAGTTATCATGGTCTCGGGCTTAGGTCTTACCATAAGACCTACGGTAATAGCTTCTTCCCTAAAGGGGAAATTCGCTAAAATGCAGGTGAGAAGCGAATAGTAAACAATTACCCGCGATGACAACCTGCTGAAACAGTTTGGCGCGGTGCGCAACAGCGGATGAATCGAATGAATCGTTGGACGGGTTCCAAGGTTAACTGCAGACAGTGCGAGTGGATAACAGCCGAGCGATCGTACGACTATAAACACCTTGACCGCGGGATCTCTTAGGACAGCGGGCTGGAAAAAGCTTTATTTTAGTGAAATTTATCTTACTTAGCTAACAAACAGCAACCCTTATATTCGCAATAAACAGGGTGTCTTTTTTAAACGCGACCCATTTTTAAGATTGAATAAAGCTTACTTGTTACTTGTACGCTTCCTCGCCACAATCGTCGGAGATCGGGGAGTCGCCAGTGGTTATTTTCAAGTAATCCATTTATTGTTGGCTACATTTATTTTTTAATCTTCTTTCCTGCTCTCAATTTATTTGTCTTGAACTTAGGGTGGCCTGAGTTATTTTGGTAGGAATGTTCTTCAATGTACTTGTTATGTTGTAATATATGGCCTATCAGAAAGATATGCTTTTATTTTTTTTGATAAAGTTCTTCTTTTCCGTTATTGATTTTATGTTGTCGGGCAGCATGTCGAAGAAATGAGAGCCTGTATAGAGTGGTGTATTGCTGAGCTTACGCAAACGGTGCTGTGGAAGATCTATATTGGAAGATCTATATCTAAGCACATATAAATAAGTAAAAGTGTATTGTTTTGTTGATCTTTACATTTTGTGCTACCTATCATTTAAGTTTGACCGCATTTACTATAAATTACGTGTTCAAACAATCCGCCATTGGTATTTGTATGAAGCTGTGCTCTCTCCATCAAATTCCCGAACACGTGTTGCAAGGTACCTTTTTGAATTTCTTGCATTAAATTTGTTATCTTTGTTTCGAGTGGTGAAAATCCTGTGAATTGTTTTCAAAGGCCTTACTTTTTATGTATCCCCGAAGAAAATAATTTAGTGATGTCAAATCCGTGGGGATCTGGGGAAATAATCCTTCACTGATAAAATAAAGTTTTTGGTTGCGTTAAAAAACACCCTGGTATTCACTTTTTAACTCAGATTCTTAACATTTATAGAATATCAGGTGTTTTTGTTTTACGTCCTCAGTAAACTTTGTGAACAAATTATTTCTTATTTTCTTTTAGTTTCTTTAGAAAAACCCGGGATGAATCCTTTATCTGAATTAAATAATCCAGGATCGGTGGGATAAAGTATAACCGTCGCGTCGTTTAAAACGGCTCTTATTATGTAACTAGAATCAGTCGGTTCTAAGGTAAAATTATTCAGGTTTTATACGATAAATATAACTAATATAATAATTTTACTCAACCTTGCAGCCGTTTCTAGATTTTAGAAAAGTTTTAATTCACGAGACCATCCTGTACAACGAAATAGGTTACTCGTAAATGGTAATAATGGCAAAGTTATAATGGAAGTTCGCGCCAGGGTGGTATAAATCAATAACGGGTATTAAATAAGAAAGAAACTAGGAACAAAGTTCGTGGCCAGGAAGGAAATTAAGTTTGCGTGTGGGAACAGTTTATTATTTGCAACTCTGCGGCCCCGGCGTCCGCGCTTAATAGATAATTCATCGGATACGTGTTCTCATCTGCGCTCACTTGCAACTTCGCTTTTAGCGAACGATACTATTGAAAATAAATAAATAAATAAACAATAATTTTATTCACCATTGTTACAGTGTTACATCTGAATCATAATTATCAATGAATGAATAAATAAATGTATACATATATTTTTTTATAGAAACAGAAATTTAATAAAACTCTGGTGAATAATTTAGTTCCCCTAGGCAAATGCCCATAAGGGGTAACCTTAATAAAAACAAAAAACAAAATTAATAAAATTTATTCCAAATCTAGTGTTGCTCATAATTATTTGATATGTAATTTTCTCTTTTAAGCAATGTTTAGTTTTATAGTATATATTTTTATATTTATATTGCTACTAATTTGGTAAGTGGCTTATAAATCTATTTGAAAAAAAAATATTTATATAGGTTATCTCCTTAATAAAAATTGAAAATTTTCAATTCCCAAAAGCCAAGTTTTTAGCCCTTTTAGGTAATTCGATTTTAGTTTCATCTGAGCATTCATTACATTATTTATAGTTAAACTATATAATCTTGGGGCATTGTATGTGTAAAAATGAAGGTATATCGTCAAATTTGGTTGTGTTAATTGGATAGCATGTCTGGTTTTTAAACCGTAGGGTCTTAATAGGGGTTCTGTTTTAGAAATACTTCTCTCAAAAAATGTTTTTAGAACTTTATAAATATACAAATTTCTAATTGGTACTATTTTTAATTGGGAGAACAGTGGCCAGCAATGTTCCAATCAAGATTTTTTTAGTGTTATTCTAATTATACATTTTTGAAGTGTAATTAGTGGTCTTAAGTTTGTAAAATAGTAAAATAATATTTACATCAAACCACACAGAAACATGTGTTTTCTGTGCCTTCCTCTTGGCTGGAAAGTTACTCTTTGACGATCACTGCACGGTAAATTTACCGAGCAGTGCACAGTAAATTGACCGTGCACTAGGGAACGGAAATAACGGAAGTCAATAATGAAAACAATCAGCTGATTGCAGTGAACCGACGTTTAATGCATGTTTGTTGGTTACTTCAGAGGAATGTAGTGACAGCCACTGGTGGCAGTAGCAAAAATGTTTGTTTGTTGTAGCTAGGTTTGAAGAATTGAAAAACGTAATAGATTATGAGAGGAATAAGTCATGATTAAAGAATATGTTTTTTTTCTGATTAGTATGATGTAAAGTATCGTGTACGTCACACGGCCGGTAAGTTTTATCTTACTTGCATGACAATCGGTACTTTCCGAGCTTGTAACGTAATATACTATTAGTTTGTACCTTGACCTGAGTTATTTTGCAAACCAATTATTGCATGTTGAAAACCGCTCGAATATTAAATACAATTTTATAGATTTTTTAAATACGTATTGCGTTTTATATGAATTTGGTTTAAACTAGCAGACGTTGTCATGCCTTTGACTGGAGAGATGGCTATGCTTTCTACCAAACATCACCTGACCTGTTCAAGTAAACATATAATTAGCTTTTATGTGAGCAATATTTTTGCTTGAGGTTAATATAGGAAGGAACCCTTTTGGGCCTCTAGAGAGGAATCTGATTAGGTTACGTTGAAACGATTGGCTTAAAAACAGTCCCCATGAAATTTTTCATTATTATACCAAGTTAATAGCAGACTTTCAAACGGTGTCTGAGTCCTCAAACTTTAAATGTACATAAAGACCAACACTTTTTTTATAATTTAGATATATTTATACGTTTGTTAAGTCTTTCGAAACGCATTTACTTGAATATTAATTGCGATGCATTTGATCGGCGTTCATGTAAATTATTTTGCAATGAAAATTTCCACTTTACGTAATAGCATAAATTAAATAAATAATAACCACTGGTTACTTAAGAACTGACACACAATAACAAAATAAAAATAAATCATGTTTGTCTCTGAGCGCAATAGCCTAGGCTGTTATTGTTTGGTCATGATTAGCTTTAACTTCGTCATAACCAGTTGTATTATGGAGATTAAAAACAGCTTTAATAATATAGCTGTGATGATGGTTTAAGTTGTCATAAAACTTTACATAATAACAGGGAAGAAAAAAGGAATTTTTATTGCAGCGTTTTGATTACTATTTTAAGTAGCCTGCAAATTAATGGATACGTTAATCCTGTGCACCTAATTAAAGAAACGATTGCTCATGATTATCTCCTTGAAGTTGTTGATGCGTCTGTTTTTAGCGAATTTAGCTAAAGGGATTGAACTATTATAGTAAATCTCATGGTAAAATCCCAGCCCGGAACCATCAAACTTTTCGTTTAGGGGGCTTCCCACCCGCCAAAAACACCTTTTGTGGATTGTCGTACGAACTATTAAATATTTATTGTTCATAAGCACAATAAATCTTATAAAAATGGTCCGCTATTAACGAAATTTTGTACAGATATTACATTAAATCACGTCACCAGACGCCGAACAATAAGGCGAGGGGAGGTGGGGGGGGAGGTATTTAAGGTGAATATGAGTAAAGAATTGTATTACATGTACGGCGTAATTTTTAGAAGGTTTGATTTTTTATGATACAGAAAAACAGTCAAACATTGGCTCTCCTCATGTTATTCTGTACAAAAAAAGTAATTTAGTTTCATTTGAAATTCTTTTTGGTGATGGTTTTTTTATGTTTAGATTTTGATTTTTGAGGACATTTGCCCTCACCGATCAGTAAAAACAAGTTTCACGACGTTTCGGGATCTGGAAACCGACCCCGTCTTCAGGTGGGAAGGAACCTAGAAGATGACGAGCTGAGAAACACTCAACCAGGAGGACCTGCACAAAAACAAAGCTAGTTCAGATAACTGTAAAAGCGTCAAAAACACTAATGGCTGCAAAAAAAAAACCGCTCCATGTTGCCAAGATAGCGATAGTAGTTAACCCAGCTAACCTTGTAAGAAACAAATAAAATTCTGTATCTTGCTAACTTCTCAATATATCTGAATAAAACTTGGTATTGGGCTTTATATAGTTGAGATATACTGGATAAATATATGAAATGTCTGAGGCAGCGAATCTGCCCACCCCCAGACCTCCAGATCCCATAAGTTTGGAGTTTTTGAAGATGTCGACATGGTAACAGTGTGGAATGCCTTTGAGAACACGACAAGTGACTAGACTAACTTGTGTAATGTAACTTTTTCTTATGTCTAATGTAACTTTGTAACTTGTCTAACTTAACTAATGTAGTGACTAGACTGACCTAAAGTAATAATTATTTAGGATCGATAACTTATATAAACTTACCTAATTTATAATTATAATTTATTCCAATGGCGGTTGGGTACAATTACCAACCTACTCTGGATTGATTCGTCTGGAAACCAGTAAACTTTTTTTCAGTAGTGTAGTTAAAAATGGAAGCAACATTCTACTCAATAAAAAAGATTTCTCCGATAAAATTGCATTTACAATTTTGCAACAGCTAGATCAGCATTAAACTGTCCCCAATCAACTGATTTGCTCTGGACACATGAATTGACGTGATTAGGATAGCTCACTCACATTAGGATTTAGTAGGCCCATGGTCACCGGCCGGGAATGATGCGTTCATGGTTCAATATTTTGTGTCCGACGTCGGTAGTATTTTATTAGTGTGTGTAAACTGTTTGTGACAATCGTGTCCTGTTTAGCGAATTTCCCCTATAGGGAAGAAGCTGTTACCGTAGTACTCATGGTAAGACCTAAGCCCGCGACCATGATAACTTTTCGTTTTGGGGCCCCCAGAAGCAAAAAACACTACTCGTTCATATATATATATATATGAATATATATATATCTATATATATATATATATATATATGTGTGTGTGTGTGTGTGTGTCTTTAAGCACGATAGCGGCCGTAAAAATGGCCCGATCGGAATGAAATTTGGCTCAGACCTGTAAAGTAGTAATTATTCGGACGAGTTCGTAAACCAGTCCGATCGGACTACCGGAAGGGGGGGGAAAAGGGGGGTAAACCCCCCTAAAGATGGTTTTTTGAGTTTTTTACATAGAAAAACAAAATGTATCGAATTTTTGATGGCACCATTGAATTCAGCTCAAAAAAACAAACAATTTAGTATTTTGAATCACTGCTCTATGTCCATTGGTTACCGAGATATTGAAAGTGGTAAACACAGTACGTTGTCCCAATGTTAACCTTACGGGGAATAAGTAAAATTCTATATCTCGCTTATTTCTCAACACATCTTGATAAAACTTGGTAAATGGCTACTTCTAGTTCAGATCTAATAAATAATGAATTAAAACCACCCAGTTTAATACCCGTAGCAGCAAACCTGCATACTCTTTCCCCATGTTATTCTTATGGAGCTTTCAAATACATGTCAAATCTCGCTATGTTGGATTGAAATATGTTTTATGCATTTGAAATTCGCTGAGTATGCAGGTCTGCTGCAACGGGGGTATTTTATGTAGTACGACTTTTCAAAGTTTTTACAATTGCAGAATGGGCCATGTGAGTTTAGTATAAATCGCCCTGAAGATGAGGAGTCATTGTCCTCGAAACATGTTGGCGAAAAATAAAATAACTTGTTGATGACTACTGGCTATATTACGTAAGTAATAATTCTAGAATAAGTAAACTTTTCTTTGATTTTTGTTCCTGAAACAATTCGTCAGTTTGGGTCGTTGTGGCGGCGGCGGGTGCTAACGGTGCCTGCGGTCGGACCAGTCGGTCGGGAGGCGCGGCAGGTGCGCTATGCCCCACTTCCCCGCTGCACCTGCACCTTCACTCTCTCCGTCCTGGCGGCGAACCTGCACAGTTGGAAGCTTTTAAACGATCGAGATGTAGTATAGTACGTTATTAGGCCGGAAAGTACTGTTTTACCGGACGAGTATGGTTATTCGCGCACGAGTGGAGGCGAGTTCGGAATTTTCATGCGAGAACGGTGGCACGATACTTTTCATCATAGTACTCGGAAAAACATATGTTTAATCATAACCTTGTATAAACCACTACGGTACACGATCTTTCATACCTACACCATTATAAACAAAACAAACATTTGTAAACTTTGCTGCCAGAGCTACCACTCCATTCCTCTATAAAGTAACCTATAAAAATGCAATAAATGTTGGTTTGCTGCAAATCAGCTGATTGTTTACTTTCGATTTCTGTAATCGTTGTCCGGAAAGCTTTCCGGCCTAGGCCTAGGTCTGGGACTTAATTTGAACTTTCTTTAAAGCTTGGTTGTTAGTATACGTTTTTTATTATTGTAGACAATCCTTCTGTAAAATATGTTCAACTAAGTCCAGATTACCAATGAGAATTAAGTTTGATCCCTTTTAGCGAACTTCCTTAAAGGAATAATAAGCTATTACGGTAGTATTCATGGTAAGACCTAAGCCCGAGACCATGTTAACTTTTCATTTTGGGGTCCCCAGAAGCAAAAAATACCATTCGTTCGAATTTATATATATATATATATATATATGTCTGTTAACACGATAGCGGCCGTAAATATGGTCCGATCTTAATGAAATTTGGTACAGACGTGTAAAGTGGTAATCCCTCGGATGAGTTCATAAACCAGCCCGATCGGACCACCGGAAGGGGGGGGGGGGGTAAAGGGGGATAAACCCCCCAAAAATGGGTTTTTTTAGTTTTTCACATAGAAAAATAAAATTTATCAAATTTTTGTTGGTACCATTGAATTCAGCTCAAAAAAACAACCTGCATACTCATTCCCCATGTTATTCTTATGGAGCTTAACAAAACATGTCAAATCTCGCTGTGTTGGATTGAAATATGTTGTTTTGCATTTGAAATTCGCTGAGTATGCAGGTCTGCTGCAACGGGGGTATTATTTAAGTTGCTTCATCTTTGGCAGTTAGGACAGAAATATTGTTAACTTTTACAAACTGACATAGTCCACCCCAAAATGCAAATGGTCCATTTCAATACCTAATGAAAAAACCAAAATTACTGTCCCAAGACCAATTTCTAAGAAGACCGAGCATCGTTTTGGCATCTTTAAACGCCCAGCGCGGCCCGGGAGAGCGGCGAGGTTGTTGGAGGACGTTTCCCTCTCGCCTGTCGGAAGCGGTTTTGACGGAGCGAGATCAGCTGACAGAACAGCTGACAGCTGAAGGCGGTGTCGGACAGCTGACTGATGCAGCGCGACTGTGGGGCTCGACGCGCCAATGCAAACATGGCACGGGACCAAGTGTATGTGTTGGATGTTCGTTATCGGCTCTCACGGGTGTTCGTGTTTTCGTACTTTTATACTCCTGTACCACACGTTTCTTAGAGTTTATGGCTAACCAACCTGGGAAAATCCGTTTTTTAAGCTAATTATATCTTTGGCATCATGCGACATAAATTGGTCAAAAATTACTAAGTAACGAAAAACTACCTAAAACCTTGTGATGAACGAATGTGTTCGTTGCACCGCTCAATATAAGGATAATTATTGAAAACAAAAACTTTACTACTTGATTATTTTTGAAAGAAATCTTTCAAAAATAATTTGAAACCCGGTGAGGGTTTCGTATTATTCTTGCTATTTAAAACAGTCGACTTATTTTACCATTTTTGTTCGTGAATAATTGTTAGGGACCAACTATTGTTGTATTTAACGTATCGAAGTATACATCTGAAACATTAGCGAGTTTCACGACCGATAATAATACAAAAATGTTATAAATTGTAATTATTAATTACAATCGATAGTAAGAAGCTGCCACTCACGGCACAATCGATAACTCATAATCGGCGCCAACGTACACACGTTTGCAGTTTTTTTTTATACATACGAACAGCTGATCATAATTCTCGGCATCGGCTTAGTATTTTTCTCCCCAGGGTGGAAACAACTTTTTTTGTCCCACGACACGTATAATGAAAGCGGAAAAGTATATTTCGCACCATTGGCCGAAAATGGGGTACTGCCGGCTTGAAACGGTTGAGCTAGCTAAACATTTTAGCCTGAAGTGCGTACGCTGTTTTTCACTATTCTTCACTATTGAATAAAAACGATTATACTAAATGTTAAAGTTGAATATATTTGAAAACGAAACTTGAGGTTTTGAGCGATAATATAACTTCTTTGTCATGATCATGGTCACATGATATGATCGCAGTAGCCTGTCGTTGGAACCACTTGATTACCGTATTATGTGGCATATGCAATGGTTCAAGCAATAAACGATCAGCTGACTTTACGACCCTAGAGCGGAAAAGAGTTTCTTCCTGCTTCCATGTTTGTGAAACAGGTACGTCGTAGTGTGGTGAAAAAGGTATTTACAACAGTGCGCGACTTGATGAGGGTATTTCCCCCAATCGTCTTGAAATTTGAAAGCTTATCACTCCATGAAATAATTTTACAATGACCCCCAATTCAACCGTCACTAAAGCCAAGTAAAACAAAGTATGTTCTTTTGTCTATACTTGTGTTATATTATTACTTTCTTTCTTACACAATACTGTAATGGGGTAACAGATGAATACACGGTAATGTAGACGGTAACCGAGGGTTTTGTGTTACAGAGAGGACAGGGGGCCGCTGTAGACACGACTGACCAGTACACTGTCCTCATTCGGATACCAGGTGAGAATTGTCAACATTTTTATTGTTGTTATTGTCGGTGTGTTTCAGTTTAAGTGGCATTTTTGACGTTTGATTATTGTCGGTCTGATCTTGTTACAATCAGAAGACGACTTTTTGTCATCTAGTTTCTTCAAGCCACAGACAATTACGTCTGGATGGCTTTTTGTCTGGTAAGAGATACTTTTGATTAAATAGCATAGATTACGGGATGGAACACTTGTGTAATAGCAACAAACAGATGATATTGTCGGTCTGGTCTTATTACTATCTGAAGACGATTTTTTCTCATCTAGTTTCGTCACGTCAGAGACAATTACGTCTGGATGGCTTTTAGACTATTAGGAGATATTTGATTAAATGGTATAGATTACGTGAAGGAACACTTGTGTAATAGCTCCAGAAAGATATTATTGTCGGTCTGGTCTTATTACTATCTGAAGACGACTTTTTGTCATCTAGTTTCTTCAAGTCACAGACAATTACGCCTGGATGGCTTTTAGATTGTTAGGAGATACTTTTGATTAAATAGCATAGATTACGGGAAGGAACACTTGTGTAATAGCTCCAAAAAGATGATATTGTCGGCCTGGTCTTTAATATCTGAAGACGACTTTTTGTCATCTAGTTTCTTCAGGTCACAGACAATTACGTCTGGATGGCTTTTAGACTGATAGGAGACACTTTTTATTAAATAGCATAGATTACGTGAAGGAACACTTGTGTAATAGCTCCAGAAAGATGACAGATATTCTGTTATTTATGCGGTAATTTTAATTATGCCTTAATTTGTACCTTAGCACACGTTCTCGCATGGGTAGTAAGATGTTATAACATTGTACGCATAAGATAAGTTTGAATCAGCTTCGATTCAAGATACGCTTAACTTGTGTTAAGCGTATATCGATATACGCTAATCGATATATATCGATCGCGAATCGATATAGATCGATATACGATATATCAATATATCGTAAATATCGATATTTTATCGATATTTGAGTTCCGATATATCGGAAAATTTATATCGATATTTTGGTTCCGATATTATCGGTGTATCGATATTTGTTCTTTTCTGATACATATCGCCTTACGAAAAACGGTTTTTAACAAATTTTCTTATATCAAATTTGATTGAATTTCGTATTATTAAACCTGTTTTCAGACGGTAAAAAAGAGTATACCATAATATTTTGCGTTTTAAAAGCAGAGAAATCTCTCCTAGTAAGATTTTGAAAAATCTTGAGTTCCATGGTGGCAAAACCTGTTTCTTATTCCTCTTTGAACTTGCAAAATTATGTTCCTTTTCTCCAGAAATATAGTTTTTTTCGATGTATAAAAATCGATATTTTGCTTCCGAAACATTGCATGCATCGATATTAATGGTTCGGATTAATCGAAAAAGGTATATATCGATATTCTGAAAATAATCACCCCTGGTGGAAGGCTCTATAGGTTATTTGGTTGTTCTACCGATCTCACCGTGCAGTACGTTAACAATCGACCTTCGTCATCGCACTAGCAGGCGCCCACGCGACTGGGAGGTCGCACTGTGTAAGGACGTGCATTTCGAAACGCCGACTGGCCTTGTCGCGATTTCAATTGTGCGAGTACGGTAGTTGTCGGCAGTAAATGTCATCGGCGCTGTCGAACAAAGCGGTAACTTCGTTCGCTCAATTCGCTTCGCTGGAATCATTGCGAGTGCTGAAAAGCTAATCTTATTGACGTTCAATTGCAGAAATCAACACCAGGGCTTCATCCGGTTAACTGTCGACTTGACAAGTTGTTTGTATTTTACTACTATTTCATTACTACGATTTAAAGAGTGTGTTAGGAAATAAAATGTTCTATATCGGCTAAATTTTGCCAGTCTAGTCTTCGGAACTTAGTGGTAATTCAGTTATGTGTGTGTTGAGTGGGTAAAGAACAAAATTCTCACGAGTGAAAATGTTGGTGCCCGAGCTTACGAGAGCTTTACTCTCGAACCATACACAACATTTTCCCCTCACCTCCAACAATAGATATCCTGACCATAAAAATTTATTTTATTAACTTAGTAATAAAATTATCCATTTTGTTTCGTTTTCCTTAGCGCCTGCATTTGGGTAGCTGCAACCATGCATGAACCAGCGATCATCTGTCGTTAATTCTTTGACGTTCTCACAGCTGATTGTTGTTAATGTTAATATTATTGATTCATTCCTGCCACTAAATCAGCTGTTAGCGCACGCATAAGTTGAACTTCAACATATTCATGTGTGCGTGGACATTTGAAAGGCGCTCTAATTTTTGAATTATTGATTTCAATATTATTCTTATGGGTTTACTTTGTCTCCCGACAGGAGGTAAAGTAATCACTTTACTCCCGTGGGGAGAAAAGTTATTATTTTTACTCACCCATTACGAGGGGTAAAAAGGTCTAAACATAGCAGGTGGGAGATCTGTAACTCGGACGGTAAGTTGCCTGGATGTTGCTACCGATTGATGCGTTTCATAGAAACAGGATAACGACAAGAGAATTAATTTAACAATGGAAGCTTGGGAGCTTGAGACTCTTATAGTCATAAGTCTATTATCTTGTTTGTTAGGGTATATTTGATTTTTACAGTCAGGTCGAAAATATCACATTATCAATTTTCACCTCTTACGAAAAGTGTTACAATAAATTAATCGTGATACACCGAAAAAAACGTTAGACCCCCTTTAGTTTAAAAAATATTATTTTTCGACTTCATATAAAACACTTTGCGGGAACGATATTTAGTTTCACGACCAGAAGTGGGAGTCTTGAGGATACTTTATCAACGTCTGAGTATTTACTGCCTTCGGTCCGTACGCCCTTGGGCTGGCTGATTGATGCTCTTCTTGTGGTGTTTAACACCGAGATCGTAGTAAACTCGGTGCGGTTAACTCTATTTTAGTTTTGATTTATGTTCTTCTCGTATCCTCATGGATAACCATTATTTTAATTATCCTTCATTTCGTTTACAAAAGTACACATTAAAAGAAACATACAGAAGGGTGCGAAAGTAGGTATGCAGTAATGAAATATTTTATAGAAAAAGTAGGTTTATTTATACAAAAACTAAACTTTTACAATCTATTTTAAGAGTGTTAAGAAACAGAAATGAATTTATATAAGTGTTTTATTTGACCAATACCTTTACTTTCTGTTGTGTTCAAACTGTTATAAAATGTCATTAATATAAATCTTTTAAATTAAATAAAAACACAGTTAAATGTTCAAATTGAAATGTACTAAGTTATTTACAAAGTTCATCAAAGTACCAAACTACTAAAATTTTGAACCCCTCTATACTAATGCTGTGTTTATGAATTCTTAAAACCGGACTTGACTTTGGATAAATATCGTAAAATTTATTGTCCCTCTTTTAAGGGGTTGAAAACAGTTTAATTCCAGAGAGTATATATCACTTCCTTCATGTATTTTACACGGGCATTAAAGTTTTTGTTTTTCATTTCTTTTACATTTATAATTACACTTAAAAGAATAGAATACATGTACCATGTATCAGCCCTTAAGTTTTTCATATTTTGTAAATATATAACTTCCAAATTTCGTTAGCTTCGAACAGTGCATGAAATATGTTTAGCCAATTCATGAGTTATAGTTTCGTGTAGTACTAGTGTGAGTGGTTTTGAGGTGAGCTTATTGTGGGTTATTTATTTTTGTTAAGCCGTCTCTTTGTTGGTAGTTTGTGTTTCGTGTCTTGTTCTCGTGGATTTTGTTAGTTGTGAGATGCGGTTGTAAATAGTGCTTGTAGACAGTGTCTATGTGTTTTGCTTTTGCTTACTCTTGCTACCTTGTGGAAATCCATTGTTGCTATTATATTTTTCAAGCATGCCACAAGAAATTATACGTTTTTCCCTGATATTATTGGTCAAGAAAGTTGTACGATATTACTGGGGGTAAAACTGCAACGGATTGTTGATGAAAAAAGAGGCCCTTTTGATTTTGTAAGGTTTAAAAATTAGAGGGTCATGTAATAGTTCAGTAGTTTAATAATGAAGTGTCGTTTTGGAATAGCACTGTATGTGAATTCCATGTTCATGCTATTTAAATAGTATATGACAATGAAGCATTCTTGATTCTTGATTCTTGTTGGTGTTTGGGGCGTTAATTAATTAATTCTGAGTTTTGGCGGTGAGCCGCACTCTCCAGTTGAGCCCACGAGTTGGAGCTGCTCACCGCGCGGAGCCGTATTATAATATTGATCGCCCCCGCTCGTCCTCGTGGCTCGCAGGAACTGCGTGCAGGCGAACTCGGGAAAGTGCGTGCCCTGAATGGAGGACATTTATTTGCTGCGGTAATTGTGTTCTCTATAGCTCTCTCCCTGACGGAAAAGTCACGTACAGTCTATAACTTCAGTGTTTTTTGTGGGTGTATTTTTGCTATTTTAAAACTATGGCTATTCAGATCCATTCATTGCTGATACTAGAATCGGATTATTTACAATTCCCCGGGTTTAAATTTAGTATTGTGAAAAATTGAATGTCAGATTATAAATTAATTCTTTGTTCAGTGTCTAGAAAATTATGTAAACTATTTCATATTATCCTATATTCGTCAGAAAAATAACTCATTCAAATAATTTGAAATCTTGCGCCAATACTTCTGAATCGTCAGGCACAATGCGCAAAATAATTAAGGGACAAAAAGATGGCAACGAAATTATCACGTTACGAAAAAATGCACCCATCATCTTGACTGGCCGCAAGCTTGAAAAAAATGAAGCGCATGACTCGAACTTATTGGACCCATTCATAGCCTATTTGTAAGACCTTAACCTACAATTCCAACTAATATTTTACACAGAAAAGCAAGGTTCGCACCTGTCTCTCAAAAATATAATCATCATTTCAGATTCCTTAGTATTTAATATATATTTTCTTCTAAAAAGTTTACCAGGCTTATGTTACATTAATTAAGTTTGTAAAATTCCATAATGTACAGTACACCTCGGATTATCCGGATTAATGTGGCGGAACACCGATCCGGATAGCAAAAAATCCGGATAATCCGAGGTCATTGCAATATTGCCTAAACAGTGATCGCGTACATAAGCCCTTCTAAATTTATGCTGCAAACAGCGTATCAAGACTGAACAACATGTTAGTCTTTCAAATTTTATGGGAGTTTAATTTTGAAACAAATTTAAGAACTAAACTTCATTATTAATCAAACGAATATAATGTTAACTTTTACGGTACTTACGGTTTCTATTTGGAATAAATGACAGATTAAGATAGTTGATTTATTTAGATTAAGTAACTCTTCAAAATAACTCAAAACAACTCAAAATAACTCAAACTTGAAATTATCATGACGAAACTTAAAATAACTATAAACTTATTACAGTAACTCTTCTTAAGAAATTTCGTATCAAATGACAGCAATAAACAAACTCGCCAAATTACCGTAAGCCTTTGTCATAGCCATCTCTATGGTTATGCCTTTGTTGATTACTGACAGCGCCCGAAGTAGCAATCCAGAATACTACGTTCACGAAAATGCTGCAATAACTAGGCCATGTGTTTAGTGTTTAGGCAATGTGATTCCTTCAGTTATTGTGATTACAAAAGCGTATAGTAATGTATAACATTTGCATTTTACTTTTAGAAGTCGCATTTCACCCGTAAACTCGATAAAATCATGTTTTTGCCGTGATTTTTTTTTTTTTTTTTTTGGACGGGCCGGTCCTGATAATCCGGGATCCGGATAATGTGCGGTCCGGATAATCCGAGGTGTACTGTATTAGCCTATTCCTGAACATTGTATATAAACGTTTTGAAGGAATTATTATTTTTAAGTGTTAATTTTCCATTCCTATTATTTACTAGATTGGTTTAGTGTTTATGTAATGCATCAAAGGTGGGTCGATTTGTTAACTCTAAAGGGAGATCGGAGCCAATGGCAGTGTATAATGGTACAAAGCCAAACTGAGGGCCAAAGGGATGACTTTGAACTAGCCCTAATTCAATTACCAAAGCAGTTAAATAAATACAGTCGCTTGCACTACCTACATAAGTTAGTTTGCACATTACGAATCAAGGTATCAACATGGATAAGTAGGCCATTCACTTTAATGGCACTTTTAATGACCCTGCATTAATGATTTTGCATTACCCTTGTAGTGAATAGTTTTTTTAATTTCTCTCAAAATTTTTGCTGCATGTATCATACTATTTCCATATTTCAAGTTTCTTATCATTTTTTGCGTCATATCGCCATTGTGGGTCTTTTTTCAGAGTCCTCAAGGTTTGAAACACACTATTGTGGGAAGCTATGAGAAATAGTTGTCATAAGTATCAAAGTATTTGATTGCCCTACAACTACAATGTTAATACATGTGTCATGCTCCTTAAAGTGGTTGTGTTGACTTGGTATGAGATATGACGAGTAACTTAATAGGTACCTTATATTCTTCAACTCATTGACTTCATTTGGCCTCAATGTAATCCAATGGACGTAAGAGATGACATTACAGATACATTTAAATTCTTCATCCCACACGGACATATTGATGTGTTTTATTTCTGCTTTAACGCTGACTGTTAATTAAGAAGAGACAAAAGTTTCATTTTCACTAAAAAAGTTAGATTTTTCTTTACAGAACTTTTTTCAGGTGGATCCTTACACAAGCGAGAAAGCGTATTTTTAAAAGGAGGAAAGAACATTGGCCGAAGTGAAAACACGCCCGCACATTCAATTTTGATATGAGACATATTTTTACAGACACCCGGTGTATTTAAATGAAAAACGCTATTTAATTCCCATGTTTCTTTAGCACCCGAGCAGGAGACGTCTGCTCGGCGACAAACGGGGATGTCGCCTGCTTGAATCCAGTCACCTAATTACATTCCTTCAGGCGTCCTCACTTTTTAGCTCGAGTGTTTTTATTTTCTCGTTTAATTATCTTTCAACTAAATTCTCAGAGGGAAACATTATTTTTGCTGAATGTTTGCTTTAAGGTTTATAAAATCTTGAATGAAACACGCGTTTTGAAAGGTTGTGGAGGCGGAGTTTTCTTTAAAAAAAGTTGCTTTTTTACTATTACGATTTAATTTTTTTTGTACCAGCCTATTAGATTTTGTAAGACGCTTTTTTGAGTAAAACGATAAAGTGCATTGTTATTATTTTTGCCGATTTTACTATTACAAGTTTTGCGCACATCAACATAAATTATATACACCTCTAGGTAGGGTATGCGTTCTATAAGTAGTGAGCTTGAAGAAATGGATTCAATTAAGTAGTCAATTAATTGTTAGATACAGATTAATAGATAGGTAGCTAATAGATTAAGTTTTGTTTGAACTGAAAACTAGTCCTTGGGAAGGCATCAGCAATTTTATTTTCATCGATTTATTTACATGCGAAATATGTACCTACTTTACTTCTTTATGTAATACTAGCTGTTCCCCGTGGCTTCGCCCACGATTGCAATGATAGTGAGATAGTAACAAACATCTACTTAAAAGTGGAACCACAAATCTGTATATTTAGCACATCAGGAATTATTTTTTGTTGTCAGTTCTTGTTCACGGCTGGCAGAATTAGGTATTGGCCTAAGAGCATGAAGTAGGTATTGGCTAGTATCCCACTATAATTTTAATAGTGGATGAAGCCACACACGGGAACAGTCACTATATCTATAATTCTACTGTAAGCCTAACTATTATACCAGGTAAACACTACCATTGACTGTTGAGAACGTCTTCTAAATAGATGATTGAAATTTAGCAGTAGAAGCAAGTTTCACATAAATATGTGTCTATATTTTTTTATCCCCTCCATCAGTCTTCACAAAAATCGTTCGAAAACAATCAAATACTTTTCATCAATTCCAATTTAGGATTTTAATTATTATTCCAATAATTTTTCTCGTGTTTTGATTATAATGTAAACAAATAATTTGACAGTTCATCCAAATAACAATTTAAACACTAAAAAGTCACATGTTGATATTGAAAGACCAAAAAATTAAAACATATGTTAAATCTCTTTTAATCTTAATGGAATTTAAATTTTATTTGTTTTATGCAAACAAATCACGTTTATTCATAGAATTGATTTAAATTATATTTTATTAAATTAAAAGCCCACTTTACGAAATCTGAATACAATTTTGAATGTAATACATATGATATAAAATATAAATTATTGCTTAGTATGACTTTTCATTCTTTACAACAGACTCCACTCAACACTGTCTTAAGACTACAACTAACTTCAGCTGGCCATGGAATACAATGTTTATTCAGTCACCTGGATTAGTGAAAAATGATTAAAACCAAGGGTCATAAGATCTGCATTGAACTTTTAAAGTCTTCTAGAGCGGAAACCTCTGGGAATTTTGTAAAATCGTTTCTTAGTGCGCATCTATCGTTCAAGGAGAGTAGAAATACCAAATTTCAGTTCTCTAGGTCTTATAGTTTTGGAGATTTGCTGTCCGTAAGAAAACCCCTTCTCCTTTATATACAGTATATATAGATACTAGCAGAACCCGTGGCTTCGCTCACGATAAAAATTATCGTCTAACCTTGATATGAAGAATCTAGAGGTCTGAATAGAAAATATTTATATCAAGGAATATGTCATGGAGAGATATGTTTGTTTAATGTCGGAATGTAGGATAAAATGTAGATACCACAGTAGGATGTAGGATACCACAGTAGACAGTGAAGGTTTTCTTTTCACCGTTATAGCTCGAAAACGAGGCGGGAAGTAATAATTTAAGATCAACCACTGATTGCAGCATTTATTTTCCCGTGAAAAGCCGGGACACCGTCGAATTAGATGAAAAAGGTATTTGCCAAATTATTGTAACTGACATGATTGTAATTAAAAACATAAAGGCCGGCCTAAGGAAATAACTATAGCTCCCGCTGCCTAAAAAGATGGTACCATATAATGAGCTTATGATTAAACGTATAAGGTACGAAACTTAACCAAATGTAACTTTTATATAGTACGAATAACCTAACAAAATCATCAAAACAACCATAAAACCATGATAAAAGGAATCAAATTATAAATCAGCTGTAACAACGTATCCGTTTGTGAAGCTAATATGCTTGATTTAATAAAATTTGAAATTTAAACAAAAGATCATCCATTACGTTAACATGGGGCATTTTCAAAGCTTCAGCTCCACCAAAAACCTCTAAAAACCTCGAATTAAAAAAATCCGTTCTTGGTGAATGCCAACACTCTGTAAGGAACGTCCATGCAAATTTTCAAGGTTCTAGGTCGTTTTGGCTGTACAATGATAGGTCGATAGTTCAGTGGTATTTGACAAAAATATAGTAGAAAAGATAGTTTAAATATAACTTACAATCAGGGATTTGTATCATAATTTATAAATTTTTACATAAATAGATCAAACAATCATATCATTTCAGCACATTCTGTTTGTGACTGAAAAATCAGTGTTCTTTTCTTCTTACCGGGATTTAGTCTCAAGACTCAGCCACAAAAGGCAGTATGCTCTTCACGTTTAAATCTGCGTACGTCGAATTATACGAAACACCAAATCATCGGACAGGCATAGATGTAATAAAAAATTATTAGGAACGCCTCCAGGAAAAACGATAACTCCCGCTACCGAAATATAGATGGTGCCACTTAACTCTTTTATATAGTACATAATTATGTCCTTGAAACAAATCAACAAAAATCAATGAAGCCATGATCAAAGAAATCAATTTATTACCATCTGTATCAACGTATACATTTCCGAAGCTAACTACCAGCTGATAGTTTTAAGAACATTAAAAATGTAAACAAAAATCGTCCAACATACTTTTAAATGGGAAAATTTGAAAACTTTGGCCTCGCCGAAAACCCCTTTATACTACGAATTTTGTAAAATCCGTTCTTAGCGGATGCCTACGCCCTAAGAGGAACATCCATGCAAAGTTTCAAGGTTCTAGGTCAAGTAGTTTGGGCTCTACGATGTTTCCACTGAGTGGTATTTGACAAATATATAGTAGATTATCACAAACAGCTAGGTATCCTTGTCAAGTCACTTGACCTAATCCACCCATAGATCGTGTCGTATCATTAATATTATTATTCTCTAATGCAAGCAATTGTTCGGGCGACGATTTCTTTCGCACAAGGATTTTTTATTTGTTATTTGTGGTTTTTGGTCACGAGAAATCTGTTTGAGACCAGGGAAAATCCAGGTCCGTCCTATATCCCTTCAAATCGTCTATGTCATCGTTATGGACAATTTTGACCAATGCAGCCGATTGATATACTTTACTCAGGTTGTTTTAGCGAATTTCCCCTATAGGGAAGAAACTATTACCGTAGGTCTCATGGTAAGACCTAAGCCCGAGACCATGATAACTTTTCGTTTTGGGACCACCAGAAGCAAAAAATACCATTCGTTCGAATTTTTAGATATATATATATATATATATATATATATATATATATATATATATCCAGGTTCTTCATGTTAATTTTCGCATGAACTTTCACTTTGTAAGGACGACCTGGACCAAGTTATTTGTCTCGAACTATAATTTCCTTGACTTTTTTCAAGTAAGTTATCAGTACACCCGGCAGACTACTAGAGCTTTTATGAACCAATCTGTATCTGATGATGGCGTGGTTGACTTTTATAAACTACTATTAGCAGTTGCCCGTGGCTTCGCTCACGATAAAAATTACAGTTGATCTTACTTCTGCTCTTTGAACTGTCCAATTGTAGTACTGACAGCGGTTTACATTTCACTATCTGAATGTTTACATCCTTATAAAATGTAAACATTGAAGGTAAGGACGTTCACGGGGCGTAGCCCGAGGGGATTTTAAGGAAGTGAATAGGCCTATATGTTTCCCAGGATCAAGATCTACCTCTGTGTGAAATTTCAACCCAGTCGGTTCAGTATTTTTCGAGTTTACCTATCCCATGCATACATAGCCACATACAGAAACCACCTCTTTTTTACAATAGTATATCAACCAATTGCAAAATTCTACATGTTTTATTGGATGATTTCTTGTATCGTGTTGAATATGGCGAATCGGAAATTAAATTAGAAAATGTCTAAGCTCTACGAATTGACCATTGTTAAATTTAATTCCGAGGTGTAAATCGATAGTAAAATGTTTCTTATGTTGCGTGATTAATAAAAAATATATTTCACGACTTTTCGCGATCTGGAGTGCGATCCCGTTACGTAATGAAACTTTATCATCGCCAAAAATTAATTTAAAACAAAGAAAAAGAGATATAATGTTTCCAATTTTATGTATTAAAATACAAAATAAAAATAAAAAATCACTCTACCGCTTGATATGTACATATTCGCTAATAAATTAACGCAGCGGTTCAGAGTGTGTTCGGCTCTTCAACTGCCAACTCTCCGCGCGTCTGGTTGATCTTCCCACTTCCACTCGCCGCTCCCGTCTACACTCTACACTCTACACTCTACACTCGACACGGACGGACCAATTTGCCGGAAAGCTGTTTGCCCGCGCGGCTCTCCAATTGGCTAAAAGCCGGCGCGCTGCGAACTCGGCCCCGTACCTGGGTAAACTGTAAACCACCCCTTTTTAGTGTTTGGTATCGATATCCGATATGTCGTAAATATCGATATTGTGGTTCCGATATATCGTCATTTTTATATCGATATTAGACTTCCGATATTATCGGAATGTCGATATTTTACTTCGATATTATCGTTAGAATTGATGTTAGCAAATTTTTAAGAATAATACATAAATAAAATAAATTTTACCTTTTCTGCACTTTTTCGTTAGTAGTAATTAAATATTATTTGATGAGTAAATATTAAAGATATCAATTTGAAAATAGTCTAACTTATTATCTACAAGAAAGTGTTTTTAGTTATTTTTTTATTATTTGTTATTTGGTTTTAAATATATGGTTATCCAAAATAATTTCAAATAATATCTTATGTTTCAATAGGCTACTTGAAACAAGGCTTATGCAGTAAAATAATTTATGTTACAGTCATTGATCTAATATCATATTTCAAAGTATAGATTGTAAACAATTTTGCGTAAAATTGACGTCACAGGTGTGCTGCTAACTGTTGTGATACACTCCGTATGAATTCGATTAATTTAAAAAAATTTTTCTAAAATATCGATATTTTTGATCCGATATTTTTGGAATATCGATATTAAAGGTCCGATATTACCGTCGATATAAATATCGATATTTTCTTTCGATGTCCAAACACAACTGCGAACTCGGCCACCGTACCTGGGTAAACTGTAAACCACCCCTTTTTCAGGGTAACTCTCCCCCCCTTTCCCCTCCCCCTTCCCCTCCACCTCCCACTCGCTCAGCCTGATTGGAGAACTTGCCGATCGTCCGTCGTGTTTGAACTGTTTTCAAATGTAGAACTCTCCAACGGGATTTGTTATGGCTCCCCTTACTCCCTTACAGTAGTGTAATAGGGAAAGCGACTTCGTCGTTGAATATGAGAAACTTAGCCCTGATCGTTGTAGGTAATATTTAGTAAGGGGTTTTGTTTCTATTTTTAGAAATATAAGAAGTAAGAAATTTTAGCGAAACATACAAATTGCGTTAAGTTAATTAGTCACATTTTGTCTAAGAGAACTTCGATGGTCATTTAAGTCGTAAAATCAACACGTTCATGATTTTTATAATACTTTTATCTCAGCCTTTGGGTGTCGTAGGAAAAATCTGATCACACTTATTAAAATTGTATTTTTCTGTAGGTGTGCATAATCCCGCCAAAATTTGCATTATTCGCAAGGGCATCAAGAAAATTGAAATTGAAATGTAAACAAGACCAGGAAATGAAATTAAACAAGGAAGTGAAAACTTTCTTGTTTAATTTCGACCAGTAGGTGACCTCTAGTTTACATTATTGCATAGTATTGTATTATCAGAAGTATGCAGTACAGTGCTAGCATTTGTTTACTAATCGAAATATTTCTGTAAATTTAATTTTCATGGCGTTTTTTTAATCTCACCCGATGTTCAAGATTGAATAATTTATTACATGATAAAATAAATACTGTATTGTTAAGTTAATATTCACATTTTATACAACCTATTATTTCAATTTGATTACATTTAGCTTACATGAAGTGTTGAAACAAACCACCATGTATATTTATACAAATGTTTGCTCTTTCTATCAAATTCCTGAACACGTTTTGCAAAGTACCTCTTTCAATTTCTTGTATTGAAATAGTTATGTTTGTTTTGAGCTGCTGAATATTCTGTGGGTTATTTTCGAAGGCCTTACTTTTTATGTATCCCCAAAGAAAATAATCTAGTGGAGTGAAATCCGGGTATCTGCGATATTTCACTGATAAAATAAAATTTGGGTTCCGTTAAAACACACCCTGTATAAGGTCCGGTTATGAACTCAAGTCTACCAAAACTTTCGAACACGGATGAGATGTTTAACAAATTGGACGGCGGAGAGCCAATCAGTCTCCTTGTTACCCAGTATTGTTACTCAGTGGGAACTGAAGCGACGGTAACTGACCGAGACAGGCGAGTGATTCACTCGGGTTCCCAGTGTTCCCGTTGTGGCCGCTCGCTGTACAGTAGTATACTACAGCAGCCACCTCGGCGCGGCTCGTGCATGCACGTTACTGCTCGGGATTTGTACTTCTTACAAGGTTGTGAGTTACTTCCGGCGGGCACAAACGCCACTGTGTAAACGATGGGACTGGCTTACAGCTTGATTTTGGGTACGGTACGTTTATGTCTATGTGTTATGATATATAGATAAATTTGAAATATAATTAGAAAAGAATGTCTGGGATTTTCAATACTTTTGGTTTTAGCCTGGGTGCGGACCATAAACATGTTTGCATGAATTGCGATGTAGTTTTGAAAAGAAAAGCTAGAGAAAAATACCGTGTGACCAAAAATATTATAAAATCTTCCTTGGTAGTCCTCAAAGTGCTCAGTGTGCCTCGCATAAGCCGTTGGGCAAGTTTAAAATAGATTTTTCAAAATTCATAGGTGATAAGATTTTGCTTCTAAGGCGCAACTTAGAAAATAATTTTGATTTCTTGTGGCCCCAGAGAAGAAATTACAAAGTGAGGTTAGGAGAAAGAGTAGACCATAAAAAATATGCCTAAATTAATACGGCTGGTTTGATGGCCGAAACCAGCTCTTTTCCATCAGAGGGCCGAAAGTCAGATGATCGTTTATTTGCTTCAAACAACGTGAGAACATGACATAATTATACGGCGTTCTTTAGGTTCCAAAGACAGGAAAATTGCGATCATATGATTTTCATCGCTGTGTTTGTTTAAACCGTGACAAAAGAAGTTGTATCGTCGCTCATAACCTCAAAGTTTTGTTTTCATGTGTTTCAAATAAATAATCAGATTTTTAATTTAGTAGGGTATATTTAATTGTGTAGTGTGGTAAAAAGTAGTATACCTCGGCCGAAAGGGTTTTGCAGCTCAGAACGTTTCAATTTCTCGACTTCACTTGAATTTGGAACACTATCTAGAGCCTGCAAAACCTCATTTTCGGCCCTTGTTGCGAAATATACTATTACAAAACATATGTTTTTCTTGAATTTTGGACTACACGATCCAAAGAAATTGTAAAAAGTTAGCATTGAAAGCATGATATTGAGTGTCACGTTTTAGTCATTAGTCAATAACAAGAAATAGGGGCGTGCGAGTACTCGATTATCGAGCTTTTTTCGAGCCGAGTTTACACTACTCGACTCGACTCGAAGTTTTGAAAAATACTCGGAAGTTCGAGTCGAGTAGTCACTCCCGCCGTTTACCCGGAATTGGTACGCGCGATCGCATTTTACGGTCGTCTTTCACACAGTCAACACCACTCATGACCAGCCACCATAAAACTTTTGTTAATTTTCTTGAATTAAAGTGGTTTTTGAGTTATTAATATCATTAAATTCAGTCTTGTCTTTTTCCTTTTTATAATTTGATATATTTTCTTACTTATGCTCAATGAGACTGGTTTAATTTTAATTCTTAAATCTATAACAATATGTTACAAAAACCCCTTTTTAAAGCAACAAGCGCAGACCTAGCTTGGCTTTTACCTCCTAAGGATGAAAGTTTAATAAAATATTGAGTAATGATATAAAGTTATGTTAAAGATGGCCTGAATTCTCGTTTATTTTCATTTGAAAACAGGTTTGCTTTTAATACTTAGGAAAATAACCCAGTTTAGTAAATAAAAAATATTGCATTTTATGTGATCAATAATAAGCAAGCATGATAAATATTAACTTATACTATTCAAAATACTCGACTCGAAAAAAAACTCGAAACTCGCGGGTATTTTTTAAAACTCGGCTCGACTCGACTCGACTTCAAAAATCAATACTCGCACACCCCTAACAAGAAATAAGCTACATGTATATTCAAGCTACATGTACATTCAAGCTACATTTAATTGATTTTTTTACATTTTTCATCACCCATCATATTATGAAAGTGCCAGTTAATTCAAGATCAAATCAGTATTCACAGTTAACTATCGTTTATGGTAAGACAGTGACAAAAACGTCTTTATAATGAAAAATCGTATTTCTGAAGGTAGAAAAATGATTGACTTTGGGGCCAGAACTCAGGCCAGAAGCGTGTTTGATGAATTGATGAAGCGACAATGGGAACTTAAGTGGGGTTTTAAATTGTAGATTTTTTATTATTTATTGGTTTATTAAATTCACAGATGTAGAGTGTTAATGCGGGGGTTTTTTAACGCGAAATAAAAAGTTGTTTCACTAATTTTCATATGGAAGGGAAAAATTACCGCTTCCTCGTTCTGATTTTGGTTTTTTACGAGACAGTCGGCCAGCTATTTGTGCCGTCGAATCAATTATCCAGCCCGACGCCGAAGTTGGAGACTCGGAACTTTAACCTAACTTAGATTGCAAATTAGTCGCGACGATCGAAAACATGAATAACTAAACGTTCTGAACGTCAGGCGATCACTGCGGAAGACTGCGGCCTCCACAATAGCGTTTTGTATTAGTGGAGAGGTGGCGTGATTTATTTACCCTTTCTTACTGTCTATAGGATTATAAGAGTCAAAGCTTGGATTTCTGTACACGTGCAACTATTCACCCGATGTATATTTTAAATCACTTCCAGCTATAAGCTCAAGCTTTTAGAGAATTCCTTACCTATGGCAGTTTTTTTTTCTGCGACACTAGCAGCGACTTTTAGAACTGCGGATCCATAAGAGCCCATGTTTTGTGCACTTTTCGCCGCGGAAGGCGGTGCAAGGGTAAACTCAGTGTCATTTAGTGTCTCTAATTCATTAAATAAAATTTATTTGGATACACCATTGTAAGGATAAACAGTTGTAGAGTGTTCATTGCTTCCCCAAAATCGCTTATGCTCACTCCTTAAAAAGATACTTGGCATTACAGTTGGTCAACTTCAACGCAATGTATCTCAAGATTTCGTCATTATAAACGATTTTGAATTTACAATAAACATTTTATAACTCCTTATTTTTTAAATGGTATGTTAATTTAAATTTTATTTTGAAAACTGAAAGTGCTAAAATTATAACGCGCGGAGCGTGTTTAGGCATATTTTGGCGTAGGTAGGGAACCCTATTAAGATTGCTTTTGAAGCGGTAAGATCAACTAGGGGTGTGCGAGTGGTGATTTTTAAGTCGAGTCCAGTTTTGAGGTACTCGCTCGAGTTTAGAGTTTATTTCAAGTCGATTTTTTTAGTTTCAAGATAGTAGTTTTCCCGTTACTACAATATAATCATCATGTAAAAAATTTGAATTAATCCAAATGCAATTTAAAATTGTAATGTTATTCAACTTAAAGGTGTTCCTGAGTTAAGAGCAAATATGCCATTAGATACATTAGATACATTACTTGAAATTTATGTCAAACGATATAAAATAATTTGAGATAAATTTTTACTCAAAATCTCTTGAAGTTGATTTGACTTACGTGTATTTTAAAATAAAATAACCAAAACTAAGTTTGTTTGCTTAAATATATGCCTCAATAAAGCCTATAACTCAATGAGTGCGTAAAATATCAGCTTATTATGCTTACATATTTTCTTATACTGACAAAGAGAAGGAACAAGATATAACTTCAACTAATTCTAGAAATTAATGAAGTGGCATGAATTTATTGATGACGAGAAAAACTCTTCAATTAAACGCAAATAAAAGTTTTTTTTACCGATGCCAGTAAAAAATGGGTGTGAAAACAACCGCAAAACCCAATCGCGCGTTCCGATTTCAGGTAAACGGCGGGAGTAACTACTCGGCTTGAACTTTGAGTATTTTCAGAACTCAGAGTCGAGTCAATTAGTGTGAATTCGACTCGAAAAACTCGATACTCGAGTACCCGCGCACCCCTAAGATCAACCTACTCAAAACATGTGTCGAACGTACGAGATTGGAAAGTTAAACGAAGGCTTTTTATTAATCAATGTAGGTAAATTTATTTCACTTGCGCAATTCTACATGTGGTTGTGACATTAAACCTCCTCCCACGTGGTTGCGCCCATTTCTACATTATATAAATCCAAACCGGACACACAAGATCTGAAAAAACCAGTATGTGTGGCTTTCGCTATCAATTTCAATGAAAGTACTTGATTATAAATTGTGAGAATTCGTTCCTGAGAGTGGTTTGCTACCAGCACTCAATGCGTTTTTTAATTATTCATATTTTAATACAATAAATATGCTTTTTAATTTTACTTGACAGTTCGTCTGAATAATAGAGGCCACATTACGCCTTGTATAGGAGATTTTTCCTCTATAAGATATTTTAAAAATTACATTTTAGATACCAAAGCTCGAGCAAATCATCATTCAGTGGTTATACAGGCGTGTCACCTTACTTCATTGGTTGTTCTAATTCCGGAGGTGAATCGGTGAACCATGAACAAGCAAAACAATTATTCCTCATTAGGACAGGATTAACAGTGATCGGGTTACAAAGTGAGTTTGTAATTCCTTGGAGAATCACTACATACAGGGTATCTATAAAATAACTCCGGGATTTTAAAATCATACCTTAATAACTGTAGAAAATAGCGAAATGCAGTTGATTTCTCTGAAACGAGTAGCTCATAAAGTTTTACACATAAAAATTGGGAATGATTTCGTCAAGAGGTGATGGCAGCCCTGCGAGCGTTGACTTTGAAACAACGTAGCGTGGCTGTCGGTGCTGTCTGGATTGCCGCGCTATAGGGATGACGCAACAAAAGGCTCAATGCGTTATTTGGCTAATAAAAAGTAAATCTGTTCTTACGGTACAAAGAAACCTTCGAAAATTTCCGATGTTAACCATCTCAGGCAACGAAAAATCAATGGGCAACCGTCCCCCAGACATGCTGGCTAGGACATGTGAAGAGGTGGAATATCACGATGTGTGCCGTGCCACTCTGGAGCTCATATTGAACTTGTTTAAATTGCTAAAAAAAACTTGAAAATGCAACCTTTCCAATGATGTATTAAACGTTTTTATAACTTTTCTAATTCATTAAAGTATTTCGCCTCAAAACCCCGGAGTTCTTTTATAGACGCTCTGTATTTAATTAGACACCGAAACGAACTAAAAGTGAAAATTTTACATTATGTGATTAATTTGGTTTTATAAGACGAAAACCTGACGTCCGGTAGCGTCCGGTGAGGAAAACCGGCGAGGCCGACCGCACGGACGACACTAGGCCTATTGCATGCGCGTTCGCACGCGTGACCGGCGTGGAAAGCGAGTGTTGAATGGGAGGCGGGGCGGACGTGTGACGGCCTAGTGATGTGCATACGGTACGTATCGTATCGGAATACCGTGATACACAGGGGACGATACGATATTTCGATACGATATTTTTTAAAACGATACGTATCGTAACGCCAAAAACTATATTCGATCCCGTATACTGGCACAAAGAGGCGATATTTACCATATTTTACGATATTTTCGATATTTTCGAAGTTGTATGGGAAATCCCCTTATTTCTTAACATATCTTAATAAAACTTGGTTTATGGTTTCATCTGATTGAGATCTACTTGATTAAGGTCTAAAATACCCGATTTTGACATTTTAATGACAGCGCACCTCAACACCTGCTTACTCATATCCCATGTTATTCTTATGAAGAATATTCTGTATGCTTCGTAGATAACATCACTGATGTCTTCCGTCTGCACGCACTTAATATCTACATTCTGTAGGACGGGCGTTTCGGCTTTCGCCATCTTCAACTACAATACTCTCGAGTAGTTGAAGATGGCGAAAGCCGAACGCGCGTCCTACAGAATGTAGATATTAAGTGCGTGCAGACGGAAGACATCAGTGATACTGTTATCTACGATTCATCCAGTGCCGCACGGATGTCAACCGAGACCATCGCTTCAAATTCTGTATGCTTATTTATGAACATAGGTACGTTGGAAAATCTTGATGTGAGGTACCATATTAATTATTTATTGAAATATTTGAAATTTGCTGAGTATGTAACGGGGGTATTACAGTATTTAGTTGCCTGTTATTTTATTTTAAACTCTTTTGTTCGATACGATTCGATACGTATCTTTTTCGATATTTAGGGCGATACGATACAGGGTTTCGATACGATACGATACAGGGTTTCGATATACGATACGGACGATTCGATACACACCTCCGATATGTATCGTATCGCCGTATCGCACATCACTATGAATGGGAGGCAGTCGCGGACGTGTGAGGCTACCTGCCGGGCGGCACGTCGCGTCGGTCTCGAGCGCCGCGCGGGATTTTATCCCTCTCTGGGGATTTTCCAGGCTCGTGAGGGATGGAAAAGGGATTAAGGGCCGATTAGGTATAAAATATGTCGGTGGGTGGTTTACGTTCCCCAGGCGATTTTGGTTTGTCAAAGTGCGAAGTTGTCGCCGTGTGCGGTCCATTAGAAAATAACATGGATTGAGCAAACTTTTCAGCTACTGTTTTAAGAAAATCCTGCTTGCCAACATTAATTGTAAGAGCACTAGTGCGCCAGAATGAACGAGAAAGCCAAGATCCTGCTGTTTTCTCGGTGAAACTTTAGTGTGAATGTCCCTGAAGTTGAAATTAATTTTGTGAAAGGAAAATGTCAATACTGTATTTGGACGTAAAAAATGGGTTCTGAGCCATCGGTAATATGTTTATGATCTTTGAGGATCCCAACTAGTCTTCAAATGCTACAGTAATCCGTAGAATAAAAAAATACTTTAAACACTTTAATTTTTATATATAAAACAACTACATGTATTTTAATAAAAAAAGCTTATTAATTCCTGATCTTTTTATAACATTTTACTATGATAAAGGATTTTAAAACCACTATTTTAAACCATATATTGTGGGGGGGATATTTTATGGGATTTTTTTAACACGTACGAGGTATTTAGAGGGGTTTTCGAGGTTTCAGTAGGGATTTATTTTTCTCTGTGACGAGAATTACACGCACGGCAGTCAGCTGAGTGGCAGCAGTCCCACGGCGTCTCGGCTCGGTTGCTGTTGATTGTGACAGGGCGACAGGACATGTGTCTCTTGTGTGTGTATTCTGCGCTCCCAGGCGAGGTCGGGCTGACTTCTGTTTCTTTAGATAAGGTTACGTCTTAAGATGTACCGTAGACCGTAGGATGTTGGGTAAATGGAGATGCATGCGGAATATACGTGTTTGCTTATGAGTAGTAATAAAAATGACCGTTCACTTTTCATATAGGTTTTAGTTTTAGCAATCTATTTTAAGCACAATTGTTTGGTAGAAATTGGATTACGTTCTAATAATCTTTGCTTAAAAATGTAAAAAAAAGTATTATCAAGTACGAGCTGAATAAATGTTTTAAATTTTTGTAATTAGTGGTTTTACTTTCGAAGTTATGATTGTTGGAAAACCTATATTTTCTCCATGATCTTTCCTTTGAATCACGAGTTCTATAGTGTGTATTGCAGTTCTATAATCGATTATGTAAAGATACATTCAGTTTAAGTTGACTGACTTTAACATCTTGTATCTTGTAAATGATTGAACATCAATGATCTTTACAATGTGTTATCAACAATTTTTTTCAGAATCGGCGCGGCGGCGGCGACTGTCGGAGTCGGACTGGGTGCTGCTGGAGACGCTGGAGTCGCTAACGACAGTGTTGTTGCAGAGCCGGCGGGCGGGGGCGGGGACGTGGCGGAGACGGCGCGGCGGCGGCGACTGTCGGAGTCGGACTGGGTGCTGCTGGAGACGCTGGAGTCGCTAACGACAGTGTTGTTGCAGAGCCGGCGGGCGGGGACGTGGCGGAGACGGCGCGGCGGCGGCGACTGTCGGAGTCGGACTGGGTGCTGCTGGAGACGCTGGAGTCGCTAACGACAGTGTTGTTGTAGAGCCGGCGGGCGGGGACGTGGCGGAGACGGCGCGGCGGCGGCGACTGTCGGAGTCGGACTGGGTGCTGCTGGAGACGCTGGAGTCGCTAACGACAGTGTTGTTGCAGAGCCGGCGGGCGGGGACGTGGCGGAGACGAGGCGGCGGTGACTGTCGGAGTCGGACTGGGTGCTGCTGGAGACGCTGGAGTCGCTAACGACAGTGTTGTTGCAGAGCCGGCGGGCGGGGACGTGGCGGAGACGGCGCGGCGGCGGCGACTGTCGGAGTCGGACTGGGTGCTGCTGGAGACGCTGGAGTCGCTAACGACAGTGTTGTTGCAGAGCCGGCGGGCGGGGACGTGGCGGAGACGAGGCGGCGGTGACTGTCGGAGTCGGACTGGGTGCTGCTGGAGACGCTGGAGTCGCTAACGACAGTGTTGTTGCAGAGCCGGCGGGCGGGGACGTGGCGGAGACGAGGCGGCGGCGACTGTCGGAGTCGGACTGGGTGCTGCTGGAGACGCTGGAGTCGCTAACGACAGTGTTGTTGTAGAGCCGGCGGGCGGGGGCGGGGACGTGGCGGAGACGGCGCGGCGGCGGTGACTGTCGGAGTCGGACTGGGTGCTGCTGGAGACGCTGGAGACGCTGGAGTCGCTAACGACAGTGTTGTTGCAGAGCCGGCGGGCGGGGGCGGGGACGTGGCGGAGACGGCGCGGTGGCGGCGACTGTCGGAGTCGGACTGGGTGCTGCTGGAGACGCTGGAGACGCTGGAGTCGCTAACGACAGTGTTGTTGCAGAGCCGGCGGGCGGGGGCGGGGACGTGGCGGAGACGGCGCGGCGGCGGTGACTGTCGGAGTCGGACTGGGTGCTGCTGGAGACGCTGGAGTCGCTAACGACAGTGTTGTTGCAGAGCCGGCGGGCGGGGGCGGGGACGTGGCGGAGACGGCGCGGCGGCGGTGACTGTCGGAGTCGGACTGGGTGCTGCTGGAGACGCTGGAGACGCTGGAGTCGCTAACGACAGTGTTGTTGCAGAGCCGGCGGGCGGGGGCGGGGACGTGGCGGAGACGGCGCGGCGGCGGCGACTGTCGGAGTCGGACTGGGTGCTGCTGGAGACGCTGGAGGCCCGCGCGCGTCGCTGCCACGGCCGCTTCCTCACCATGCACAAGCGGCGGCGGAAGCGGCTCACCACCCGCAGCCTCAGCCAGGACTCGCCCGCCCTGCTGGACGACATACACCACGGCGTCGTGCAGGTCTGTCAGTGGCTGAGTGTGTTTTGGGGCTATAAATCAAATCAAATCAAATCAAATCAAATCAAATCAAGTTTATTTCGCAAATATCCATTACAAAATTTACATGGCACATAAACGAAATTAGTCCCCACATAAGCCACATTGGCTTGTGCGTGGGTGAGGAGTTCTTAATGAGGAAATTAGTGCATTCTTAGAGTTACATTAGAGAGAAATTACATTAAATATGGATAAAAATTGGTAAGTTATAAATAGGCCTATTATGAAAAAAGGGACAGTGACAGACAAACGTTAGTTTGTTTTATAATAAGAGGTGAAGGTAAAAATAAAAATAGAAAGAAATAATCATAATATAAGTAATCCTAAAATAACCACAAGATACGTTGGAGGCGTCATTAGAGTTATAGTTAAAATTAAAATTAAAGCAGAATAATAAACGGTACTTAATGAAAAAAAAAATTTTATTTCCTATTATTTTAGAGGCAAACAGTAAGAAATGAAGCAAGGACGGTTTGACAAGTAAGTTAGTTGTATATGTTAATGTTAATGTTAATGTTAATGTTAAGCGTCTGTAGGAGATATATAGTTAAGTAGAGGTCAAGTAAAGGGTACAGTCCAAGGAACAGCCAGGAGGGATGCTGAGTACTCGGGTCCGACCTCCAACAGCCAGGCAGTGACGCGCTTTTTATACACCGCCAACGTAACCTGCGGGTTTATTAAATCAATAGGAATTCTTCTAACTAATAAGTTTGCTGCATAAATGGCATTTGTAAAGTTAATAGATTTTACAACTCTTGGAATCCGCAGGCCGAGCTGGACAGCGCTCCTCGTCGCGTAATCATGTTCGGTTGGTTTTAAGACCAAGTCCCCATGCGAAAAGGTGTAGACCAGAATAGATTTGATATACAATTGTCTTAGAGAAAGTAGACCTGATTCTTTAAATAATAAGGAAGAGGAGAAACGTCTGTTCTTTTTCATAGCTGCCTTAATAATTGATTTTTGGACTACAGAGAGAGGTTCAATAATATTTTGGAAGGAATTTCCCCACACCAGAATTCCATACTGCAGCAATGATTGCACATGGGCGTAATACACTATTTTAATTTCATCAAGTGATAAAAATTGATTAAGTTGATAAAAACCAAATATTAGTTTTCTAAGTTTTGCTTTTAACATTGCAACGTGTTTATCCCACCTTAGCTTTGAATCAATTATAATACCCAAATATTTGTACTGATCTACCCTTTCCACTGCGGGACAACCACAAGGGGCCCCGGCCAAACCACGGCACGAGTGCACGACAAGGTTAAGATCTGCGGGCGGCTCACCCGCGGGGCGCAGCGCGATGGGCATACACTTTGTTTTTGAGAGATTCATTGTTAAAATGTTTTGGTCAAACCAACTTTTGATAATGGTGAGTTCCCTAGTAGCAATTCTAAAAACATCATCCCACCTACTTCCCTCAAATACTACCAGCGTGTCATCAGCAAAAAGTTGTATTTTTCCAGTTATATTTAAATGTTTCAGGTTATTTATGTATACTAAAAACAGTAAAGGTCCAAGAGTGCTGCCTTGAACAACACCATAATCAACCATCCTTGGGTCACTTACAATTTTGTTTAAAGATACAATCTGTTTGCGGTCCGTTAAATAACTTTTAAACCAGCTAAGTGCCATGCCGCGCACCCCAATGCATTCTAACTTGGAAAAAAGAATATTCCTGTCGATTGAGTCGAATGCTTTGGCAAGATCAATGAATACCAATAAAGTTTTCTTTGATTTGTTAATATTTTCCATTAAAACGTTAGAGAAGGAAAAAAGAGCATCAGTAGTATTTTTATCCCTCCTGAAACCAAATTGAGAATTTGAAATAAGGTCATTGTGCTCTAGAAATTCTTGAAGTTGATATTTAACACATTTCTCAAGAACCTTAGACAGTACACTGAGCAGAGAGATTGGCCTGTAATTGTTCATATCTGATTTACTTTTAGCTTTATGAATAGGGATGACTTTAGCAGTTTTAAATTTGTTTGGAAAAAACTCCAGTAGTAATACTAAGATTAATTATATGTTTAACCGGCAAAAGCAAACAGTCAATGTGTTTTTTTAAGAATGTTACACTAAATTCATCAACCCCCGGGGCAGAGCCGCCACGCATCTCCTGTACGCACCTCACTATCTGACTGTCAGAGACCGGCTCCAACCGAAACTCGAGGTCGACTCTGTGCGCGGCGTTGTCGACCACCGGCGGACCGGAAGGAGGCGGCAAACTCTGTGCCAGATTTTGTCCAACTTTAGAGAAGAAATCATTAAAAGAGTTTGCTACACCTCGGACCTCCTCTTCATCGGGATGAGAACCGTCCAAGAATAAAGCATAAGACTCCAAAATATAAAGCATTGATGTTTGTTTTTGAAGACCTTCATTTAGTTCCCAGTTTACAAAATGAGATTTAATGTCGTGTACCAGTATGAAGATAAAGAGTTCTATAGTGTATATTGCAGTTCTACAATCGATTATGTAAACACATTCAGAAGATACATTCATTCAGTTTAAGTTGACTGACTTTAACCCCTTAAGTGCCGAGTAATTAGCCCCCGCAGTTAGTAGCATGCAGTTTAATTACAACAATCAACGCCAAAACGCCGGGTTTTCGTCTAAACGCGACGATCATGATACTGCAGATCTCATGGCGTGGACGTGGTTCCAGAAAAACCCACTAGGGTGCAGCACCAAACGGTCTGCAACTCATCAGGGTCAACTGTACAGTCTTAGCAGGAAAAAATCTAGCAGAACAGTTGTACCAACATGAATCAGCTGAGAAAGTCAAATCCGAGTAAACTCGGGCGTGGCGGTCAACGAAGCAAGGGTGACACACGAGATATCTCGTGCGTGGCGGAGCGCGTACAGAATACTACTACGAGCTAACTCGTGCGCGGCGGTTAAGGGGTTAACACCTTGTATCTTGTAAATGATTGAACATCAATGATTTTAAACTGCATGACACACTCTACAACTCTTTATCTTTACAGTGATTTATCAACCATTTTTTTTAAGAATTGTGGATGCTTTTGTCCTTACCCCGCTTTGCGTGGCAAAAATTGCAAAAATTGAATATGTGTGCTCTTACAAAAACGAAGTTCCAAAAGTCACTGCAAGTGTTTCAGAAAAGGAAAACTGTTATAGGTGACTCTAAAGATGATTTCACTTCTGTACAGGTTGTAAGAAATGGAGACCTGAAAGAATTAATCTGCATGATTCTTCCATTTGAGGATGAATAAACATTTTAGTTTTTCCAAAGGGTAATTTTTTACTAGCAATGGTAGCCAGATGTTGACGTGGTTTAAGTTGGGAAAAGAATAAGTACCTCTGTACGAGTCTGTTTTTGGCAGAACTCAAAGGGGTAGAAACTGCCCTCTGACCGTGAAAGAATCCAAACAATCTATTTTTGATGTACAATACAGTCTGGTGTGGAACCCTCTAAACTGCCTGGTGTGCAAGTGCTATTTTTGGGTTGCCCAGTCATGGGTCCAATACAGTTTTGGATTTTTCATCTGGTGTTTTTGTTGATAAGGCTGTGAATATTTGTTCATAAACAATCAATTACAAATACATTTTTGTGTTCATGTAAGTTACACTGATTGATTATATAACCTGTTATTATTAATGCTAATCAAACAAACTCTTAACTCATAAAAAAATAAATTGCAAATTTATCAATAAATGAATTCTTTTAAGTTCCATCGCATGGCATTTAATATTTCTACCATTCCAATACAATTTCATTTCAGCTAATGAAAAAAATACCAAATGTATTCATGATTCAAAACGGTTCCTTTGGTTGACCACAGAATGAATAACGATGGTTTAATCATCCTGATGAAACCAGACCTGCACAAGCCGGTTTAATTATAAAAAATTCTATTGTCTGTGTCGAGAGTTGTTCAGCGGGAGAACAATAACCTTTATCAATTTAGGTTTTTTCTCCCGCTAATCCCTGCCGCGATGATTATTCACAACGCTTCACTCACGAGGGATAACCGGGTGAGATTAGATTCATGAATGAACTAGGAGATTAATCTAAAATAACATACATTCAGTGTAGTAGCAGTGGTAGCAGCAGATATATTTTAAGTGCCGAGAGTTATATTATCATAAGTATGTAGCCTAAAAAATTAAATGAATAATACTTTTAGTTAATGTTAAACAAAATAATTTTATTGGAAATATATTATAGTTTAATATCACTTTATTTTCTAATTTGGAATTTTTATGAACACAGATGGGAGAGGGCTTAAATTAAAGGTCTCTATTCCGAGATGGCGGGAAAAATAATGAAATTGCTTGATATTCACCAGAAAACGAGAAATAACGTAAAATATCTACCATTTCAAAAGCATTGGGATCGAAAATCGTCTACTTTGTTTATATAAAACATGTGATGCTGAAATTTGATTGAAAACCATGAATGAGGCTAGATATAAAATAAGGTAGATTCAGTTTGTTATGAAGGTATTTTGTACTATAACAAATAAGGATTGTCTGAATTTTCCCTCATTAGGGGCTTTTAGCCCCTTCAAGTCTCTAGTTATTGTTTAATATCTTTTATTTTCTAATTTGGAATTTTTATGAATACATGTTTTTTTACAGTGTATGTTGGACAGAGTGTGGCAATGGCCGTTCAACGCATTTGCTCTCGACAATGCTACTGGAGGTCAGTTTATGTAATAGTTTTCTCATTTTCTCCCATGAAAAATATTTATTACTGCTTGTAAAACCATTTGTATGTCTTTGAATAGTATGCTAGTTAGTGTTTGTCTTACCATAGGCCTACTGAAAATTAATTGTGGAATCCGTTTCCTCTTCATTGATTTTAATAAGCTTTAAATCTTTTTCTGAAGATTTTTAAATAAATTAAGCTGTAACATTTCTTTTTTTGTATAAATCTACCTTTTTTAAGGTAAACCTCATGCAGTTCAAAAAAACCGTTGTTATTTGCTTGTAATACTGAATGCTGAGGTAGCACTTTAAATAATTGACAATCACATTGACTTTATTTTAATCCAACTATATAAGTGGCATATAAGCTGATGAATTGGAAGTTATTGGAAGTTATGTACAGAAAAATTTGTCAGCTTATTTATTTCAAATAAGATTTCAATCTTTAAAGTAATTGTGAATGCACAACACATCACTAAGAGCAATAATTCTTTGATGAATCGCTGTCTTGAGTGATAAGAGTGCTGGGGACTTAGAGATTGGTCCTGATTCGTGAATTTGATCACTGCCTTCTCGCACTATAGGGCAGTGTTTCTCAACCAGTGGTACACGTACCACTAGTGGTATGCGAAGGCCTTTCAGGTAGTACTCAAGAGATTGAAGAAGTAGTACAAAATAAAATACTAGGTTTATGAACAAATGTTGTCCCGACGGACAGTAAAGTCTTAATACATACCTTAACTTTATTAACTTTTTCAGTATCTGTTTTGGTCATAATATTCCAATTTCGTACCATATTTTAGGAACTATTATTACTCTTTCATTTTATGAGTAATTCTTTTTACAAAATACGTCGGCATAAAAAAATGTTCTTTCCATTTAAAAAAATAATTATGTCGATCTGTTGGATCCATTTTTTTTAATATGCTTAAATATATGATCATTAGTGAAAATACAGTATACTTTGAATAACTTTGAATTTTTTTAAGTTAATTTTTCAATATAAATTACGACAAATGTGTGAAGTTCCATATCATTTTTCAAAATATCCTTATAGTAAAAATATGGTTTAAAAATTTACATTGACAAGTTAAATAAAATAAATTTAGCTGTGGCAAAAACAAAGCACCAAAGGGTAACTATGAGCAATGTTGGAAGGGATCCTTCAGTGGTGGGGGGAGGGGGTCCTTGCGATGGTACGCCAAAATATTTAAAATGTGGAAGGTGGTACGCGAGCACCAAAAGGTTGGAAAACACTGCTATAGTCGTGTTTTTTGTTGCAGGGAGATCACTGCCAGTTTTGTGTGTTCACTTGTTCCACTGGTACGGACTGATGGAACACTTCAGCTTAGATGCTGTTAGAGTTTGGAAGTTATTTAGTAAGTATTTTAAGGATTTTTTCTTTGTTTTCCAATTAATTAGTGTACAGAAAAACTTGAATCAAACAAGTGTTCGATATAAATATTTAATATGCTTACAATAATTTGTCTTAGCAATTTCAAGTTAAAAATGAAAAACTATTAACTATTTATTTTAAAAATATTTAAAACCTGTGACAATTCAGATTTTTTATTTCAAATTTTAAGACAAACTCCTAAAAAAAGATTATTGATTTTTACAATATTTGTAGTGATTGTTTTTTTTTTAAACTGGAAACAGTTACAAAATGGATACAAAACTAAAAATCTTGATAAAATGTTCTTTAGTTTCACACCAGACCAACTACTCAGCAGTTCAAAATACTGACAGATGGTAGCTGCCTATACAAACTAATCTATAACGGCCTGCTAAAAATAATTAAAATACCCGTTCAGATAAAAGAATCAAAGGCCTCCAGAAGGTACTTCAATCTTACTGTAACGTGTTTGATTTTCATTCAAATCTTGATTATAAATTTACTATATATATTTTTACAGGTTTAGTAGAAGAAGGCTATCATAGTACAAACCCATATCACAATTCGATACATGCCACTGACGTTACACAAGCAATGCATTGTTTTCTTCAGGAGGAAAAGGTATAGTTTGGATTAATATTATTTAGTAGTACATAAAATAGTTTTACATCAGTCAACTGAGGTTTATATAAGATTTTATTATTTTACATTTACTTGCATTATGTTTTGAACAAATATAGATTGAAAGGCTTAAAAATGAAAGAGCTTAAACTCAAGGCTCATGCATTGGTCAATAAGGCCAAGCTTTCCTACTTTACAAATGACAAAGGCCAAACTTTTGCCTAGGTTGGAGACGAGGTATTATGTTACTAAGTCAGAATACAAGCTTTGTATTACCAAGGTTGTGAACCAAGCTTTTTATGCAAAGAGCTGAAGGAAAACTTCAAAGTATAAAAAATGAAGGTTATGTCTCAGATGACGCAAGAAGTGTTCTTAATAATTAAGTGGACCACCGATAATCCTAACTTTAGTAATCCAAACAAATTGCTTGGTTTGACAATAAGTTGGGACGAACAATTTTCCCCGATTGCATTTAATACAAGGGTTTAATTTTGCAAAAGACCTTTAAATTTGATTGAACATGAATGGCAAGAGTGATTTTGGAAAAGACAGTCACACATTGTACTAATTGCTGTTTAAACTACAGACACCAATCAACGTCAAACACTAGGAATAACTTTGCCAAAGAAATGGACAACTGTCTCATGTCCTAGCGATTAACTCTTCAACTTCTGTCAATTGGTTAAAAAGATTTAAAGCTGGACAATTTTGTGGATTAGTGTCATCACTATCTGCAGTTTGTAGTCTTAATTTTTTTTATAAGATCTGTTAGTGTTAAAAAAAAATTTTGTTGTTTACAAAGTGATGTGATGTTTGCAGATTCGAAAACATCTGACTCCCCTGGAGATCATGTCTTCCCTGATAGCCGCAGTGACGCACGATCTCGACCATCCCGGGGTCAACCAGCCGTTCCTGATAGCCACTTCCAACCACCTCGCCGCGCTGTATGAGGTATGCAACCATACAGTGGGAAGTTGAAGTCTTAGAGACGATGCAAAACACGTTTTTCATTTGGGGATCCTATAATCAAGACTAAAATAGGTACATAACTCTCATCATTTTTTAAAAATCTTAACTGATTGTTGCCATGGGTCAATAAGCCTATGCGGTGATCTAAAGAGAACAAAGTACCATAACGGCAATAGTCTTATAGGCCAGCCAGAGGTGACCGCTCATGATGGAACAAGAGTCGCCTGCCACTGGGATCGAACCAGCGATGTTTAACACACAGTGCCAGCACCTTACCTATTTTAATCTACAATACAGTACAGGGGCTACAACAATAAATGTTATCTAAAATCATGAAATCAAAGTTGGGAAATACTAGATCACTACCCTGTATTTGCTTTTATAGATTTATTTAATTCTCTTTTCAACAGGGTTGTAGTATTTATTATTTTTCATAATCTGTGTAATGTGGTCCAATTTTTATGTCACACGAGACATTCAAAATTTAGTTAACTTCACCATTATTATCATTCATCAACACAGTAGAACCTCGCTAATCCGTCACCTACGGGACCGGGGGCATGGTCGGAACGGCAAAAAGGTCGGATGAACTCATTTTATTGACATGAAAACGTACAAAATAGTAGTTTATGCAACAATTGTATAATGAATGTCTTTAAGCCACGAGTGAGATGTAAGTTAGAACACGAGCGAAGTGAGTGGTCTAAATATCTCACGAGTGGCTTAAAGGCATAATACAATCGTTGCATACACTATTTTATCTACAACCAACAATATACAACAAAATTTCCCCGAAGTTAAACAAAACTCATGACTTTTAAAAATGATGAAATAGGTCAACTAAAATTTGAGGTTAGGCAAATAAGCAGACTGAACCATGAATCGTTGTGGAACAATCAGCTGATGGGATAAGTAAACTCAAACATGAATCGTAATGCAACAATCAGCTGATGTGCGAATTGCGTAATTGTTATTATGACACTACTTCCGTCAAATGCCGAGCTCTCATTGGTCTAGAACCAGTACTCTAAAGTCGTCATTAGAGTACTGCTTGGTTTTTGGTGTTTTAATGTATATCATTATAATGTTTATTGTAATACCATAATTGGTGCTTATTGTAATGGTCGTAGATAAACTGTATTTCAATCAGAAAAAATTGCATTAAGAGTGTTTAACAAGCTACTGTACTGTAAAAAACGACATTAGGACAAAAAAACTAACCGCACCAAATGTTATTGCTCTATTGAACGATATACACACTCCAAATGGGTAATACGTCATTGAAAGGAGCCAACCTGAACGGAGGAATGTACCAGAGGTCATGTGACATGTGATGTGTGATGTCAACAGAACACGTCGGTGCTGGAGAACCACCACTGGCGGTCGGCCATCGGCTGTCTACTGGAGAGCCACCTGGTGGAGGATCTGGCCGATGTGAAGGGGGAGTTGGAGCAGCAGATCAGCTCGCTGATTCTGGCCACGGACATTACGAGGCAGCAGGAGTTCCTCACCAAGTTCAAGGTACGGGTCAACTAAAGGTGCAGTAAATGATAGAGCAGTTCTTGGTCAGTTAGGGCGCTTACCGTCTCTTCCTGAAAGGTCTTGAAAGTTATTCAACCTGTCCACAAAGCCTGTGACACGTTTGATGCAGTGCCTACAAGGGCAGCCAATGCAAATCATGGCATTTAGTTTAATTTAAATGTCGGACTCACAGTTAAAAGAGACATTGTATTTCTTTGTACTGCTTCGGAACGCAGTTTGATGTGTTCCACTATTCACCAGTAGGCAGCACCACTCAAGACAATTCAGGCCTTTAGTTTTGCCAAGGGAGGAAAACTATTGTCCAATATCTGTTTTGTAAGTCTCTCTTGGCAGGTAAATCATGGGAAATTTTAGTAACAACCCAAACAAGGTAAAGTGCCAGGTATCAAATACATGGACAAAATATTTCCCAACTGCTCAGGTGTGGTTTTACCAATAAATGAATGAAATTGGCATGATTGCAGCATCATATGGTGTTCATGATGTATGATTTGTAGCTACAGATTGATTTGATATAACTTGAAAGTTTTATAACTTACGTCATCAATCCAAATTTGTATTTGTAGATACGTATTTCGGCACTAGGCCATCTTCAGTACTAAACTATTATTCACAAGGTTATTTTCTTTGCTTATTTACAATTTCCTTAAGCTGTGTCACTTTAGTTAAAAGAACAAACAGTTTCACATGACACATTACACATTACTTGAGTTCTGTGTCTGCTCCCAACGCGAGCGCATGCCCAGTAGATAAATGTTTAATGTTCTTTGTGTAGTCAGTGTAATGTGTCATGTGAAACTGTTTGTTCTTTTAACTAAAGTGACGCAACTTAAGGAAATTGTAAATAAGCAAAGTAAATAACCTTGTGAATAATAATTTAGTACTGAAGATGGCCTAGTGCCGAAATACGTATCTACAAATACAAATCTGGATTGATGACGTAAGTTAGAAAACTTTCAAGTTATATGGTGTTCTTTTGATTCCAGCAAAGTCCCAGGTTAATTAATTAGCTAGTTATGAACTAGCGTATCTTTTGGGATCCTCAAAAATCTGCCCAAGTTTAGGGTCTCTGATCACCTTGAAATCTTTTATAAGCTTGGATTGAGTATATTTTTTCAGCTACTATAGTTACCATTAACCCCATTAAGTATTTCTTTTAATTGCCTCTAGGAAATAAAGTTGCCCCATTTTAGTTGTGTAAAGTTGCCCCACAACCCTAAGTTTTAGTTGTGTAAATAAGGGTTAGAAACGCACTGAGATAAAAAATATCATATTATCAATTAGTTAAATAATTCCATTACCCTCCTTCACTCAGTGGCATTACATTTATAAACTCAAACTGACCGAAGTTCCGTTGCAGCGGTACTTGGACCAAAACCTGCTGGACATGAGTCAGAGGGAGTTCCGACACTTCATCCTCCAGATCGCGCTCAAGTGCGCGGACATCTCCAACCCGTGCAGGCCGTGGGACGTGAGCCGCAAGTGGTCACAGAAGGTGTGCGAGGAGTTCTATCGGCAGGGCGACTACGAGCGACAGCTCAACCTGCCCGTGACCTCGCTGTGCGACCGACTCACCACCTCTGTGCCCAAGATACAAGCCGGTAAACACGCCAGAGTTTGCTAAGTAAATCGGTTTGGTAGTACAGTGGACTCACGATAACTCGAAATCCTTGAGAAGTTGATTTTTTTTCGATCCTCAAGGGAAAACTTGTCTAAGTCAAGATAAAAACCATATATAACTTGAAATAATTTTACGGTAATACTTCTGTAAGTCAAAGCAACGCAAAAATTACCTCTGTAATTTGGAGTTCAGTAGAAAAGTTGAATTAAAATTGCACTTAACCTCTATAAGTAGAAGTAAACCTCATTATCTCGAAGTTTACTCAACGGACCTCTGTAAGTCAAAATCACAGTGCACAGGTTGTGACCTGTCAGTCATGTCCACTCTATGTCGCTATTCTTTACCTCATTTAACTCGAATTTTCATTTGATTAACATCTATAATATCTCAAATTTAGCTCAAATTACCTATGTAGGTTGAAATCAACTATGAATTACCTTTATAAGTTGAAATCAACTAAGAATTGCCTTGAGTTAAGTCGAGCTATATCTACCTTGAAGAAAAATCGTATTCCTGCGATATTTCGAATTAGCGAGAGTCAGCTGTAGTTTATTGCATGGCGAGTCAATGGGCCAGTGGTCAGTGCCCATTGACATAATTATGTTTAAAATAATTCATTAGAAATGGAACTTTGGACACAGTTATTGCGTTTTATCTTGATCTTTGGGAACCGTTAACTCCCTAAGCAGATGGTGTGGAGTGAAAGTCATCAGAACTCCAGAGCTGATCCCTAAAGTTGTATTAGCCCCTGACATGTTAACATTCAATTGTTGTCTATTTATAAATTTACTGTAATTTGTTAACATTGTTGATGTTTGTTGAAATTAATTTCTACTTTGTTTATTGTCCCAGATCGTTGACAAAAAACAATGTTTGACAGCTGCGGCAACGGAGTAGGCCATGGCTCAAGATAAAACACACCAACTGTATATTGATGTTTTTGAGAAAAATGACTTTTAAAAGCCTAATGGTTTATTTTACAAGAATGCTTGTAACATTCTAAAACATGATGCTGGCATTATTTCTTATAAAACAGAATCATGAACATAAGCAGTATTTTTAGAATTAGTGAAACTCAAGAGACCACCTCTTGACACCAGGCACTAGGACCGCCAGCACTGGCACTAGGACCGCCAGCACTGGCACTAGGACCGCCAGCACTGGCACTAGGACCGCCAGCACTGGCACGAGGACCACCAGCATTGGCACTAGGACCGCCAGCACTGGCACCAGGACCGACAGCACTAGCACTAGGACCGCCAGAACTGGCACTAGGACCGCCAGCACTGGCACTAGGACCACCAGCACTGGTACTATGACCGCCAGCACTGGCACTAGGACCGCCAGCACTGGCACTAGGACCGACAGCACTGGCACTAGGACCACCAGAACTGGCACTAGGACCGCCAGCACTGGCACTAGGACCGCCAGCACTGGTACTATGACCGCCAGCACTGGCACTAGGACCGCCAGCACTGGCACTAGGACCGCCAGAACTGGCACTAGGACCGCCAGCACTGGTACTATGACCGCCAGCACTGGCACTAGGACCGCCAGCACTGGCACTAGGACCACCAGCACTGGCACTAGGACCGCCAGCACTGGCACTATGACCGCCAGCACTGGCACTATGACCACCAGCACTGGCACTAGGACCGCCAGCACTGGCACTAGGACCGCCAGCACTGGCACTAGGACCGCCAGCACTGGCACTAGGCGATAGGCACTAGGCTCCATGGTTTTTGGCACTAGGTCGCCAGAAAACCCCAAAATATTTAGAAGCAAAAGTAATGTTTCAGTGATGTTGAATCGGTTCTTATGAGCATTGTTTGTTGCATTGACCGAGTTGGTGCTGAAACTGTTTCAGTAAAATAGTTTCAATATTCAAACTTCATTTAGTGGATACTGCCAATAACACTGCTGTGTTATTGGCTGTATGCTAGAGTTTCCTAAGTTATACCTTTAAGGCATTGGTGTGTTCCAAAGCAATTTTATATGGTACTTTGTGGATTGCCTTTTGTCTACTGTAGTGGCTGCACTGTTTCAGGCTTTTTCCGGTTTGTGGTGGCGCCCCTGTTGGAGGAGTGGCACAGGTTCCTGAATACACCGCTGTCTCAGAGCATGATGAAACACCTCAGAGACAATCAGGTATTTTGATCAGACTGGCTTTGATTACAGTTTTTTTATTGCATAGAAATATCCTCTATGGTTAAAAAATGAGGCCTCAGAAGTATTTATTATGTACCTGAGTATGACTATGTTTAATTTTTCAAGGTGTTTGACAAAAACATAATAGAACTTAAACTGAATTGGCTTTTTTATATCAGTTTTAATTCTTTTTCATCTAGGGTGAAAAAATAACCACAGTGAAGGAAACTTATTGATTACATGGTCAGGTAGTCACCCTGAAGGGAGAGCTAGCACTCCACTCTAGTTCTAAAACTGTTTAAAACTGATTTTATTACTCCAACATCAGTTTTTTTTGTAACTTTCAGTGGTCAACATCTTATCCACTTTGGGTGGTTGGGCTAGGCAGTAGTTTGGGCAGACTAGGATAGGCAAATTACATTTTTACCCAAGACAATTACAAATCATTTTTAAATAAAGTAGCCCAAACCCCTCAGTGACATAAAGTCAAGCAGTCGTTTTAGCTGCAGCCCTGCTTTTAAAGTACATTTTCTGCCCAGAGTCAGCTTTACTGAACCCATTTCTTGACCAGAAAATGTTCAGGCAATGCTTATATTTGTGAGTAAATATTGAAAAATTGATTTTTGACGTTGCAGTTACGGTGGGAGAGCCTGCTGCAGCAGGAGCTGGCAGAGGAAACACGGACGGAGATCTCGGAGGCGGAGGAGATTCCGGACGCTGACGAGCCGGAGGAGGAGGAGCCGCGGGACGTGCGGCGGCCGTCCGTCTGCATCACACCTGTCGACGTCGGCGACCGGGTCCGTAGCTTGTCTCTGTTTAAAATATGAAACTTAAGCAGCCCAACAACATAACTACTTAAGAAACATCACTTAGAAATCTATTAAAAACGCTGGTTCATATAGAGTTTTGTATAGAATTCGTGGGATTCAAGTTGTGCTCTATGGAACGCTTTAAATTAAAAGGTCCAATGAACAAGCTTGCTTCTTCTAAATATTCATAAATAAACACTACACTTCCCCATCCCCATATAGGGGTTTCAATTTTTCCAGTTTTTTTCAAACAATATTAGTTTTCGAAGAGCAATTTTTGTTGAGAATGTTTTTTTTTTCATTTAAGAGTTTGATTATGCTATGATTAATCTTGAATAGTTAATTAATAAGTGTACTAAATTTGATTATGTTAAACCCTAGTATAACTCTTGTAGGTGCCATGTTCAATTTTTTAATTTTTTTTAACATGGGACATTATATGTCTGTTGTTCCAAACTTTGTTGCTTGTCTCATAGGGAAATAAAAACCCTCATTGAAAAACTCTCCTAGCTGATTGGTGGACATAAGGCTGTAACCAGGAAAATTTTTTGGGGTGAGTTTGGGCTCTGCAATTACAGGAGGTGAAAAAATAACATTCTAACCTTTCATTTAAACACAATTTAAACATTTTTGGAAGGGGTGGGGGTTTGACCCCCTGACCCCCCCCCCCCATTAGCTACGGCCTTGGGTGGACAAACCACAGACCAAATAAATAGCTTGCACAATAGATCCTTTAATAATGTCCTTTGTCAATGAGAATGTAAACGGCTGTTTACACTTTGGTATTGCTTCAAAAATGAACTACTGAAAGATAATCTTTAAACTTTTTACTCGTGGGATGAGTTTTGACGGAGTGTCTGTCGGCAGGTGGGGCGGAGACACTCGGTGCCGCTGTCGGTGAGCCGGCCGCCGGGACTGCCGGTGACGGTGATACGGCGGGAGTCGCTGCCGGTGGCTGACGGACGACGGCGGTTCACCCTTGGCCCCGTGCTGCAACTGGAGGAGGAGGACGAGGAGCTACAACTGTCGCTGGTGTCCAGCAGCAGCAGCACGGGCCTGCTGCGCAGCTCCGAGGGCAACAGGTCAGCTGGGGGCAACTGGTCAGGGACTGAGGGCAACTGGTTGGGGACTGGGGGAACAGATCAGGGACTGAGGGCAATTGGTCCAGGACTGGGGGCAACTGTCGCTGGTGTCCAGCAGCAGCAGAACAGGCCTTCTGCGGCTTGGAGGGCAACAGGTCAGTGTCTGGGGGCAACTGGTCAGGGACTGAGGGTAACCGGTCAGGGACTGAGGGTAACAGATGAGGGACTAAGGGTAACCGGTCAGGGACTGAGGGTAACCGGTCAGGGACTGAGGGTAACCGGTCAGTGACTGAGGGTAACCGGTCAGGGACTGAGGGTAACAGATGAGGGACTAAGGGTAAGTGATCAGGGACTGAGGGTAACAGATGAGGGACTAAGGGTAACCGGTCAGGGACTGAGGGTAACCGGTCAGGGACTGAGGGTAAGTGGTCAGGGACTGAGGGTAACCGGTCAGGGACTGAGGGTAACCGGTCAGGGACTGAGGGTAACCGGTCAGGGACTGAGGGTAACCGGTCAGGGACTGAGGGTAAGTGGTCAGGTGCTGAGGGTAACAGATGAGGGACTAAGGGTAACCGGTCAGGGTCTGAGGGTAACCGGTCAGGGACTGAGGGTAAGTGGTCAGGGACTGAGGGTAACCGGTCAGGGACTGAGGGTAAATGGTCAGGGACTGAGGGTAACAGATGAGGGACTAAGGGTAACCGGTCAGGGACTAAGGGTAACCGGTCAGGGACTGAGGGTAACCGGTCAGGGACTGAGGGTAAGTGGTCAGGGACTGAGGGTAACCGGTCAGGGACTGAGGGTAAATGGTCAGGGACTGAGGGTAACAGATGAGGGACTAAGGGTAACCGGTCAGGGACTGAGGGTAACCGGTCAGGGACGGGGGTAAGTGGTCAGGGACTGAGGGTAACAGATGAGGGACTAAGGGTAACCGGTCAGGGTCTGAGGGTAACCGGTCAGGGACTGAGGGTAAGTGGTCAGGGACTGAGGGTAACAGATGAGGGACTAAGGGTAACCGGTCAGGGACTGAGGGTAACCGGTCAGGGACTGAGGGTAAGTGGTCAGGTGCTGAGGGTAACAGATGAGGGACTAAGGGTAACCGGTCTGGGTCTGAGGGTAACCGGTCAGGGACTGAGGGTAAGTGGTCAGGGACTGAGGGTAACCGGTCAGGGACGGGGGTAAGTGGTCAGGGACTGAGGGTAACAGATGAGGGACTAAGGGTAACCGGTCAGGGTCTGAGGGTAACCGGTCAGGGACGGGGGTAAGTGGTCAGGGACTGAGGGTAACAGATGAGGGACTAGGGTAACCGGTCAGGGACGGGGGTAACCGGTCAGGGACGGGGGTAAGTGGTCAGGGACTGAGGGTAACAGATGAGGGACTAAGGGTAACCGGTCAGGGTCTGAGGGTAACCGGTCAGGGACGGGGGTAAGTGGTCAGGGACTGAGGGTAACAGATGAGGGACTAAGGGTAACCGGTCAGGGACTGAGGGTAACCGGTCAGGGACGGGGGTAAGTGGTCAGGGACTGAGGGTAACAGATGAGGGACTAAGGGTAACCGGTCAGGGTCTGAGGGTAACCGGTCAGGGACTGAGGGTAAGTGGTCAGGGACTGAGGGTAACCGGTCAGGGACGGGGGTAAGTGGTCAGGGACTGAGGGTAACAGATGAGGGACTAAGGGTAACCGGTCAGGGACTGAGGGTAACCGGTCAGGGACTGAGGGTAAGTGGTCAGGTGCTGAGGGTAACAGATGAGGGACTAAGGGTAACCGGTCAGGGACGGGGGTAACCGGTCAGGTGCTGAGGGTAACAGATGAGGGACTAAGGGTAACCGGTCAGGGACGGGGGTAACCGGTCAGGGACTGAGGGTAAGTGGTCAGGGACTGAGGGTAAGTGGTCAGTATCCAGGGGCAACATGTAGGAACTGAGGGCAACTGGTCAGACATTGAGGGCAAAGGTACGATACCTTCCATCATACTACTTACAAAAAACATTCTTAATCATAACGCATTCCTAGCATTGCCTGCTACGTTTCTCAATTCTTCAAACCTAACCTATAATAAACAAACAAAAGGGTGCTCAGTTCTATTTATTTTCTCTTACATTAACAAACAAAATAATATGAAAAACATTTGCTACTACTGCCAGTGCTGCCTTTACATTCCTGTAAAAAATAACCTATAAACATGCAATAAACGTCAGTATGTTGCAAATCAGCTGATTGTTTACTTCTCTTTCCTGTAATCGTATAGTCCGGAAATCTTTCTGGCGTAGGGAAAATATTTTTTTCTGGACTGGTACAGTAGAGTCCCACAAACCCGGACTAATGTGGACTGCACGGTGTCCGGGTTTGTGAAAATTCCGAGTTATCGGGAAATGAGTAAAAATAAGAAAAAAAGAATAGTTTCTGTTATTTCTATAAGAAATCATTTATTTATTGCATAATAAAAAATACAATAACTACTTTTATCAGTTACAAAAAAACTTAAAGAAAAACCAAAACTGTTTTTTGTGTCACACCATGCTCTGGGCTTGAATCTCATCGCACGTTATTGCTCTGGCAGGCTTTCTGAGTTATCCAGAATTCCGTGTTATTGAAGTCGGGGTTTGCGGGACTCTACTGTATTGTTAATAAGTAACTTTCGAGCCAACAAAAAGGAACAGAAAACAGATACAGTCAGTTTATACATAAACTAAACTTGCACACTCGCACACATACATGCACTCTGATGGCCTTGTACTGTTCCTAAGGGTAACAAACTTATTTTTCGCAACTTTTTCATCAAAGCCATTTATTTTCCATATTATAATTGTAAATAGTTGTACCTCCTATAGTAACCTACCAAATTGTTTTAGTTGTATAAGTATGTCTTCATAATATTAGTTGGCACAATCAAGCAAGGAACTCCGTACATTTTTTTTATGGACTAGTGGTATCACATAGTGACAGTGAATAGACAACTGATACAAAACTCTTTCCCCGAACACAGATGTACAGTCTAACTGGGGAAATAATTCCATTAATTTTTGTATGTCATTGTCTTAATATTGTTTGCATTTATTTAGAATAAATATATTTGAATTTGAAATTTGAATTTGAGATGTTTCCGTGTCAGTATGATGAAACACAGTTATTGTTCCAGCGGGGGCGAGGAGCGGCCAGTCAGCGCGGAGAACCTCCTCCCCGACCTGTCGATCACCAGCATCACGACGAGTGTGGAGGCGACGCGACTGTCGTCCGTGCTGCACGGGACCACGCTGCAGCCGCCCGCGCGCCTCACGCGCCAGCAGACCTTCCCGCCGCTGCAGCCCTACGTGCGCATGCGCTACATGAGCACTACGGGCGAACTCACCGCGGATACATCGTCGTCCTCGTCGTCTGCCAGCGACCGCTCTCGGCCTGGAGAGCTGAAGCGGGATAGTAGCGATGATGGCGGCGGGGAGAAGGCGAAGGTGGCCAAGCTGGCGAGGGAGAAGGAGAACGTAGACCCGGAGGGGGATGTGGAGATAGCGGCGTTGAAGAGGAGGAACGTCCCGCCGGTATGTTTTGTAATGTTTTTATCTACAACCATTGCAATAATCACCAATAATGATGTTACAACTAATGTCATAAGAAGGTCCATTTTTTAACCAAATACAAACCCGTTGCATAAACTTTACTCCATGCAACAGGTCTCACTTTATGATACAGGGTCCTAGACCAATGGGAGTGCGGCATTTGACAAAAGTAGTGTCATAATGACAAATACACAATTCGCACATCAGCTAGCTGATTGTTGCATTACAATTCATGTGTGAGTTAACTTATCCTGTCAGCTGATTGTTCCACTTGTTCGTTTCTCACTTCATGGTTAAGTCTGCTTATGTGCCTAAGCACAAATTTGAGTTGACCTATTTCACCATTAGGAAAAGTCAGAAGACATGAGTTTTGTTTACTTCAAGGAAAATTTTGTCGTATATTATTAGTCATAGATATAGTAGTATATGCAATAATTGTATTCGCTTACGATTGTATACGAATGTATTATACTCGCTTCGCTGGTGTTCTTACTTACATCTCACTCGTGACTTAAAAACATTCATAATAGAAGCGTTGCATAAACTACATTTATAAAACACAAAAGGAAAAAGAAAAAATTTATCTAAATTTTTTAATGTAATTTTTGTTGCACCTTATGAAAAGACATTGTTCCCTTTGTTTGTTTAACAGTACTAAGAGCCAGCCAATTCAGCTGTCTACCTTAAATTTACACTGATCCAAGTGTATAAATTTATTTATGTTAAATTCATTTTTTTAGAAATTTTAGAAAATGTAAGGTTTAATTTTTTTAATTTTTTCAAATTCTAAATGTTGTTTAGTTACATTTTATTCTAACAGCTACGGCACCTAAGGGATTAGGAAACCGCACTTGCGAGGCCGAGACTCCACTCATCTGTTAGGTGCCACAGCTATTGAAACGGAGTACAGAAGCTGGTGTAATAAATGGCTTATGTTAACCCTTTTAGTGCTGGAGCAAAAAATTAATGTAGGTACATAAAGTGCCTGACCTTTTTTCATTGTTTCTTGCAAGAAGTGCCAGGCCTTTTTCAGCAAAAATGTAAGTGTTTGGGAAAAAATTCACAAAACATTCATTTTTTAACAAATCTTTTTTTATTTGTTTCTTACTAGGCCTACTTGTACTATTTAAAAATGTCAAGAGGAAAGACAAATTTCATGTTTCTGGTACAAATAAATGTGAATACATTTAAAAAAATTTGCATCATATTCATTTTTTATGTTTACACTAAAAAAGCGTATTTAGGTTTTACTCTGATGCAATTTTTATTTGTTTTATGTAAAACTACTAAAAAACAAAATAAAATCCATGTATAAAACATCAATTTACTGTAACAGGTTATGAATTTACAAAATAAATAAAACGATAATCTTCTAATAATGCAGAGTTGAACAATGTCACTAAGCAAGTTACTTCAAAAAGTATTTGTATTCCATATGATTTACACTAGAAACATCATTAACCATTTAAAAAGATCCACAAAATTAAAATACTAACTATATTTTAATAATAATCCTATAGGTAACTCAAAAACTTAGCCTAAAAATTACAGAAACGAAGTTGCATCTCCGCCACACAAATGCATGGTTTATTTGTCTAACAACAGCTGTTTGCATTTCAGTGTGTCATTTCAGCTAATCATAGGAGAAAAGTGACATGAAACGAAAGATTTGATTGTAGAAAGGCATTTGGCACGAAATCCAGCCAGTAAAAACAACAAAATATATTTTATATGTATAAAAATGTAAATATCTCGCTACGAGATCCCGGTATTTAATGCAGTTGGACCCGGTATCTCGCTACGAGATCCCAGCACTAGCGGTACCTAGTAGGTGCGTCATGCTACGAGATCCTGGCACTCAGAGGATTAAGCCCTTTTTAGCTCAGACGCTAAAATCAGCCCTTAATTCTTAGAATTAATCCCAACAAAACCAATTACATCTTTTTTCAAACAAAACAGAGACAAATTGTGAGCTCAGATTAGCCTCACCTATCAGTTGGGGACACCCAGCTGTTAGGCTTGAGATCAACTAAATTCTTGGGAGTGATTCTGGACGAAAGCCTAGACTGGAATGAGCATGTCAGCCAGCTCAGTGTAAAGCTCTCGGCGGGCCTGTTCATCCTGAGTTACATCTCCAATTTTGGTAATTTAAGTCTTTCAAAACTTGTGTATCATGGCTTAATAGAATCACATATCAGTTACTCTATTATCCTTTGGGGCAGATCATCAAAACGTAACTTAGAAACCATTTTTAAACTGCAGAAAAGAGCTGTCAGGTGTATTTTTAGACTTAGAGCTAGAGACCATTGTTCTGATATTTTCAAGCAACTTAATATCTTAACTGTACCATGTCTTTATATTTATGAAACAATTTTGTATGTCAAGAAAACCAATCAATTAGCAAGTACTCCTGTCCACAATTACAATACTAGAAATAGAAATAATAGAACTGCCATCTCACATAATTTGTCAATGTTTGAGAAAAAACCTAATTTTATAGGGCCTAAATTTTTTCAAAAACTTCCGGCAAACATTAAAGCTATTCAACCTTTCTCTAAGTTTAAAATGACCCTCAAGCAATATCTTGTCTCACAGTGTTTTTACACTATTGATGAGTTTTTGGTAGGTACCACCTTAACTCCTTACCTAACCTAACCTCCATGTACCTACATTTAACCTTGTTTGATCCTATCTAACCTGGGCTATTAGCTCATTAACATTGACTGGTCTCATGCTGTGATACCACGGTCAACGAGACTACGCCGAAGGTAAAAGGTAAAAGGAATTACAAGTTTTCAGTGCATTTTTCAAGGAATGTTGCTGTCTGCAGGGGCTGGCGCGGCGGCGGGGCTCCGCCCCCGTGGGACTGCTGCGGCTGGAGGAGGCTGCGTCGCGCCACGTCGGCGACCGGCGCGGCTCCATGCCCACCTCGGCCGCGCTGCTGCCGCACTCAGGTAGACGATGTTCTCTCTCTAGTCGGCCTCTGCGCCACATACTCCCCGAGTGTCAGCTCAATTGTGCTTAAGTGTTTCGGAAGAATCTCATTCATCTCGTTTTATCAAAATATTTCATGTTGACGTTCGTCTTTCGGTATTGTCGATCAAAATCTCTTTCCATCTGTGTTTCTTGTCGAAAAGTATTTTTGTGTTTGAGTCCTCATAACGGTTGTGCTAAACTTTTATTCACGGTCTGCTGGACTGAAGCGTTGTTGTATGACTGACTGATAATATGTTTTTAATGTGAATTGTCTAGCTGAGTATATTTTACGAATTTGTGCACATTTTAATCGATGTATATTTGTATAAATATATATATTTCGTGTGGTAATGTGTCTTTCATGATTTCTCATTTTACTCTTTATCTACCTTGATTGAATTAATGCAAACTGAATTTGCCATGGATTTGGTTATCTTGAAATTGTGTCAAAGAGCTTTAATCATTTTTCATTTTATTATTTTATTAGATGGTTTAACAGCTTAAAAGCTTCAAAATTTAAAATTATGACATGATTATTTTTCCTCTGTTTGTAAACACATGCAAAACCTTTGTTTTACGATACTGCATTGTATAAATTTATACTTAGGTGGAATTTTGTTCTGTTGACATTAGAAGGTTTTCGCAGATTGTCTTGCTGGGTTTGAATCATCCTCATTTTGTGGTTGAGATTCTGGATGTGCTAAAATTACATGCTTATTAATTATATTTATACACTTACAGTTATTGATGGTTTTAGATCTAGATTCAATGACAGTATTTGTAGACTTCACAGTTTTTTGTGTTATAAAAACATCAAACCATACAAAAAATATTTTATTTTTGGCCAAAGTGACACTTTTCGAACAAGGTTTGCTTAACCACAAAAATTACCGACAAAGAGCAAAGAGCAAAGAGCAATTTTAGGCCTTGTTATGAACTATATTTTTCATTTTACCACTCAATACATTATGCTTATTACCTTTAGATTATCTCTTCCAAAGAGGCTTTTATATCTTATTCCTTCTAATAAAACAATTAGCTGATTGTCTGAGATAATAATCAACTATTGATATATCGGACACATTGAGCGGATAATTGGTGAAATGAGTGACTTTTGCAATATCAACTTATGGGATAAATATTTTAGTCAACTGTTTTGAGCTATATCAGAAGCTACAGTTCTCAGTTATTAGCCCCCGTTCCTATCATATTTATAGAACTAAGTATAAAAGGTTAATTACCTGCTTGTCAGCCTCGTGAACATTTATTTATGGCAATCTTATTACAGATTATGCATTTTAATACGTAATAAGATTGTCATAAAGGATCACGAAGCTGACAAGCAGGTATTTAACCTTTTAAACTTAGTCAAAAAACATGATTCAGAAAAACAACACCAAAATGAAAAAAAATTATAGAACTCGAACACACTCAAATAAAGTAAATACGATTAAACCATAATAATAAGACAATGAACTACAATCAGTAGTAATAAGTGATTTCAACTCTATTCAATCGATATGTCACCATTGACACCAATATATACACGTTTGCAATTTTACTATAGTAAAAACAAACAGTTGATATCCTCAACTTGCTCATTCTATTTCTCCTTGGGGAGGAAAAGAGCTTCTCTAGCCCCGCAACACATGGGATGAAACTGCTGTTTTTGCAGTGGTATAACAAAATATATATGTTTCTGTTTTTCTATTATCAACAATATTATTTCAACCAGTTTGTTTAAAAAATTGAAGTTTAAATTAATTTATCTGTAGTATCTGCTACTTACTTTTCACAGTATTAAATTGTGGTTGTTGCTTTGTAAGTACAATAAAACAAATGTGATTGATAATTTAATATATTTATTGATAAGGATTAATTCATATTTGATTCTTATATATGTGAAGGTCACCGAAAAAATAGTTTAAAGTATTAAAAATACTAAAGTTGGTGATAAAAGTTGTAAGTATTGAAAACGTTTTAACCCCCCTGTATATTAAAATAATTTTGTTTGTTAATAATCTCCTATATATTTTGACATACAGTAATATTTCTTAGCTCAATGCGTAATCTGCATGCAAAATATTCATATTATCTTAGATACCATGATCTTTTTTGAATTTCTTTTTTAAAGTTTTTAAATAAAAACCACATTTCTTGTAATTTTGTAATAAGTAATCAAAATTTAGAATTATTTTCAATTTCACTAGCATGCCTTTATTCCACATTTTTAAAGTAAATATTTATTTATTTTTTACTCCAGTTAGTGTTCTTGGAAGTAATTAAACCCTCACATTTACTTATTTGTAATATTGAGGTTTGCAACCCTATCTGTTTTTTATTTTTATTCATAAGGAACAAACTAAACTTCTAAAGTGTTTATATTCTCAAATGCTAAGTTGTGCAAGAGATTTGCTAAGTTGTCTAAGCTATAATTCTATCTGAAAAATATTTTAGTTTTTCACAGTTATTCTATTGCAACACATTTCTGACTCAGATACTTTCATGTTAATCTTTTCATGTGTTTATGAATTTTAAATATGTGTCACAGCAACTAGTAGTGGACAAAATGTGATGTATGAGCCACTGTTAAGGTAAAAATTTAATTCACTTTAAAAATATTTCATTTTTTACCTAAAAAGATTTTAATACATTCCTTTTATTTTTAAGTTGAGTTTAAAACTTCTACCTGATTTTGTTAAGAACAATTTAACATAGTAATACGAGAACCAACTCAAATTATAAAAAAATCAAAAAATCACTCACTTTCAAAGTTAAAGTTGCCACTGAACTCATTTTCCATGTCTTAGATCAAACTTAATCCTCAAAGTTGTATATGAGTACAGTAATACCAATTTATGAAACATTTTTCAAATGTTTTATCCACAATTTGTATGTATGCGTTTCTTACAATGTAAGGTTTAATCTTCAATGAAAAGGGAGAAAGACAGCGCTCATTCTCGAGTTTCACAGGAAAATAATTAAATTTCTCTTATGAACACACCGTGATAAAATATAAAGCTAAGACGAGAATGCAACCACCATGGGTTTGAAGGTTTTTCACTTCACCGTCTGGTCATGTGGTCTCAACTCGGGTGTTTTACTATGTTTACAGCTGGTGTTTTCATTTATGTTTAATATTCCGTCCGTAGCGTGGGGTGAAGCGGCAGCAGGTAGGTGCAGCACACGAGTGCACAGCACTTGGCTTGCATAGCTTTAGCTTGTCACTAATACCACTGCTTGGTGTAACGCAGGTGTTTTGAAACCCCAGAATGCGACGGGGCTCAGCATGCCGAGGCGAGCGTCTCTCCCGTATGAGTCCCCCCTCCCCCCAGGTACACCGCCATCTTGGATTATCAGGGTCTGCGTTGTCCGTCTCCACCGCCGTAATCCATGTTTGAAATCGATTGTTCGATATGTTCTTTGTTTTATACTCTGGTCACACGGTGGACCAATAAAACGACAACTCCTCAATTATTAAGAGTCATCGAAATTATTAACCGAATATTATTGGCTAAATAGATCTTAACTCTAGGTATAACTTATAAAACATTTTAATTAATTGTTTCAAAGTTTGTAAGTGTGTTATTTGATTTAACAATTAGAATAGACACTTTAACTAAAAAAATAAAACCTATCGTAGTTTTTATGTTCCTAACCCATATACAAAACAATTCAACATTTGATCAAGTAAACCAATTCACTTGTTAAATAAAAAAGTATGCAAATTTTAATAAAACAAAACAAAAATTATTTTATGTGGTCATCTTTAGTGTGCCAAGTTTTTAATGAATGATTGTGAATCTGATAGTTATAATGGAATTTTTATGATGGAATATCAGTTTTAAAGAATAAATGTAAACATCGATTATAATGGTGGGGACAGAAAACAAAGACTAGCCAATTACTGTAGTACGGACTGTGGGGATCAATAGTAAGTTACTTTGTCTTACCCCAAATAATGTTTTGGTTTTCCTCTTGGTGCATTTCATGCCATTTTCAGCAAAACATTGGCCTTGGACGAAGCCAAGTTGCTTGAAACTTGAATATTACTTTACACAATACATGCACAGACAAGATCATTGGTGTGTGAGTTTATTTTTAAATCCAACAAAAGTGCAGTGCATGAGTGTGTGATTTAATGCCAGATTTTTACCTTTTGAATCAACAAGATTGAATCCAGGCCAGCCGCTGGAAATAGCATGAAAATGGAAATGCAAAGTCACCTAGAGAGAAAAACTAAGAGAATGCTTAAGATGCAAGTCAAAGGTAAAATTGTTATTGAAACCACAGTCAACACATTCAGGATATACTAGTTCAATACCCACCTATTCATGATTGAAAACATCAAATAGCAAATATTAACAAACTTTTTTCTTTTTGGTGCGTATTGAACTGTTTCATCTCTCATTTCATCACTAGAAATATCTACTCCTTGTTTTGCCACGCAAGCAATGTTATGTTTTACTTCCAAGTTGTATTTTAGTTTTACCTTCTTTTCTTTCTATTTCACAGTTTCACTTTCACTTTTGTTTTCAGGTATATACTGCAATGCATCGGTAAATTAGTCAAGCTTGTATTTTTTCTAACTTTTCAATTTTAGTTTGCTCTATTCCATTTTTATAATTATTGTGCATTGCTGTGTTTTGCTTTCAAAGCTATCCTTTAGTTATAATATTGCTTGTTCAATCGATTAAATTTATATACCACTCTTAAATTAATCTTATCACTTCTTGTAGATATTTTTAGTGATCAAATTGTAGCTTTGTTGTGAACAGTAAATAGTTTTTTGTAAGTTAGTCGTAGTTGAGACAGTTGATAACAAATTATTTACTTTGAAACAATTCCTCACAATTTTTTAGGAAAAAGTATCAATACTTTAAAATTTCTGGTTCTTTTTAGCAACCATTTAACTTTATTTAACAATTTTGCCCTTAGACCATAATGTGGCCTATTGTGGTGTCCTCTATTTTTAATTTCTTATTTTTTCATGCCTTAAACTCTTTAATTCACTCATTTGATTGTTTTATCTAAAGGTTTTACATTCAAAGTGTTTGAAATAAATACTGATACACACACATTTCAAAGTTGACGTCTTCATTTTTAGTTGAACTAAATTTTGTTAGCTTTCTTTCAATTAGTAATGAACCTTCTTTTTTCAAATACTGCTCAAAAATATTGTACACTTAGGTAACTTAGGTTTTTTTTTTTATAAATTTTGCTTTTGAACTTTAGTGCTGAAAAACAATTATTTTTGACTTTATGAAGTCCTATTAGCACTGTAATATGGAACTTCAATCAACATAGCAAAATAATTATTTTATAAAAGCTGTAAAATTAAATAAAATTCAGTACAATCTATGTCCATCTCAGTACATTAAATGAAATAAAAATAGACCTTGCTGGTCTTCTTATTTCGAGGTTGTTGTGCAGTCAGACCACTTAACCATTCTACCAATCACTAGAGTACTGACAATGACAATCACTTGGCTACTGACAATAATGATCACTAGAGTACTGCCGATGAGGATCACTAGAAAACGGCCGATGACGATCTGTAGGGAACTGACAATGACGATGACTAGAGTACGGATGATTACAATCACTAGAGTACTGATGATGGTAATCACTAGAGTACTGACGATGACAATCACTAGAGAACTGACAATGATCACTAGAGTACTGACATTGACGATCACAAGAGTACTGATGATTACTAGAGTACTGATGATGATGATCACTGACAATGATGATCAGTTGAGAACTGACGATGACGATCACTAGTGTACTGACAATGACGATTGTTGATGATGACGAGGACTAGAGTACTGACGATGACAATCACACTAGAGTACTGACGATGACAATCACATTAGAGTACTGACGATGACGATCTTACTAGAGTACTGATGATGACAATGACTAGAGTACTGATGATGACGATGACTAGAGTATTGACGATGACGATCACTTGAGTACTGACGATGACTATGACTAGAGAACTGACGTGGTGCACTGTGCAGAAGAGGGGCTGGAGCGAAGAGGCTCGCTGAACGGCAAGAGCCGCAGCGGCCGGAGCAAGAAGCTACGGCGCCGGAGCTCCGGAGGCCCGGAGACCTTCATCCGCCGCCTCGACCCCGCGCTGACCCGGCGTCGCGGCTCACTGCCCATCGAGGTGCTGAGTCACTCGGGTGAGTGGATCCAACAAAATCTAAATCTTTTACTGTAGCAAGACAATACAAATTGCATTACAAACTTCAGAACTAATGTCATAACATAAAACTAAATTTGTTTCCATATATAATTATAATAAACATGTAGGCTAATCAAGAGTTCAAACAGATTTTTTCCTGTGAGTGATTTAGATTATAGAAAAAAATTCATCGACAGAGTAACAAGCACACTCCAAAAGATATTTCTTTAATATTACTTTGAATTTTGATTCAGAGTTCACTGATTTAATTTTTTCTGGTAGTTTATTTAATAATTTTGGTCCAACATTTTTTGAAAGCCTAGCAGCTAATTCTAATCTGTGGGGAGTTTGTTTATGATGATGCCTGTACCTAGTATTGTAATTATGAATGTCTGCGCCTCACAGTGCTGTTGTTGATTTAAACTTGTAATGTATTAAAATCTCAAAAAGATAAATTTAAGGTAATTTTAAGATTTTTAGAGATTTTAAAATATTCCGGCATGGTGTTCTCCTGCTAACTCCAGCCATGATGCGCATGGCTCGTTTTTGTAATCAAAAGACGCGTAAGAAATTTGATCGGGACGTAGACCCCTGTAGAATAATAATCTCGATTCTATTAATCCCCCACCTTAATCTCAATTCTAATAAAATATATATTCTGAAAAATATATTAATCTTTAAATAGTGTAGTGTAATATGATAGGCCTATCTTGTTACAAATGTAGTGCAAGATCTCTGCTTGATGACTCCGTTCTTACATGGCTAGCAGTGTTAACGCTGAACTTAAGACCTTGCTGAAATGGTAAAAAAACGACTATACGTAGTCCTTACAAAAAGGGGCCACTTTTTAAAGCGCCACTTAGTTTGGGGCGGTAAAAAACCCAGGCCCAATCGAGCCCTAGACCAAGTCCTACTTCTAGACACACTTGGTAGCAATGGTATAATACCGTTGCATGGTGGTAACGATTCAGTATAGCTGGTTATATACTCGCAAAAATATATAGAAAATAATTTCAGCGAGTACAGAAATTATTTTTATTGGTCAACAATTTTCCAACTGCAGTCAAATGACTTTTCATGTTTGTTGGCAGGAATGTGCAGTGGTGCGTTTTCCGGTGTATCCTAGAACTCGAGGTTTTGCCACATCCGAACCTCAAGTATACTTTGGACGTGAATTTAAGTGATATAAAATGACATTTTGTATTATTTTTAAAGTGACTAAATGTCTCCTTGCCAATCGTCTTCTTTCGATCTACTTAAATGTGTTTTATATGTGCTGTCACCTTTTATAACGTTTCCGAGGCTGTTACATTGTACAAGAATGTCTGGTTGGAAACTCGGAGCCAAAATTCTAAATAAGTGTATGGCTCGTAACAAAGCAGGCACTTGTAGTTCTATCCTTGTAAGACTGGCAAAACAAATCCGCTTGAACAAATAAGTATATTGTCAAGTGGACTGCTTCGAGCAAGCAGTCACAAAGAGTTTTCTCTTACTTCTACCATGTATTCTAATACTATACCTTATATGTCTTAAACTGTTTAGATAGAGTGAAAGTAGAAAAAAATATTAGAAAAGCCAATCTATATCATTCGCTAATTTAACCAGTTTTAGATTGGTTGTTTTCAGGGGATGTAACAATCTTAATACTTTTGTCTGATTACTTCTAGACAGTTTTTTTCATATTTTAAACAACATTAAAATTTTAATTCCATATTAATATCAATAAATTTATTAATATGGACAATTTACAAGCAATAATATATTTTAATATACAATTATTTCAAAGATTTTGATTACTATTCACGGTAAATTCTCTAATTTTCAATAATGTAATAAATACTTAGGTATTAACGTTATATTCAAAGTTATATTGCTAATTATAAAACATTTTAATTATTTTTAAGTTAAAATTTTTTATATATCAGGTTATGAGGGTTAAATATTAAATATTTAATGCAATGCTTCAACCTGTTAAACTTTAAGTTTATTTTTGTAAAAAAGAGTTTTACAAATGATTTGGTTTTGCTAGTCTATTTTTTCTAAGGTACAAAGTCGGTAATATTTGTTATCTCATTAATTAAGTATTTATGTGTTTGTTGGTTTTTTGTTTTAATTTTAATTAACAATGCTTTAACTGTATTATATGTAGATGTATAAGTAACTTTTAATGATTGCTTTGAATGTCCTACAACCAGTTCTAGTACCCTGTGTTGCAAAATTAAGATTTCAAATATTGTTATTTAGTTTTTTCTTAAGTGACTTGTAATGAACAAAAGAAAACTATAAACCAAGAAATCAATAACGTTTGATTTGTTATTCAAAGTTCACTAGTCTGAGATTTTTTAAAGCTCGTTAAAATATATAAAGCTATATGATTCTTTGACAATATATGGTATGTACAATACATAGTAAAAATATTTATGAAAAAATATTTCTTTAATATTATTATTACCATAGTAAGAATATTATTGCAAAGTTACATTTATTTGTACAGTTTCATTGTTTTATAAGTTACATTGATAGCTTACAAATCGGAAAAAAATGTATATTGCTACACTTGGTGTAGAAAGACTTGAACGAACTTATTGTTTTTGTTTTAACTACGATATTCTTGAAAAATTCTGTCGACCTTTTTGTTTTCTTTAAATATATCAGTTTTAGGATTACTTTTTAAGGGTTTTTTTTACAGAATGCAGTGGAATCAATTTCCTTACGGAATTAGATTATATTAATTTTTTATGACTAACAGTGCTTAAAGAAACACCAACTATTTTATCAAGAACAAATGTTCCATCAAAATCTACCTTGAGTTTGCCATACAAAGAATAAAGTGTGTTTTCATGTTTAATTATTCTGTTTAGAAATTCAAAGTTGTTTTTAAAACATCAACTTGCTTATTCTGTTTAGATTGTTGTATTGTTTTAAAATGTTATTTTTCTTCAAGTTCCTTTATTAGTCCTCTTGGTACAGAATCAAGCAACAATTATTATGAGACCAAATGGAAAATATATTTTAAAAATATAAATACCGTAGTTAGCCTATAATACATTTTATGTTATAAAAAGTCCTCTGGTTTCACATTTATTACTTCTTATGTAGCCTATTGACATATTTCATTTAATTGTGTAAACATTATGTTGCAATGATTTTATTTGTTTTATCATACAGGGTGTTTTAAACGGTGTTCTATATGTTATTATTATTTTTGTACATATTTCATATACTGTAGATCTTGTAAGTGTCCGTGTAGTTATCTCCGTAAATTCAGTATTGAACAAATTTGTGGTTTTCAAACCTAGGTACTTCAAAGTGTTTGTGATACAAACTGTAAAATGTTGTCAAACAGTTTACGAAGATCATGTCATTACTGTGTGAGTGAATGGTTACATAAGAATGCCATCATCGTTTTACAAATTTTGGCATATATGAGAAATAGAAGGTATTTTTCGGTCTTATGGCTTTTTATGAATTCAAATGATCAACTTACATAGTGAGTTTAAGATTGTTGTTGTTGCCTTTAAAAAAAACCTCACTATCTGTTTTACCCATGTACTCATTTAACTATATTGCAGAGTTAAACCATTGTTAAACCAAATTCATCAAAACTTTCTCTGTGAACTGTGGAGAAGATAAAAGGAAACGAGAAACATCACAATACGTATGCAATTAGAAAGAGTAATTGTGCTTTTGTTTGATCCAAAGCAACTTGCTATATATTAACATATTATTTATCTTTCTAAATACTATGACAAAGATCGATTGTTAGTTTTTCCTGTTTTATGAAGGAGGCTTAACCCTAAGTAAGCCACTAGAAGTCACATATCTGACAGGACAGTTTTACTTTTCTACCTTCTAAACTCACTTATTAAAAAAATGGGTTCATAGAAAAGCCATTTGTACACCGCAAGTCACTGCCAAGGAAGTAACGGAACAGTAAAAGCAGCATGACAATGTGACAGCTCACACATATCTTCGCTAGTCTGCCTTCACTCCTGACCAAATCACATCAAGATGTCGTATTTTTTATAAATTTATGTTGACTGCATGAATTTCCAAGTTAAAAAAGCTTTGTTCTCATCTTCAAATTAATTTTGATAATGAGTAAATACCAAATATTGAATCCCAATAGTTTAGGGATATCAAGACGTGGGTTGACCTCTGTACAAAAACGGTATTTAATGTTTACATTTTTTACCCTAACCAAATTTTCCTAATAATTTTTAATTGCTGTTAAAACTATTCTATGGTGAGACGGTTAGTAACTCAAAGAGTTTGGTATTTTATGGTCGGGAAACTGACTGTAAGATGTACATTCTAACTTTGCTTCCTTTCAGTCACGATTAATCCTGAAATGTTTCCACAAAACCATAACGAAGGTGAGAATGAAGCTATCTCACACGCAGACACTCATCGTGATATCAAGAGTGGTGTGGGTGGTAACACTGATACAGTCGCAGTCCGTGTCCAATGTATACGCTTACGATGTTCCCTCGATGTCCCCCACGTCTGCATGTTTGTGTCGCGCGATCGTTCTGTCGCGCGTTCGTTTGTGTCGCGCGATCGTTGCCGTCGCGTCTAGACCACAATGTAGCTCAATCATTTCTCTAACCTTTTGTTGAATATTTACGTGAGTATCAAGCAACATTATAAGACTGATAGGTTGTTTTAAGAAATATTTTCTGTAGTCTGTGTTAAAACGGAAATAATAAACGCAATAATATTTGACAGTTTAGTTATGAAAATTGATTTCTACTGACATCAAATGATAGGAACTAATAATTGCTATTGTTAATGATATATACATGTATATCTGGTGTAATGTTAGTTTATGTTGCCATTTTTGTTATTTTTATATTTATCTGACCTTAATTCATAAGGAAATAAAACATATTATTTATTTATTGTCTTATACATAACCTCTCTTTATATTTTACCTACACACTATTATTCAGTGGAATCGACTGCTTTTGATTCTGATCTATGAACGCATGTTTCGATGCCAGGCTCAGTGACCTTTGGCATATCCACCTTTAGTTATAAGCCTAGCCTCATAACTAGGCAGATGAATTTTCAATAGCCTTCACTGTGGTCTTGATGGGACGGTGGCATGTCCTGTAATCCAGTAACTTTGGAGGTCATGAATTGTGGATAGTTATGAGCGATGGCTTGTGGATGCGGAGTTCCCTAGTGGGAATGAACGTGTGGACTATTGAGCACTATGTTCATAAGACCGTCCCCATAATTAGACCATTCATAAACTGGAAACCAGGCGAAATTGTGGTTCGGATCCCACATTAAAATGTGGGTCCCTTAGTTGCCACTGGCTGTTGGGCTATTAATCAATAGTCTAAGGAACTTGTCGGCCTAAATCAGTAACAAGATCACCCTATGTATAGGTCATGTTGCCATGCCCCCATTTTTCTTTTATATTTCATTTCAAACCTAGACGGATCGCTGTCCGCAAATCGCTTATCGACTTCTTTAATCACCCTTATTTCCCAAAGCTAAGTTTTGACAGTAACTTGAGAGGTGTAATACTAAAGTTCTGGTCCTATTCTATCACCTTATGCCCTCATTTTGCCACACTTCCGTTTTTCTTTTATATTTCTTGTCAAACTTAGATGGATCGCTGTCCGCACATCGCATAGTGACTATTTTATTCACCCATATTTCCAGAAAATAAGTTTTGACGGTTATTTTAGTGGTATAATACTAATGTTCTGGTGTTATTATATCACCCTATGTATAAGTCATATTGCCACGCGCCAATTTTCCTTTTATATTTCATGAAAAAACTTAGACGGATCGCTGTCCGCGCATCGCATAGCGACTACTTTAATCACCCATATTCCGCAAACCTAAGTTTTGACGCTAACTTGAGTGGTATAATACTAAAATCCTGGTCTTATTCTATCACCCTATGTATACCTCATGTTGCAACACTTCCGTTTCTTAGACGGATAGCTGTCCGCACATCGCATGGCGACTAATTTAATCACCCATATTTCCAAAACCTAAGTTTTAACGTTAACTTGAGTGGTATACCACTAAAGTTCTGGATCTATTCTTTCACCCTATGTATAAGTCATGTTGCCATGCGCCCATTTTTCTTTTATACGTCATGTCAAACTTAGACGGATCGCTGTCTGCACATCGCTTATCGACTATTTTAATCACCCATATTTCCCAAACGTAAGTTTTGACGGTAATATGAGTGGGGGAGAAAGAATAGATCCAGAACTTAGTGTTATACCACTCAAGTTAACGTTAAAACTTACATTTTGGAAATATGGTTCATTAAAGTAGTCGCCATGCGATGTACGGACACGACCCATCTAAGTTTGACATTGAATATAATAGAAAAACGGAAGTGTGGCAACATGATGAATACATATGGAGATGGAATAGGACCAGAACTTTAGTATTATACCACTCATGCTACCGCCAAAACTTACGTTTGGGAAATATGGGTGATTAAAATAATCGATAAGCGGTGTGCGGACAGCGATCCATCTAGGTTTGAAATGAAATATAAATGAAAAATTGGCGCAATGGCAATATGAGGTATACATAGGGTGAAAGGATGGATCCAGAACTAGTATTATACCGCTCAAGTTACCGTCAAAACTTAGGTTTGGGAAATATGGGTGATTAAAGTAGTCGATAAGCAATGTGCGGTCAGCGATCCGTCGAAATTTGACATGAAGAATAAAAGAAAAACGGAAGTGTCGAAACACGACTTATACATACGGTGATAAAATAGGACCAGAACATTAGTATGATACCACTCATGTTACCGTCAGAACTTACGTTTGGAAATTATGGTTGATTAAAATAGTCGATAAAGGATGTGTGGACAGCGATCCGTATAAGTTTGACATGAATTATAAAAGAAAACCAAGCACGTGTCAATATAACTTATACATAGGGTGATAGAATAGAACCAGAACTTTAGTATTACACCACTGAAGTTGCCATCAAAACTTAGGTTTTGGAAATCTGGGTGATTAAATTAGTAGATAAGCGATGTGCGGACAGCGATCCGTCTGAGTTTGACATGAAGAATAAAAGAAAAACGGAAGTTTGGCAACGTGACGTATACATAGGGTGATAGAATAGGACCAGAACTTTAGTTTTATACTACTCATGTAACCGTAAAAACTTAAGTTCGGGAAATATGGGTGATTAAAGTAGAAGATAAGAGTTGTGCGGACAGCGATCCGTCTAAGTTTGACATGTAATATAAAAGAAAAACGGAAGTGTAGCAACATGATGTATACCTAGGGTGATAGAATAGGACCAGAACTTTAGTATTATACCATTCATGTTCCCGCGAAAACTTACGTTTGGGAAATATGGGTGGTTAAAATAGTCGACAAGCGGTGTGCGATAGAATAGAACCAGAACTTTAGTATTATACCACTTAAGTTGCCGTCAAAACTTAGGTTTGGGAAATATAGGTAATAAAAGTAGTAGATAAGCGATGTGCAGACAGAGATCCGTCTAGGTTTGAAATGAAATATAAATGAAAATTTGGCGCATGGAACCATGAGGTATACATAGGGTGAAAGAATAGACCCAGAACTTTACGTTTATACTTTAGTATTATACCACTCAAGTTACTGTCAAAATTTAGGTTTGGGAAATATGGGTGATTAAAGTAGTCGATAAGCGATGTGCGGACGGCGATCCATCCAAGTTTGACATGAAATATAAAAGAAAAATAGAAGTATGGCAGCATGAGGTATACATGCGGTGATAGAATAGGACCAGGACTTTAGTATTTTACCACTCAAGTTACCGTCAAAACTTAGGTTTGGGAAATATGGGTGATTAAAGTAGTCACTTTGCGATGAACGAAAAGTGATCCGTCTAAATTTGACATGAAATATAAAAGAAAAACGGAAGTGTGGCAACATTACTTATACATAGGGTGATAGAATAGGACCAGAACTTTAGTAATATACCACTCAAGTTACTGTAAAAACTTAGGTTTGGGAAATGTGGGTGATTAAAGTAGTCGATAAGCGATGTGAGGACAGCGATCCGTCTGAGTTTGACATGTAAATTAAAAGAAAAACGTAAGTGCGGAAACACGACTTATACATAGGGTGATAGAATAGGACCGGAACTTTAGTATTATCCCACTCATGTTACCGCCAAAGCTTACGTTTGGGAAATATGGGTGATTAAAATAGTCGATAAGCAATGTGCGGACAGCGATCCGTGTAGGTTTGAAATGAAATAAAAATTAAAAATTGGTGCATGGAACCATGAGGTATACATAGGGTGAAAGAATAGATCCAGAACTTTAGTATTATACCACTCAAGTTACTGTAAAAACTTAGGTTTGGGAATTATGTGTGATTAAAGTAGTTGATAAGCGATGTGCGGACAGCAATCCGTCTAAGTTTCACATGAAATATAAAGGAAAAACAGAAGTGTGGCAACATGACGTATACATAGGGTGATAGAATAGGACCAGGACTTTAGTATTATAACTCTCAATTTACCGTCAAAACTTAGGTTTGGGAAATATGGGTGATTAAAGTAGTCACTTTGCGATGTACGAAAAGCGATCCATCTAAGTTTGACATGAACTATAAAAGAAAAACTAAAGTGTGGCAACAAGAGGTATACAAAGAATGATAGAATAGGACCAGGATCTTAGTATTATACAACTCAAGTTACCGTCAAAACTTAGGTTTGGGAAATATGGGTGATTAAAGTAGTCACTATGCGATGTACGGACAGCGATCCATCTAAGTTTGACATGAAATATAATAGAAATACGGAGGTGTGGACACATGAAGTATACATAGGGCGATAGAATAGGACCAGAAATTTAGTATTATACCACTGAAGTTACCGTCAAAACCTAGGTTTGAGCAATATGGGTGATTGGTGTAGTCACTATGCGATGTAAGGACAGCGATCAATCTAAATTTCACACGGAATATAATAGAAAAACGGAAATGTGGTAACAAGACTTAGGTTTGGGAAATATGGGCGATTAAAGTAGTCACTAAGCGATGTACGAACAGCGATTCATCTAAGTTTGACATGAAATAAAATAGTCGATAAGCGATGTGCGGACAACGATCGGTCTAAGATTGACAGGAAATATAAAAGAGAAACGGAAGTGTGGTAACATGACGTATACATTGGGTGATAGTATAGGACCAGGATCTTAGTATTATACCACTCAATTTACCGTCAAAACTTATGTTTGGGAAATATGGGTGATTAAAGTAGTCACTATGCGATGTACGGACAGCGATCCATCTAAGTTTGACATGAAATATAATGGAAATACGGAAGTGTGGACACATGAAGTATACATAGGGCGATAGAATAGGACCAGAAATTTAGTATTATACAACTCAAGTTACCGTCAAAACTTAGGTTTGGGAAATATGGGTGCTTAAGTTGTCAATATTAGATGTACGGACAGCGATCCATCTAAGTTTGACATTAACTATACAAGAAAAACGGAAGTGTGGCAATATGAGGTATACATAGGGTGATAGAATATGACCAGGACCTTAGTATTATACCACTCAAGGTACCGTCAAAACGTAGGTTTGAGAAATATGGGTGATTAAATTAGTCCATAAGCGATGTGCGGACAGCGATCCGTCTAAGTTTCACATGAAATATAAAGGAAAAAAGGAAGTGTGGCAACATGACGTATACATAGGGTGATAGAATAGGACCAGGACATTAGTATTATAACTCTCAATTTACCGTCAAAACTTAGGTTTGGGAAATATGGGTGATTAAAGTAGTCTCATTGCGATGTACGAAAAGCGATCCATCTAAGTTTGTCATGAAATATATATGAAAAACGAAAGTGTGGCAACATTACGTAAACCTAGGGTGATAGAATAGGACAAGAACTTTAGTATTATACCACTCAAGTTACCGTCCAAACCTAGGTTTGGGAAATATGGATGATTAAATTATTCACTTTGCGATATACGAAAAGTGATCCATCTAATTTTGACATGAAATATAAATGAAAAACAAAAGTGTGGCAACATGACGTATACATAGTGTGATAGAACAGGATCGGAACTTTAGTATCATACCACTCAAGTTACCGTCAAATCTTAGGTTTGGGAAATATGGGTGATTAAATTAGTCCATAAGCGATGTGCGGGCAGCGATCCGTCTAAGATTCACATGAAATATAAAGGAAAAACGGAAGTGTGGCAACATGTCGTATATATAGCGTGATAGAATAGGACCAGGACTTTAGTATTATACCTCTCAAGTTACCGTCAAAACGTAGGTTTGGGAAATATGTGTGATTAAAGTAGTCACTATTTGATGTAATGACAGCGATTCATCTACGTTTGACACGGAATGTAATAGAAAAACGGAAGTGTGGCAACAAAACGTATACATCGGGTGATAGAATAGGACTAGGACTTTAGTATAATACCACTAAAGTTACTGTCAAAACTTAGGTTTGGGAAATATGGGTGATTAAAGTAGTAACTATGCGATGTACGAAATGCGATCCATCTAAGTTTGACATGAAATATAAATAAAAAACGGAAGTATGGCAACATTACGTAAACCTAGGGTGATAGAATAGGACCAGAATTTTAGTGGTATACCACTTAAGTTCCCGTCCAATCTTAGGTTAAAGAAATATGGGTGAGTAAAGTAGTCACTATATGATGTAAGGACAGCGATCCATCTAAGTTTGACAAAAACTATACGAGAAAAACGGAAGTGTGGCAACATGAGGTATACATAGGGTGATAGAATAGGACCAGAACTTTAGTATTATACCACTCAAGTTACCGTAAAAACTTAGGTTTGGGAAATATGGGTGATTAAAGTAGTCACTATGTGATGTACGGACAGCGATCCATCTAAGTTTGACATTTACTATAGAAGAAAAAAGGACGTGTGGCAACATTACCTGTATAGGGTGATAGAATAGGACCAGGAATTTAGTATTATACCACTCAAGTTACTGAAAAAACTTAGGTTTGGGAATTATGTGTGATTAAAGTAGTCGATAAGCGATGTGCGGACAGCGATCCGTCCAAGTTTGACATGAAATATAAAAGAAAAACCGAAGTATGGCATCATGAGGTATACATGGCGTGATAGAATTGGACCAGGACTTTAGTATTATACCACTCAAGTTACCGTCAAAACTTAGGTTTGGGATATGTGGGCGATTAAAATAGTCGATAAGCGATGTACGAAAAGCGACCCATCTAAGTTTGACACGAAATATAATAGAAAAACGGAAGTGTGGCAACATGTCTTATACATAGGGTGATAGAATAGGACCAGGACCTTAGTATTATACCACTCAAGTTATCGTCAAAACTTAGGTTTGGGAAATATGGGTGATTGAAGTAGTCACTATGTGATGTACGGACAGCGATCCATCTAAGTTTGACATGAACTTTACAAGAAAAACGGAAGTGTGGCAACATGAGGTATACATAGGGTGATAGAATAGGACCAGAACGTTAGTATTATACCACTCAAGGTACCGTCCAAACTTAGGTTTGGGAAATATGGGTGATTAAAGTAGTCACTATGCGATGTACGAAAAGCGACCCATCTAAGTTTGACATGAAATATAATAGATAAACGGAAGTGTGGCAATATGACTTATACATAGGGTGATAGAATAAGACCAGGACCTTAGTATTATACCACTCACGTTATCGTCGAAACTTAGGTTTGGGAAATATGGGTGATTAAAGTAGTCACTATGTGATGTACGTACAGCGATCCATCTAAGTATGTCATGAACTTTACAAGAAAAACGGAAGTATGGCAACATGAGGTATACATAGGGTAATAGAATAGGACCAAAACTTTAGAATTATACCACTCAAGTTACTGTAAAAACTTAGGTTTGGGAAATATGGGTGATTAAAGTAGTCACTATGTGATGTACGGACAGCGATCCATCTAAGTTTGACATTTACTATACAAGAAAAAAGGACGTGTGGCAACATTACCTGTAACTAGGGTGATAGAATAGGACCAGGAATTTAGTATTAAACCACTCAAGTTACCGTCAAAACTTAGGTTTGGGAAATGTGGGTGATTAAAATAGTCGATAAGCGATGTGCGGACAACGATCGGTCTAAGATTGACAGGAAATATAAAAGAGAAACGGAAGTGTGGCAGCATGACGTATACATAGGGTGATAGTATAGGACCAGAACCTTAGTATTATACCACTCAAGTTACCGTCAAAACTTAGGTTTGGGAAATATGGGTGATTAAAGTAGTCACTATGTGATGTACGGACAGCGATCCATCTAAGTTTGACTTGAATTATAAAAGAAAAAAAAAGAAAGTGTGGCAACATGACGTATACATAGGGTGATAGAATAGGACCAGGACCTTAGTATTATACCACTCAAGTTATCGTCAAAACCTAGGTTTGTGAAATATGGGTGATTAAAGTAGTCGATAAGCGATTTGCGGACAGCGATCCGTCCAAGTTTGACATGAAATATAAAAGAAAAACGGAAATGAGGCAACATGACGTATACCTAGGGTGATAGAATAGGACCAGAACTTTAGTATTATACCACTCAAACTACCGTAAAAACTTAGGTTTGGGAAATATGGGTGATTAAAGTAGTCACTATGTGATGTACGAAAAGCGATCCATCTAAGTTTGACATGAAATATAAAGGAAAAACGGAAGTGTGGACACATGACGTATACATAGGGCGATAGATTAGGACCAGAAATTTAGTATTATACCACTGATGTTACCGTCAAAACTTAGGTTTGGGAAATATGGGTGATTAGTGTAGTCACTATGCGATGTACGGACAGCGATCCATCTAAGCTTGACATGGAATATAAAAGAATAACAGAAGTCTTGCAACATTACGTATACATAGTGTGATAGAATAAGACCAGGATCTTAGTATTATACCACCCAAGTTACCGTCAAAACTTAGGTTTGGGAAATGTGGGTGATTAAAATAGTCGATAAGCGATGTGCGGACAACGATCGGTCTAAGATTGACAGGAAATATAAAAGAAAAACTGAAGTGTGGCAACAAGAGGTATACAAAGGGTGATAAAATAGGACCAGGATCCTAGTATTATACCACTCAAGATACCGTCAAAAACCTAGGTTTGGGAAATATGGGTGATTAAAGTAGTCAGTATGTTATGTACGGACAGCGATCCATCTACGTTTGACATGAAATATAATAGAAAAACTGAAGTTTGGCAACATGACGTATACATAGGGTGATAGAATAGGACCAGGACCTTAGTAATATACCACTCAAGTTTCCGTCAAAACTTAGGTTTGGGAAATATAGGTGATTAAAGTAGTCACTAAGCGATGTACGGACAGCGATCCATCTAAGCTTGACATGATATATAATAGAATAACGGAAGTGTGGACACATGATGTATACATAGGGCGATAAAATAGGACCAGAAAATTAGTACTATACCACTCAAGTTACCGTTAAAACTTAGGTTTGGGAAATATGGGTGATTAAAGTAGTCACTATGCGATGTACGGACAGCGATCCATCTAAGTTTGATGAAATATAATAGAAAAACGGAAAGTGTGTCAACATTACGTATATATAGGGTATTATAATAGGACCAGAACTTTAGTATTATAACACTCAAGTTACCGTCAAAACTTAGGTTTGGGAATCATGGATGATTAAAGTAGTCAATATAAGATGTACTGACAGCGATCCATCTAAATGTAACAGGAATATAATAGAAAAACGGAAGTGTGGGTACAAGACGTATACATCGGGTGATAGAATAGGACCAGGACTTTAGTATTATACCACTCAAGTTACCGTCAAAACTTAGGTTTGGGAAATGTTGGTGATTAAAATAGTCGATAAGCGATGTGCGGACAACGAACGGTCTAAGATTGACAGGAAATATAAAAGAGAAACGGAAGTGTGGCAACATGACGTATACATAGGGTGATAGTATAGGACCAGAACTTCAGTATTATACCACTCAAGTTACCGTTAAAACTTAGGTTTGGGAAATATGGGTGATTAAAGTAGTCACTATGTGATGTACGGACAGCGATCCATCTAAGTTTGACATGAATTGTAAAAGAAAAACGGAAGTGTGACAACATGAGGTATACATAGGGTGATAGAATAGGACCAGGACCTTAGTATTATACCACTCAAGTTACCGTCAAAACTTAGGTTTGGGAAATATGGGTGATTAAAGTAGTCACTATGTGATGTAAGGACAGCGATCTATCTAAGTTTGACATGAACTTTACAAGAAAAACGGAAGTGTGGCAACATGAGGTATACATAGGGTGATAGAATAGGACCAGAACTTTAGTATTATACTACTCAAGTTACCGTAAAAACTTAGGTTCGGGAAATATAGGTGATTAAAGTAGTCACTAAGCGATGCACGGACAGCGATCCATCTAAGTTTGACATGAAATATAATAGAAAAACGGAAGTGTGGACACATGACGTATACATAGGGCGATGGATTAGGACCAGAAATTTAGTATTATACCACTGATGTTACCGTCAAAACTTAGGTTTGGGAAATATGGGTGATTAGTTTAGTCACTATGCGATGTACGGACAGCGATCCATCTAAGCTTGACATGGAATATAAAAGAATAACAGAAGTCTTGCAACATTACGTATACATAGTGTGATAGAATAGGACCAGGATCTTAGTATTATACCACTCAATATACCGTCAAAAACTAGGTTTGGGAAATATGGGTGATTAAAGTAGTCACTATGCGATGTACGGACAGCGATCCATCTAAGCTTGACATGGAATATAAAAGAATAACAGAAGTGTTGCAACATTACGTATACATAGTGTGATAGATTAAGACCAGAATATTAGTATTATACCACTCAAGGTACCGTTTAAACTTAGGTTTGGGAAATATGGGGATTAAATTAGTCACTATGCGATGTACGAAAAGCGACCCATCTAAGTTTGACATGAAATATATTAGAAAAACGGAAGTGTGGCAACATTACGTATACATAGGGTGATAGAACAGGACCAGAACCTTAGTTTTATACCACACAAGTTACCGTCAAAACTTAGGTTTGGGAAGTAAGGGTGATTAAAGTAGTCACTATGTGATGTACGGACAGCGATCCATCTAAGTTTGACATGAATTATAAAAGGAAAACGGAAGTGTGGCAACATGAGGTATACATAGGGTGACAGAATAGGACCAGGACCTTAGTAGTTACCGTCAAACACCTCAAGTTACCGTCAAAACGTAGGTTTGAGAAATATGGGTGACTAAAGTAGTCACTATGCGATGTACGAAAAGCGGTCCATCTAAGTTTGATATTAAATATAAAATAAAAACGGAAGTGTGTAAACATTACGTATACATAGGGTTATAGAATAGGACCAGAACTTTAGAATTTTACCACTCAAAATACCGTCAAAACTTAGATTTGGAAAATATGGGTGATTAAAGTGGTCACTATGCGATGTACGGACAGCGATCCATCTAAGTTTGACATGAAATATTAAAAAAAAACGGAAGTGTATTAAGTTTACGTATACATTGGGTGTTAGAATAGGACCAGAACTTTAGTATTATACCACTCAAGTTACCGTCAAAACTTAGGTTTGGGACATATGGGTGATTAAATTAGTCGATAAGCGATGTGCGGTCAGCGATCCGTCTAAGTTGGAAATGAAATATAAAAGAGAAAGGGAAGTGTGGCAACGTGATATATACATATGGAGATAGAGTACGACCAGGACTTTAATATTATACCACTCAAGTTACCGTCAAAATTTCGGTTTGGAAAATATGGGTGATTAAAGTAATCACTATGTGATGTACGGACAGCGATCCATCTAAGTTTGACATGAAATATAAAGTAAAAATGGAAGTGTGGGATCATGACGTATACATAGGGTGATTGAATAGGATCAGGACTTTAGTATTATACCACTCAATTTACCGTGAAAACTTAGGTTTGGGAAGTAAGGGTGATTAAAGTAGTCACTATGTGATGTACGGACAGCGATCCATCTAAGTTTGACATGAATTATAAAAGGAAAACAGAAGTGTGGCAACATGAGGTATACATAGGGTGACAGAATAGGACCAGGACTTTAGTATTATACCACTCAAGTTACTGTCAAAACTTGGGTTTGGGAAATATGGGTGATTAAATTAGTCGATAAGCGATGTGCGGACAGCGATCCGTCTAAGTTTGACGTAAAATATAAATAAAAACGGAAGTGTGGCAACATTACGTATACATAGGGTGATAGAACAGGACCAGAACCTTAGTTTTATACCACACAAATAAAAAACGGAAGTGTGGTAACATTTCATAATCCTAGGGTGATAGAGGAGGACCAGAACTTTATTATTATACCACTCAAGTTACCGTCAAAATTTCGGTTTGGAAAATATGGGTGATTAAAGTAATTACTATGTGATGTACGGACAGCGATCCATCTAAGTTTGACATGAAATATAAAGTAAAAATGGAAGTGTGGGATCATGACGTATACATAGGGTGATTGAATAGGATCAGGACTTTAGTATTATACCACTCAATTTACCGTGAAAACTTAGGTTTGGGAAATGTGGGTGATTAAATTAATCGATAAGCGATGTGCGGAGAGCGAACCGTCTAAGTTTGACATTAAATATAAAAGAAAAACGGTAGTGTGGCAACAATACGTATACATAGGGTGAAAGAATAGGACCAGGACTTTAGTATTATACCACTCAAGTTACTGTCAAAACTTGGGTTTGGGAAATATGGGTGATTAAATTAGTCGATAAGCGATGTGCGGACAGCGATCCGTCTAAGTTTGACGTAAAATATAAATAAAAACGGAAGTGTGGCAACATTACGTATACATAGGGTGATAGAACAGGACCAGAACCTTAGTTTTATACCACACAAGTTACCGTCAAAACTTAGGTTTGGGAAGTAAGGGTGATTAAAGTAGTCACTCTGTGATGTATGGACAGCGATCCATCTAAGTTTGACATGAATTATATAAAGGAAAACAGAAGTGTGGCAACATGAGGTATACATAGGGTGACAGAATAGGACCAGGACCTTAGTAGTTACCGTCAAACACCTCAAGTTACCGTCAAAACGTAGGTTTGGGAAATATGGGTGACTAAAGTAGTCACTATGCGATGTACGAAAAGCGGTCCATCTAAGTTTGATATTAAATATAAAATAAAAACGGAAGTGTTTAAACATTACGTATATATAGGGTTATAGAATAGGACCAGAACTTTAGTATTTTACCACTCAAGCTACCGTCAAAACTTAGGTTTTGAAAATTTGGGTGATTAAAGTAGTCACTATGTGATGTACGGACAGCGATCCATCTAAGTTTGACATGAATTATAATAGGAAAACGGAAGTGTGGCAACATGAGGTATACATAGGGTGACAGAATAGGACCAAGACCTTAGTATTATACAACTCAAGTTACCGTCAAAACTTAGGTTTGGGGAATATCGGTGATTAAATTAGTCGATAAGCGATGTGCCGACAGAGATCCGTCTAAGTTTGACATGAAATATAAAGTAAAAATCGGAGTGTGGGATCATGAAGTATACATAAGGTGATTGAATAGGACCAGAACCTTAGTATTATACCACTCAATTTTACCTCAAAACTTAGGTTTGGGAAATGTCGGTGATTAAATTAGTCGATAAGCGATGTGCGGAGAGCGATCCGTCTAAGTTTGACATGAAATATAAATGAAAAACGGAAGTGTGGCAACATTACATATACATAGTTTGATAAGATAGGACCAGAACTTTAGTTTTATACCACTCAAGTTACCGTCAAAAATTAGGTTTGGGAATAATGGGTGATTAAAGTAGTCAGTATGCCATGTACGAAAAGCGATCCATTTAAGTTTGACATGAAATATAAAAGATAAACGGAAGTGTGGCAACAATACGTATACATATTGTGAAAGAATAGGACCAGGACTTTAGTATTATACCACTCAAGTTACTGTCAAAACTTAGGTTTGGGAAATATGGGTGATTAAATTAGTCGATAAGCGATGTGCGGAAAGGGATCCGTCTAAGTTTGACATAAAATATAAAGGAAAAACGGAAGTGTGGCAACATTACGTATACATAGTGTGAAAGAATAGGATCAGGACTTTAGTATTATACCACTCATGTTACCGTCAAAACGTAGGTTTTGGATATATGGGTGATCAAATTAGCCGATAAGCGATGTGGGGAGAGCGATCCGTCAAAGTTTGACGTAAAATATAAATAAAAACGGAAGTGTGGCAACATTACCTATACATAGGGTGATAGAACAGGACCAGAACCTTAATTTTATACCACACAAGTTACCGTCAAAACTTTGGTTAGGGAAGTAAGGGTGATTAAAGTAGTCACTATGTGATATACGGACAGCGATCCATCTAAGTTTGATATTAAATATAAAATAAAAACGGAAGTGTGTAAACATTACGTATACATAGGGTTGTAGAATAGGACCAGAACTTTTGTATTTTACCACTCAAGTTACCGTCAAAACTTAGGTTTGGAAAATATAGGTGATGAAAGTAGTCACTATGCGATGTACGGACAGCGATCCATCTAAGTTTGACATGAATTATAAAAGGGAAACGGAAGTGTGGCAACATGAGGTATACAAAGGGTGACAGAATAGGGCCAGGACCTTAGTAGTTACCGTCAAACACCTCAAGTTACCGTCAAAACGTAGGTTTGGGAAATATGGGTGACTAAAGTAGTCACTATGCGATGTACGAAAAGCGGTCCATCTAAGTTTGATATTAAATATAAAATAAAAACGGAAGTGTGTAAACATTACGTATACATAGGGTTGTAGAATAGGACCAGAACTTTAGTATTTTACCACTCAAGTTACCGTCAAAACTTAGGTTTGGAAAATATAGGTGATTAAAGTAGTCACTATGCGATGTACGGACAGCGATCCATCTAAGTTTGACATGAATTATAAAAGGAAAACGGAAGTGTGGCAACATGAGGTATACATTGGGTGACAGAATGGGACCAGGACCTTAGTAGTTACCGTCAAACACCTCAAGTTACCGTCAAAACGTAGGTTTGGGAAATATGGGTGATTAAAGTAGTCACTATGAGATGTACGGACAGCGATCCATCTAAGTTTGACATGAAATATTAAAAAAAACGGAAGTGTATTAACTTTACGTATACATTGGGTGTTAGAATAGGACCAGAACTTTAGTATTATACCACTCAAGTTACTGTCAAAACTTAGGTTTGGGAAATATGGGTGATTAAAGTAGTCACTATGCGATGTACGGACAGCGATCCATCTAAGTTTGACATGAAATATAAATAAAAAAACGGAAGTGTGGCAACATTACATAATCCTAGGGTGATAGAAGAGGACCAGAACTTTATTATTATACGACTCAAGTAACCGTCAAAATTTCGGTTTGGAAAATATGGGTGACTAAAGTAATCACTATGTGATGTACGGACAGCGATCCTTCTAAGTTTGACATGAAATATAAAGTAAAAATGGAAGTGTGGGATCATGACGTATACATAGGGTGATTGAATAGAATCAGGACTTTATTATTATACCACTCAATTTACCGTCAAAACGTAGGTTTGGGAAATATGGGTGATTAAATTAGTCGATAAGCGATGTGCGGACAGCGATCCGTCTAAGTTTGACATGAAATATAAATGAAAAACGGGAGTGTGGCAACATTACGTATACATAGTTTGATAAGATAGGACCAGAACTTTAGTTTTATACCACTCAAGTTACCGTCAAAGCTTAATTTTGGGAAATATGGGTGATTAAAGTAGTCAGTATGCGATGTACGAAAAGCGATCCATCTAAGTTTGACATAAAAATTAAATAAAAAACGGAAGTGTGGCAACATTACTTATACTGATAGAAGAGGACCAGGACCATAATATTATACCACTCAAGTTACCGTCAAAACTTAGGTTTGGGAAATATAGGTGATTAAATTAGTCACTATGCGATGTACGGGCAGCGATCGTTTTAAGTTTGACAGGAAATATAAAAGAAAACCGGAAGTGTAACAACATTACGTATACATAGGGTGAAATAATAGGACCAGGACTTTAGTATTATACCACTCAAGTTACTGTCAAAACTTAGGTTTGGGAATAATGGGTGATTAAGGTAGTCAGAATGCCATGTACGAAAAGCGATACATCTAAGTTTGACATAAAATATAAATAAAAAATGGAACTGTGGCAACATTACCTAAACCTAGGGTGATAGAATAGGACCAGAACCCTAGTATTATACCACTCAAGTTACCGTCAAAACTTAGATTTGGGAAATATAGGTGATTAAAGTAGTCACTATGTGATGTACGGACGGCGATCCATCTAAGTTTTACATGAATTATAAAAGGAAACGGAAGTGTGGCAACATTAGGTATTCATAGGGTGACAGAATAGGACCAGGACCTTAGTATTATACACCTCAAGTTACCGTCAAAACGTAGGTTTGGGAAATATGAGTGACTAAAGTAGTCACTATGCGATGTACGAAAAGCGGTCCATCTAAGTTTGACATGATATATAAATAAAAACCGGAGGTGTGAACACATTACATAAACCTAGGGTGATGGAAGAGGACCAGAACTTTTGTACTATACCACTCAAGTTACCGTCAAATCTTAGGTTTGGAAAATATGGGTGATTAAAGTAGTCACTATGTGATGTACGGACAGCGATCCATCTAAGTTTGACATGAAATATAAAGTAAAAATGGAAGTGAGCGATCATAACGTATACATAGGGTGATTGAATAGGACTAGGACTTTAGTATTATACCACTAAAGTTACCGTCAAAACTTAGGTTTTGGAAATATGGGTGATCAAATTAGCCGATAAGCGATGTGGGGAGAGCGATCCTTACTTACTTACTTCTTACTTCTTACTTCTGTTTCACGTAAAATCCTGATCCGTCTGTTTCACGTAAAATATAAATAAAAACGGAAGTGTGGCAACATTACGTATACATAGGGTGATAGAACAGGACCAGAACCTTAGTTTTATACCACACAAGTTACCGTCAAAACTTAGGTTTGGGAAATATGGGTGATTAAAGTAGTCACTATGTGACATAAGGACAGCGATCCATCTAAGTTTGACATGAATCGTAAAAGAAAAACGGAAGTGTGACAACATGAGGTATACATAGGGTGATAGAATAGGACCAGGACCTTAGTATTATACCACTCAAGTTACCGTCAAAACTTAGGTTTGGGAAATATGGGTGATTAAAGTAGTCACTATGTGATGTAAGGACAGCGATCTATCTAAGTTTGACATGAACTTTACAAGAAAAACGGAAGTGTGGCAACATGAGGTATACATAGGGTGATAGAATAGGACCAGAACTTTAGTATTATACTACTCAAGTTACCGTAAAAACTTAGGTTCGGGAAATATAGGTGATTAAAGTAGTCACTAAGCGATGCACGGACAGCGATCCATCTAAGTTTGACATGAAATATAATAGAAAAACGGAAGTGTGGACACATGACGTATACATAGGGCGATGGATTAGGACCAGAAATTTAGTATTATACCACTGATGTTACCGTCAAAACTTAGGTTTGGGAAATATGGGTGATTAGTGTAGTCACTATGCGATGTACGGACAGCGATCCATCTAAGCTTGACATGGAATATAAAAGAATAACAGAAGTCTTGCAACATTACGTATACATAGTGTGATAGAATAGGACCAGGATCTTAGTATTATACCACTCAAGTTACCGTCAAAAACTAGGTTTGGGAAATATGGGTGATTAAAGTAGTCACTATGCGATGTACGGACAGCGATCCATCTAAGCTTGACATGGAATATAAAAGAATAACAGAAGTGTTGCAACATTACGTATACATAGTGTGATAGATTAAGACCAGAATATTAGTATTATACCACTCAAGGTACCGTTTAAACTTAGGTTTGGGAAATGTGGGGATTAAATTAGTCACTATGCGATGTACGAAAAGCGACCCATCTAAGTTTGACATGAAATATATTAGAAAAACGGAAGTGAGGCAACATTACGTATACATAGGGTGATAGAACAGGACCAGAACCTTAGTTTTATACCACACAAGTTACCGTCAAAACTTAGGTTTGGGAAGTAAGGGTGATTAAAGTAGTCACTATGTGATGTACGGACAGCGATCCATCTAAGTTTGACATGAATTATAAAAGGAAAACGGAAGTGTGGCAACATGAGGTATACTTAGGGTGATAGAATAGGACCAGGACCTTAGTAGTTACCGTCAAACACCTCAAGTTACCGTCAAAACGTAGGTTTGAGAAATATGGGTGACTAAAGTAGTCACTATGCGATGTACGAAAAGCGGTCCATCTAAGTTTGATATTAAATATAAAATAAAAACGGAAGTGTGTAAACATTACGTATACATAGGGTTATAGAATAGGACCAGAACTTTAGAATTTTACCACTCAAAATACCGTCAAAACTTAGATTTGGAAAATATGGGTGATTAAAGTAGTCACTATGCGATGTACGGACAGCGATCCATCTAAGTTTGACATGAAATATTAAAAAAAACGGAAGTGTATTAAGTTTACGTATACATTGGGTGTTAGAATAGGACCAGAACTTTAGTATTATACCACTCAAGTTACCGTCAAAACTTAGGTTTGGGACATATGGGTGATTAAATTAGTCGATAAGCGATGTGCGGTCAGCGATCCGTCTAAGTTGGAAATGAAATATAAAAGAGAAAGGGAAGTGTGGCAACGTGATATATACATAGGGAGATAGAGTACGACCAGGACTTTAATATTATACCACTCAAGTTACCGTCAAAACTTAGGATTGGGAAATATGGGTGATTAAAGTAGTCACTATGCGATGTACGAAAAGCGATCCATCTAAGTTTGACATGAAATATAAATAAAAAACGGAAGTGTGGTAACATTTCATAATCCTAGGGTGATAGAAGAGGACCAGAACTTTATTATTATACCACTCAAGTTACCGTCAAAATTTCGGTTTGGAAAATATGGGTGATTAAAGTAATCACTATGTGATGTACGGACAGCGATCCATCTAAGTTTGACATGAAATATAAAGTAAAAATGGAAGTGTGGGATCATGACGTATACATAGGGTGATTGAATAGGATCAGGACTTTAGTATTATACCACTCAATTTACCGTGAAAACTTAGGTTTGGGAAGTAAGGGTGATTAAAGTAGTCACTATGTGATGTACGGACAGCGATCCATCTAAGTTTGACATGAATTATAAAAGGAAAACAGAAGTGTGGCAACATGAGGTATACATAGGGTGACAGAATAGGACCAGGACTTTAGTATTATACCACTCAAGTTACTGTCAAAACTTGGGTTTGGGAAATATGGGTGATTAAATTAGTCGATAAGCGATGTGCGGACAGCGATCCGTCTAAGTTTGACGTAAAATATAAATAAAAACGGAAGTGTGGCAACATTACGTATACATAGGGTGATAGAACAGGACCAGAACCTTAGTTTTATACCACACAAATAAAAAACGGAAGTGTGGTAACATTTCATAATCCTAGGGTGATAGAGGAGGACCAGAACTTTATTATTATACCACTCAAGTTACCGTCAAAATTTCGGTTTGGAAAATATGGGTGATTAAAGTAATTACTATGTGATGTACGGACAGCGATCCATCTAAGTTTGACATGAAATATAAAGTAAAAATGGAAGTGTGGGATCATGACGTATACATAGGGTGATTGAATAGGATCAGGACTTTAGTATTATACCACTCAATTTACCGTGAAAACTTAGGTTTGGGAAATGTGGGTGATTAAATTAATCGATAAGCGATGTGCGGAGAGCGAACCGTCTAAGTTTGACATTAAATATAAAAGAAAAACGGTAGTGTGGCAACAATACGTATACATAGGGTGAAAGAATAGGACCAGGACTTTAGTATTATACCACTCAAGTTACTGTCAAAACTTGGGTTTGGGAAATATGGGTGATTAAATTAGTCGATAAGCGATGTGCGGACAGCGATCCGTCTAAGTTTGACGTAAAATATAAATAAAAACGGAAGTGTGGCAACATTACGTATACATAGGGTGATAGAACAGGACCAGAACCTTAGTTTTATACCACACAAGTTACCGTCAAAACTTAGGTTTGGGAAGTAAGGGTGATTAAAGTAGTCACTCTGTGATGTATGGACAGCGATCCATCTAAGTTTGACATGAATTATATAAAGGAAAACAGAAGTGTGGCAACATGAGGTATACATAGGGTGACAGAATAGGACCAGGACCTTAGTAGTTACCGTCAAACACCTCAAGTTACCGTCAAAACGTAGGTTTGGGAAATATGGGTGACTAAAGTAGTCACTATGCGATGTACGAAAAGCGGTCCATCTAAGTTTGATATTAAATATAAAATAAAAACGGAAGTGTTTAAACATTACGTATATATAGGGTTATAGAATAGGACCAGAACTTTAGTATTTTACCACTCAAGCTACCGTCAAAACTTAGGTTTTGAAAATTTGGGTGATTAAAGTAGTCACTATGTGATGTACGGACAGCGATCCATCTAAGTTTGACATGAATTATAATAGGAAAACGGAAGTGTGGCAACATGAGGTATACATAGGGTGACAGAATAGGACCAAGACCTTAGTATTATACAACTCAAGTTACCGTCAAAACTTAGGATTGGGAAATATGGGTGATTAAAGTAGTCACTATGCGATGTACGAAAAGCGATCCATCTAAGTTTGACATGAAATATAAATAAAAAACGGAAGTGTGGTAACATTTCATAATCCTAGGGTGATAGAAGAGGACCAAAACTTTATTATTATACCACTCAAGTTACCGTCAAAATTTCGGTTTGGAAAATATGGGTGATTAAAGTAATCACTATGTGATGTACGGACAGCGATCCATCTAAGTTTGACATGAAATATAAAGTAAAAATGGAAGTGTGGGATCATGACGTATACATAGGGTGATTGAATAGGATCAGGACTTTAGTATTATACCACTCAATTTACCGTGAAAACTTAGGTTTGGGAAGTAAGGGTGATAAAAGTAGTCACTATGTGATGTACGGACAGCGATCCATCTAAGTTTGACATGAATTATAAAAGGAAAACAGAAATGTGGCAACATGAGGTATACATAGGGTGACAGAATAGGACCAGGACTTTAGTATTATACCACTCAAGTTACTGTCAAAACTTGGGTTTGGGAAATATGGGTGATTAAATTAGTCGATAAGCGATGTGCGGACAGCGATCCGTCTAAGTTTGACGTAAAATATAAATAAAAACGGAAGTGTGGCAACATTACGTATACATAGGGTGATAGAACAGGACCAGAACCTTAGTTTTATACCACACAAATAAAAAACGGAAGTGTGGTAACATTTCATAATCCTAGGGTGATAGAGGAGGACCAGAACTTTATTATTATACCACTCAAGTTACCGTCAAAATTTCGGTTTGGAAAATATGGGTGATTAAAGTAATTACTATGTGATGTACGGACAGCGATCCATCTAAGTTTGACATGAAATATAAAGTAAAAATGGAAGTGTGGGATCATGACGTATACATAGGGTGATTGAATAGGATCAGGACTTTAGTATTATACCACTCAATTTACCGTGAAAACTTAGGTTTGGGAAATGTGGGTGATTAAATTAATCGATAAGCGATGTGCGGAGAGCGAACCGTCTAAGTTTGACATTAAATATAAAAGAAAAACGGTAGTTTGGCAACAATACGTATACATAGGGTGAAAGAATAGGACCAGGACTTTAGTATTATACCACTCAAGTTACTGTCAAAACTTGGGTTTGGGAAATATGGGTGATTAAATTAGTCGATAAGCGATGTGCGGACAGCGATCCGTCTAAGTTTGACGTAAAATATAAATAAAAACGGAAGTGTGGCAACATTACGTATACATAGGGTGATAGAACAGGACCAGAACCTTAGTTTTATACCACACAAGTTACCGTCAAAACTTAGGTTTGGGAAGTAAGGGTGATTAAAGTAGTCACTCTGTGATGTATGGACAGCGATCCATCTAAGTTTGACATGAATTATAAAAGGAAAACAGAAGTTTGGCAACATGAGGTATACATAGGGTGACAGAATAGGACCAGGACCTTAGTAGTTACCGTCAAACACCTCAAGTTACCGTCAAAACGTAGGTTTGGGAAATATGGGTGACTAAAGTAGTCACTATGCGATGTACGAAAAGCGGTCCATCTAAGTTTGATATTAAATATAAAATAAAAACGGAAGTGTTTAAACATTACGTATATATAGGGTTATAGAATAGGACCAGAACTTTAGTATTTTACCACTCAAGCTACCGTCAAAACTTAGGTTTTGAAAATTTGGGTGATTAAAGTAGTCACTATGTGATGTACGGACAGCGATCCATCTAAGTTTGACATGAATTATAATAGGAAAACGGAAGTGTGGCAACATGAGGTATACATAGGGTGACAGAATAGGACCAAGACCTTAGTATTATACAACTCAAGTTACCGTCAAAACTTAGGTTTGGGGAATATCGGTGATTAAATTAGTCGATAAGCGATGTGCCGACAGAGATCCGTCCAAGTTTGACATGAAATATAAAGTAAAAATCGGAGTGTGGGATCATGAAGTATACATAAGGTGATTGAATAGGACCAGAACCTTAGTATTATACCACTCAATTTTACCGTCAAAACTTAGGTTTGGGAAATGTCGGTGATTAAATTAGTCGATAAGCGATGTGCGGAGAGCGATCCGTCTAAGTTTGACATGAAATATAAATGAAAAACGGAAGTGTGGCAACATTACATATACATAGTTTGATAAGATAGGACCAGAACTTTAGTTTTATACCACTCAAGTTACCGTCAAAAATTAGGTTTGGGAATAATGGGTGATTAAAGTAGTCAGTATGCCATGTACGAAAAGCGATCCATTTAAGTTTGACATGAAATATAAAAGATAAACGGAAGTGTGGCAACAATACGTATACATATTGTGAAAGAATAGGACCAGGACTTTAGTATTATACCACTCAAGGTACTGTCAAAACTTAGGTTTGGGAAATATGGGTGATTAAATTAGTCGATAAGCGATGTGCGGAAAGGGATCCGTCTAAGTTTGACATAAAATATAAAGGAAAAACGGAAGTGTGGCAACATTACGTATACATAGTGTGAAAGAATAGGATCAGGACTTTAGTATTATACCACTCATGTTACCGTCAAAACGTAGGTTTTGGATATATGGGTGATCAAATTAGCCGATAAGCGATGTGGGGAGAGCGATCCGTCAAAGTTTGACGTAAAATATAAATAAAAACGGAAGTGTGGCAACATTACCTATACATAGGGTGATAGAACAGGACCAGAACCTTAATTTTATACCACACAAGTTACCGTCAAAACTTTGGTTAGGGAAGTAAGGGTGATTAAAGTAGTCACTATGTGATATACGGACAGCGATCCATCTAAGTTTGATATTAAATATAAAATAAAAACGGAAGTGTGTAAACATTACGTATACATAGGGTTGTAGAATAGGACCAGAACTTTAGTATTTTACCACTCAAGTTACCGTCAAAACTTAGGTTTGGAAAATATAGGTGATTAAAGTAGTCACTATGCGATGTACGGACAGCGATCCATCTAAGTTTGACATGAATTATAAAAGGGAAACGGAAGTGTGGCAACATGAGGTATACATAGGGTGGAAGAATAGGGCCAGGACCTTAGTAGTTACCGTCAAACACCTCAAGTTACCGTCAAAACGTAGGTTTGGGAAATATGGGTGACTAAAGTAGTCACTATGCGATGTACGAAAAGCGGTCCATCTAAGTTTGATATTAAATATAAAATAAAAACGGAAGTGTGTAAACATTACGTATACATAGGGTTGTAGAATAGGACCAGAACTTTAGTATTTTACCACTCAAGTTACCGTCAAAACTTAGGTTTGGAAAATATAGGTGATTAAAGTAGTCACTATGCGATGTACGGACAGCGATCCATCTAAGTTTGGCATGAATTATAAAAGGAAAACGGAAGTGTGGCAACATGAGGTATACATAGGGTGACAGAATAGGACCAGGACCTTAGTAGTTACCGTCAAACACCTCAAGTTACCGTCAAAACGTAGGTTTGGGAAATATGGGTGATTAAAGTAGTCACTATGCGATGTACGGACAGCGATCCATCTAAGTTTGACATGAAATATTAAAAAAAACGGCAGTGTATTAACTTTACGTATACATTGGGTGTTAGAATAGGACCAGAACTTTAGTATTATACCACTCAAGTTACTGTCAAAACTTAGGTTTGGGAAATATGGGTGATTAAAGTAGTCACTATGCGATGTACGGACAGCGATCCATCTAAGTTTGACATGAAATATAAATAAAAAACGGAAGTGTGGCAACATTACATAATCCTAGGGTGATAGAAGAGGACCAGAACTTTATTATTATACGACTCAAGTAACCGTCAAAATTTCGGTTTGGAATATATGGGTGACTAAAGTAATCACTATGTGATGTACGGACAGCGATCCTTCTAAGTTTGACATGAAATATAAAGTAAAAATGGAAGTGTGGGATCATGACGTATACATAGGGTGATTGAATAGAATCAGGACTTTATTATTATACCACTCAATTTACCGTCAAAATGTAGGTTTGGGAAATATGGGTGATTAAATTAGTCGATAAGCGATGTGCGGACAGCGATCCGTCTAAGTTTGACATGAAATATAAATGAAAAACGGGAGTGTGGCAACATTACGTATACATAGTTTGATAAGATAGGACCAGAACTTTAGTTTTATACCACTCAAGTTACCGTCAAAGCTTAATTTTGGGAAATATGGGTGATTAAAGTAGTCAGTATGCGATGTACGAAAAGCGATCCATCTAAGTTTGACATAAAAATTAAATAAAAAACGGAAGTGTGGCAACATTACTTATACTGATAGAAGAGGACCAGGACCATAATATTATACCACTCAAGTTACCGTCAAAACTTAGGTTTGGGAAATATAGGTGATTAAATTAGTCACTATGCGATGTACGGGCAGCGATCGTTTTAAGTTTGACAGGAAATATAAAAGAAAACCGGAAGTGTAACAACATTACGTATACATAGGGTGAAATAATAGGACCAGGACTTTAGTATTATACCACTCAAGTTACCGTCAAAACGTAGGTTTGGGAAATATGAGTGACTAAAGTAGTCACTATGCGATGTACGAAAAGCGGTCCATCTAAGTTTGACATGATATATAAATAAAAACCGGAGGTGTGAACACATTACATAAACCTAGGGTGATGGAAGAGGACCAGAACTTTTGTACTATACCACTCAAGTTACCGTCAAATCTTAGGTTTGGAAAATATGGGTGATTAAAGTAGTCACTATGTGATGTACGGACAGCGATCCATCTAAGTTTGACATGAAATATAAAGTAAAAATGGAAGTGAGCGATCATAACGTATACATAGGGTGATTGAATAGGACTAGGACGTTAGTATTATACCACTAAAGTTACCGTCAAAACTTAGGTTTTGGAAATATGGGTGATCAAATTAGCCGATAAGCGATGTGGGGAGAGCGATCCTTACTTACTTACTTCTTACTTCTTACTTCTGTTTCACGTAAAATCCTGATCCGTCTGTTTCACGTAAAATATAAATAAAAACGGAAGTGTGGCAACATTACGTATACATAGGGTGATAGAACAGGACCAGAACCTTAGTTTTATACCACACAAGTTACCGTCAAAACTTAGGTTTGGGAAATATGGGTGATTAAAGTAGTCACTATGTGACATAAGGACAGCGATCCATCTAAGTTTGACATGAATCGTAAAAGAAAAACGGAAGTGTGACAACATGAGGTATACATAGGGTGATAGAATAGGACCAGGACCTTAGTATTATACCACTCAAGTTACCGTCAAAACTTAGGTTTGGGAAATATGGGTGATTAAAGTAGTCACTATGTGATGTAAGGACAGCGATCTATCTAAGTTTGACATGAACTTTACAAGAAAAACGGAAGTGTGGCAACATGAGGTATACATAGGGTGATAGAATAGGACCAGAACTTTAGTATTATACTACTCAAGTTACCGTAAAAACTTAGGTTCGGGAAATATAGGTGATTAAAGTAGTCACTAAGCGATGCACGGACAGCGATCCATCTAAGTTTGACATGAAATATAATAGAAAAACGGAAGTGTGGACACATGACGTATACATAGGGCGATGGATTAGGACCAGAAATTTAGTATTATACCACTGATGTTACCGTCAAAACTTAGGTTTGGGAAATATGGGTGATTAGTGTAGTCACTATGCGATGTACGGACAGCGATCCATCTAAGCTTGACATGGAATATAAAAGAATAACAGAAGTCTTGCAACATTACGTATACATAGTGTGATAGAATAGGACCAGGATCTTAGTATTATACCACTCAAGTTACCGTCAAAAACTAGGTTTGGGAAATATGGGTGATTAAAGTAGTCACTATGCGATGTACGGACAGCGATCCATCTAAGCTTGACATGGAATATAAAAGAATAACAGAAGTGTTGCAACATTACGTATACATAGTGTGATAGATTAAGACCAGAATATTAGTATTATACCACTCAAGGTACCGTTTAAACTTAGGTTTGGGAAATGTGGGGATTAAATTAGTCACTATGCGATGTACGAAAAGCGACCCATCTAAGTTTGACATGAAATATATTAGAAAAACGGAAGTGTGGCAACATTACGTATACATAGGGTGATAGAACAGGACCAGAACCTTAGTTTTATACCACACAAGTTACCGTCAAAACTTAGGTTTGGGAAGTAAGGGTGATTAAAGTAGTCACTATGTGATGTACGGACAGCGATCCATCTAAGTTTGACATGAATTATAAAAGGAAAACGGAAGTGTGGCAACATGAGGTATACATAGGGTGACAGAATAGGACCAGGACCTTAGTAGTTACCGTCAAACACCTCAAGTTACCGTCAAAACGTAGGTTTGAGAAATATGGGTGACTAAAGTAGTCACTATGCGATGTACGAAAAGCGGTCCATCTAAGTTTGATATTAAATATAAAATAAAAACGGAAGTGTGTAAACATTACGTATACATAGGGTTATAGAATAGGACCAGAACTTTAGAATTTTACCACTCAAAATACCGTCAAAACTTAGATTTGGAAAATATGGGTGATTAAAGTAGTCACTATGCGATGTACGGACAGCGATCCATCTAAGTTTGACATGAAATATTAAAAAAAAACGGAAGTGTATTAAGTTTACGTATACATTGGGTGTTAGAATAGGACCAGAACTTTAGTATTATACCACTCAAGTTACCGTCAAAACTTAGGTTTGGGACATATGGGTGATTAAATTAGTCGATAAGCGATGTGCGGTCAGCGATCCGTCTAAGTTGGAAATGAAATATAAAAGAGAAAGCGAAGTGTGGCAACGTGATATATACATAGGGAGATAGAGTACGACCAGGACTTTAATATTATACCACTCAAGTTACCGTCAAAACTTAGGATTGGGAAATATGGGTGATTAAAGTAGTCACTATGCGATGTACGAAAAGCGATCCATCTAAGTTTGACATGATATATAAATAAAAAACGGAAGTGTGGTAACATTTCATAATCCTAGGGTGATAGAAGAGGACCAGAACTTTATTATTATACCACTCAAGTTACCGTCAAAATTTCGGTTTGGAAAATATGGGTGATTAAAGTAATCACTATGTGATGTACGGACAGCGATCCATCTAAGTTTGACATGAAATATAAAGTAAAAATGGAAGTGTGGGATCATGACGTATACATAGGGTGATTGAATAGGATCAGGACTTTAGTATTATACCACTCAATTTACCGTGAAAACTTAGGTTTGGGAAGTAAGGGTGATTAAAGTAGTCACTATGTGATGTACGGACAGCGATCCATCTAAGTTTGACATGAATTATAAAAGGAAAACAGAAGTGTGGCAACATGAGGTATACATAGGGTGACAGAATAGGACCAGGACTTTAGTATTATACCACTCAAGTTACTGTCAAAACTTGGGTTTGGGAAATATGGGTGATTAAATTAGTCGATAAGCGATGTGCGGACAGCGATCCGTCTAAGTTTGACGTAAAATATAAATAAAAACGGAAGTGTGGCAACATTACGTATACATAGGGTGATAGAACAGGACCAGAACCTTAGTTTTATACCACACAAATAAAAAACGGAAGTGTGGTAACATTTCATAATCCTAGGGTGATAGAGGAGGACCAGAACTTTATTATTATACCACTCAAGTTACCGTCAAAATTTCGGTTTGGAAAATATGGGTGATTAAAGTAATTACTATGTGATGTACGGACAGCGATCCATCTAAGTTTGACATGAAATATAAAGTAAAAATGGAAGTGTGGGATCATGACGTATACATAGGGTGATTGAATAGGATCAGGACTTTAGTATTATACCACTCAATTTACCGTGAAAACTTAGGTTTGGGAAATGTGGGTGATTAAATTAATCGATAAGCGATGTGCGGAGAGCGAATCGTCTAAGTTTGACATTAAATATAAAAGAAAAACGGTAGTGTGGCAACAATACGTATACATAGGGTGAAAGAATAGGACCAGGACTTTAGTATTATACCACTCAAGTTACTGTCAAAACTTGGGTTTGGGAAATATGGGTGATTTAATTAGTCGATAAGCGATGTGCGGACAGCGATCCGTCTAAGTTTGACGTAAAATATAAATAAAAACGGAAGTGTGGCAACATTACGTATACATAGGGTGATAGAACAGGACCAGAACCTTAGTTTTATACCACACAAGTTACCGTCAAAACTTAGGTTTGGGAAGTAAGGGTGATTAAAGTAGTCACTCTGTGATGTATGGACAGCGATCCATCTAAGTTTGACATGAATTATATAAAGGAAAACAGAAGTGTGGCAACATGAGGTATACATAGGGTGACAGAATAGGACCAGGACCTTAGTAGTTACCGTCAAACACCTCAAGTTACCGTCAAAACGTAGGTTTGGGAAATATGGGTGATTAAAGTAGTCACTATGCGATGTACGAAAAGCGGTCCATCTAAGTTTGATATTAAATATAAAATAAAAACGGAAGTGTTTAAACATTACGTATATATAGGGTTATAGAATAGGACCAGAACTTTAGTATTTTACCACTCAAGCTACCGTCAAAACTTAGGTTTTGAAAATTTGGGTGATTAAAGTAGTCACTATGTGATGTACGGACAGCGATCCATCTAAGTTTGACATGAATTATAATAGGAAAACGGAAGTGTGGCAACATGAGGTATACATAGGGTGACAGAATAGGACCAAGACCTTAGTATTATACAACTCAAGTTACCGTCAAAACTTAGGATTGGGAAATATGGGTGATTAAAGTAGTCACTATGCGATGTACGAAAAGCGATCCATCTAAGTTTGACATGAAATATAAATAAAAAACGGAAGTGTGGTAACATTTCATAATCCTAGGGTGATAGAGGAGGACCAGAACTTTATTATTATACCACTCAAGTTACCGTCAAAATTTCGGTTTGGAAAATATGGGTGATTAAAGTAATTACTATGTGATGTACGGACAGCGATCCATCTAAGTTTGACATGAAATATAAAGTAAAAATGGAAGTGTGGGATCATGACGTATACATAGGGTGATTGAATAGGATCAGGACTTTAGTATTATACCACTCAATTTACTGTGAAAACTTAGGTTTGGGAAATGTGGGTGATTAAATTAATCGATAAGCGATGTGCGGAGAGCGAACCGTCTAAGTTTGACATTAAATATAAAAGAAAAACGGTAGTGTGGCAACAATACGTATACATAGGGTGAAAGAATAGGACCAGGACTTTAGTATTATACCACTCAAGTTACTGTCAAAACTTGGGTTTGGGAAATATGGGTGATTAAATTAGTCGATAAGCGATGTGCGGACAGCGATCCGTCTAAGTTTGACGTAAAATATAAATAAAAACGGAAGTGTGGCAACATTACGTATACATAGGGTGATAGAACAGGACCAGAACCTTAGTTTTATACCACACAAGTTACCGTCAAAACTTAGGTTTGGGAAGTAAGGGTGATTAAAGTAGTCACTCTGTGATGTATGGACAGCGATCCATCTAAGTTTGACATGAATTATAAAAGGAAAACAGAAGTTTGGCAACATGAGGTATACATAGGGTGACAGAATAGGACCAGGACCTTAGTAGTTACCGTCAAACACCTCAAGTTACCGTCAAAACGTAGGTTTGGGAAATATGGGTGACTAAAGTAGTCACTATGCGATGTACGAAAAGCGGTCCATCTAAGTTTGATATTAAATATAAAATAAAAACGGAAGTGTTTAAACATTACGTATATATAGGGTTATAGAATAGGACCAGAACTTTAGTATTTTACCACTCAAGCTACCGTCAAAACTTAGGTTTTGAAAATTTGGGTGATTAAAGTAGTCACTATGTGATGTACGGACAGCGATCCATCTAAGTTTGACATGAATTATAATAGGAAAACGGAAGTGTGGCAACATGAGGTATACATAGGGTGACAGAATAGGACCAAGACCTTAGTATTATACAACTCAAGTTACCGTCAAAACTTAGGTTTGGGGAATATCGGTGATTAAATTAGTCGATAAGCGATGTGCCGACAGAGATCCGTCCAAGTTTGACATGAAATATAAAGTAAAAATCGGAGTGTGGGATCATGAAGTATACATAAGGTGATTGAATAGGACCAGAACCTTAGTATTATACCACTCAATTTTACCGTCAAAACTTAGGTTTGGGAAATGTCGGTGATTAAATTAGTCGATAAGCGATGTGCGGAGAGCGATCCGTCTAAGTTTGACATGAAATATAAATGAAAAACGGAAGTGTGGCAACATTACATATACATAGTTTGATAAGATAGGACCAGAACTTTAGTTTTATACCACTCAAGTTACCGTCAAAAATTAGGTTTGGGAATAATGGGTGATTAAAGTAGTCAGTATGCCATGTACGAAAAGCGATCCATTTAAGTTTGACATGAAATATAAAAGATAAACGGAAGTGTGGCAACAATACGTATACATATTGTGAAAGAATAGGACCAGGACTTTAGTATTATACCACTCAAGTTACTGTCAAAACTTAGGTTTGGGAAATATGGGTGATTAAATTAGTCGATAAGCGATGTGCGGAAAGGGATCCGTCTAAGTTTGACATAAAATATAAAGGAAAAACGGAAGTGTGGCAACATTACGTATACATAGTGTGAAAGAATAGGATCAGGACTTTAGTATTATACCACTCATGTTACCGTCAAAACGTAGGTTTTGGATATATGGGTGATCAAATTAGCCGATAAGCGATGTGGGGAGAGCGATCCGTCAAAGTTTGACGTAAAATATAAATAAAAACGGAAGTGTGGCAACATTACCTATACATAGGGTGATAGAACAGGACCAGAACCTTAATTTTATACCACACAAGTTACCGTCAAAACTTTGGTTAGGGAAGTAAGGGTGATTAAAGTAGTCACTATGTGATATACGGACAGCGATCCATCTAAGTTTGATATTAAATATAAAATAAAAACGGAAGTGTGTAAACATTACGTATACATAGGGTTGTAGAATAGGACCAGAACTTTAGTATTTTACCACTCAAGTTACCGTCAAAACTTAGGTTTGGAAAATATAGGTGATTAAAGTAGTCACTATGCGATGTACGGACAGCGATCCATCTAAGTTTGACATGAATTATAAAAGGGAAACGGAAGTGTGGCAACATGAGGTATACATAGGGTGACAGAATAGGGCCAGGACCTTAGTAGTTACCGTCAAACACCTCAAGTTACCGTCAAAACGTAGGTTTGGGAAATATGGGTGACTAAAGTAGTCACTATGCGATGTACGAAAAGCGGTCCATCTAAGTTTGATATTAAATATAAAATAAAAACGGAAGTGTGTAAACATTACGTATACATAGGGTTGTAGAATAGGACCAGAACTTTAGTATTTTACCACTCAAGTTACCGTCAAAACTTAGGTTTGGAAAATATAGGTGATTAAAGTAGTCACTATGCGATGTACGGACAGCGATCCATCTAAGTTTGGCATGAATTATAAAAGGAAAACGGAAGTGTGGCAACATGAGGTATACATAGGGTGACAGAATAGGACCAGGACCTTAGTAGTTACCGTCAAACACCTCAAGTTACCGTCAAAACGTAGGTTTGGGAAATATGGGTGATTAAAGTAGTCACTATGCGATGTACGGACAGCGATCCATCTAAGTTTGACATGAAATATTAAAAAAAACGGCAGTGTATTAACTTTACGTATACATTGGGTGTTAGAATACGACCAGAACTTTAGTATTATACCACTCAAGTTACTGTCAAAACTTAGGTTTGGGAAATATGGGTGATTAAAGTAGTCACTATGCGATGTACGGACAGCGATCCATCTAAGTTTGACATGAAATATAAATAAAAAACGGAAGTGTGGCAACATTACATAATCCTAGGGTGATAGAAGAGGACCAGAACTTTATTATTATACGACTCAAGTAACCGTCAAAATTTCGGTTTGGAATATATGGGTGACTAAAGTAATCACTATGTGATGTACGGACAGCGATCCTTCTAAGTTTGACATGAAATATAAAGTAAAAATGGAAGTGTGGGATCATGACGTATACATAGGGTGATTGAATAGAATCAGGACTTTATTATTATACCACTCAATTTACCGTCAAAACGTAGGTTTGGGAAATATGGGTGATTAAATTAGTCGATAAGCGATGTGCGGACAGCGATCCGTCTAAGTTTGACATGAAATATAAATGAAAAACGGGAGTGTGGCAACATTACGTATACATAGTTTGATAAGATAGGACCAGAACTTTAGTTTTATACCACTCAAGTTACCGTCAAAGCTTAATTTTGGGAAATATGGGTGATTAAAGTAGTCAGTATGCGATGTACGAAAAGCGATCCATCTAAGTTTGACATAAAAATTAAATAAAAAACGGAAGTGTGGCAACATTACTTGTACTGATAGAAGAGGACCAGGACCATAATATTATACCACTCAAGTTACCGTCAAAACTTAGGTTTGGGAAATATAGGTGATTAAATTAGTCACTATGCGATGTACGGGCAGCGATCGTTTTAGGTTTGACAGGAAATATAAAAGAAAACCGGAAGTGTAACAACATTACGTATACATAGGGTGAAATAATAGGACCAGGACTTTAGTATTATACCACTCAAGTTACTGTCAAAACTTAGGTTTGGGAATAATGGGTGATTAAGGTAGTCAGAATGCCATGTACGAAAAGCGATACATCTAAGTTTGACATAAAATATAAATAAAAAATGGAACTGTGGCAACATTACCTAAACCTAGGGTGATAGAATAGGACCAGGACCTTAGTATTATACACCTCAAGTTACCGTCAAAACGTAGGTTTGGGAAATATGAGTGACTAAAGTAGTCACTATGCGATGTACGAAAAGCGGTCCATCTAAGTTTGACATGATATATAAATAAAAACCGGAGGTGTGAACACATTACATAAACCTAGGGTGATGGAAGAGGACCAGAACTTTTGTACTATACCACTCAAGTTACCGTCAAATCTTAGGTTTGGAAAATATGGGTGATTAAAGTAGTCACTATGTGATGTACGGACAGCGATCCATCTAAGTTTGACATGAAATATAAAGTAAAAATCGAAGTGAGCGATCATAACGTATACATAGGGTGATTGAATAGGACTAGGACTTTAGTATTATACCACTAAAGTTACCGTCAAAACTTAGGTTTTGGAAATATGGGTGATCAAATTAGCCGATAAGCGATGTGGGGAGAGCGATCCTTACTTACTTACTTCTTACTTCTTACTTCTGTTTCACGTAAAATCCTGATCCGTCTGTTTCACGTAAAATATAAATAAAAACGGAAGTGTGGCAACATTACGTATACATAGGGTGATAGAACAGGACCAGAACCTTAGTTTTATACCACACAAGTTACCGTCAAAACTTAGGTTTGGGAAGTAAGGGTGATTAAAGTAGTCATTATGTGATGTACGGACAGCGATCCATCTAAGTTTGACATGAATTATAAAAGGAAAACAGAAGTGTGGCAACATGAGGTATACATAGGGTGACAGGATAGGACCAGCACCTTAGTAGTTACCGTCAAACACCTCAAGTTACCGTCAAAACGTAGGTTTGAGAAATATGGGTGACTAAAGTAGTCACTATGCGATGTACGAAAAGCGGTCCATCTAAGTTTGATATTAAATATAAAATAAAAACGGAAGTGTGTAAACATTACGTATACATAGGGTTATAGAATAGGACCAGAACTTTAGTATTTTACCACTCAAAATACCGTCAAAACTTAGGTTTGGAAAATATGGGTGATTAAAGTAGTCACTATGCGATGTACGGACAGCGATCCATCTAAGTTTGACATGAAATATTAAAAACAAAACGGAAGTGTATTAACTTTACGTATACATTGGGTGTTAGAATAGGACCAGAACTTTAGTATTATACCACTCAAGTTACCGTCAAAACTTAGGTTTGGGACATATGGGTGATTAAATTAGTCGATAAGCGATGTGCGGTCAGCGATCCGTCTAAGTTGGAAATGAAATATAAAAGAGAAAGGGAAGTGTGGCAACGTGATGTATACATAGGGAGATAGAGTACGACCAGGACTTTAATATTATACTACTCAAGTTACCGTAAAAACTTAGGTTTGGGAAATATGGGTGATTAAAGTAGTCACTATGCGATGTACGAAAAGCGATCCATCTAAGTTTGACATGAAATATGAATAAAAAACGGAAGTGTGGTAACATTTCATAATCCTAGGGTGATAGAGGAGGACCAGAACTTTATTATTATACCACTCAAGTTACCGTCAAAATTTCGGTTTGGAAAATATGGGTGATTAAAGTAATTACTATGTGATGTACGGACAGCGATCCATCTAAGTTTGACATGAAATATAAAGTAAAAATGGAAGTGTGGGATCATGACGTATACATAGGGTGATTGAATAGGATCAGGACTTTAGTATTATACCACTCAATTTACCGTGAAAACTTAGGTTTGGGAAATGTGGGTGATTAAATTAATCGATAAGCGATGTGCGGAGAGCGAACCGTCTAAGTTTGACATTAAATATAAAAGAAAAACGGTAGTGTGGCAACAATACGTATACATAGGGTGAAAGAATAGGACCAGGACTTTAGTATTATACCACTCAAGTTACTGTCAAAACTTGGGTTTGGGAAATATGGGTGATTAAATTAGTCGATAAGCGATGTGCGGACAGCGATCCGTCTAAGTTTGACGTAAAATATAAATAAAAACGGAAGTGTGGCAACATTACGTATACATAGGGTGATAGAACAGGACCAGAACCTTAGTTTTATACCACACAAGTTACCATCAAAACTTAGGTTTGGGAAGTAAGGGTGATTAAAGTAGTCACTATGGAACAGCGATGGACAGCGATCCATCTAAGTTTGACATGAATTATAAAAGGAAAACAGAAGTGTGGCAACATGAGGTATACATAGGGTGACAGAATAGGACCAGGACCTTAGTAGTTACCGTCAAACACCTCAAGTTACCGTCAAAACGTAGGTTTGGGAAATATGGGTGACTAAAGTAGTCACTATGCGATGTACGAAAAGCGGTCCATCTAAGTTTGATATTAAATATAAAATAAAAACGGAAGTGTTTAAACATTACGTATATATAGGGTTATAGAATAGGACCAGAACTTTAGTATTTTACCACTCAAGTTACCGTCAAATTTAGGTTTGGGGAATATGGGTGATTAAATTAGTCGATAAGCGATGTGCCGACATAGATCCGTCTAAGTTTGACATGAAATATAAAGTAAAAATCGAAGTGTGGGATCATGAAGTATACATAAGGTGATTGAATAGGACCAGAACCTTAGTATTATACCACTCAATTTTACCGTCAAAACTTAGGTTTGGGAAATGTCGGTGATTAAATTAGTCGATAAGCGATGTGCGGAGAGCGATCCGTCTAAGTTTGACATGAAATATAAATGAAAAACGGAAGTGTGGCAACATTACATATACATAGTTTGATAAGATAGGACCAGAACTTTAGTTTTATACCACTCAAGTTACCGTCAAAAATTAGGTTTGGGAATAATGGGTGATTAAAGTAGTCAGTATGCCATGTACGAAAAGCGATCCATTTAAGTTTGACATGAAATATAAAAGAAAAACGGAAGTGTGGTAACAATACGTATACATATTGTGAAAGAATAGGACCAGGACTTTAGTATTATACCACTCAAGTTACTGTCAAAACTTAGGTTTGGGAAATATGGGTGATTAAATTAGTCGATAAGCGATGTGCGGAAAGGGATCCGTCTAAGATTGACATAAAATATAAAGGAAAAACGGAAGTGTGGCAACATTACGTATACATAGTGTGAAAGAATAGGATCAGGACTTTAGTATTATACCACTCATGTTACCGTCAAAACGTAGGTTTTGGATATATGGGTGATCAAATTAGCCGATAAGCGATGTGGGGAGAGCGATCCGTCAAAGTTTGACGTAAAATATAAATAAAGACGGAAGTGTGGCAACATTACCTATACATAGGGTGATAGAACAGGACCAGAACCTTAATTTTATACCACACAAGTTACCGTCAAAACTTTGGTTAGGGAAGTAAGGGTGATTAAAGTAGTCACTATGTGATATACGGACAGCGATCCATCTAAGTTTGATATTAAATATAAAATAAAAACGGAAGTGTGTAAACATTACGTATACATAGGGTTGTAGAATAGGACCAGAACTTTAGTATTTTACCACTCAAGTTACCGTCAAAACTTAGGTTTGGAAAATATAGGTGATTAAAGTAGTCACTATGCGATGTACGGACAGCGATCCATCTAAGTTTGACATGAATTATAAAAGGAAAACGGAAGTGTGGCAACATGAGGTATACATAGGGTGACAGAATAGGGCCAGGACCTTAGTAGTTACCGTCAAACACCTCAAGTTACCGTCAAAACGTAGGTTTGGGAAATATGGGTGACTAAAGTAGTCACTATGCGATGTACGAAAAGCGGTCCATCTAAGTTTGATATTAAATATAAAATAAAAACGGAAGTGTGTAAACATTACGTATACATAGGGTTGTAGAATAGGACCAGAACTTTAGTATTTTACCACTCAAGTTACCGTCAAAACTTAGGTTTGGAAAATATAGGTGATTAAAGTAGTCACTATGCGATGTACGGACAGCGATCCATCTAAGTTTGACATGAATTATAAAAGGAAAACGGAAGTGTGGCAACATGAGGTATACATAGGGTGACAGAATAGGACCAGGACCTTAGTAGTTACCGTCAAACACCTCAAGTTACCGTCAAAACGTAGGTTTGGGAAATATGGGTGATTAAAGTAGTCACTATGCGATGTACGGACAGCGATCCATCTAAGTTTGACATGAAATATAAATAAAAAACGGAAGTGTGGCAACATTACATAATCCTAGGGTGATAGAAGAGGACCAGAACTTTATTATTATACGACTCAAGTAACCGTCAAAATTTCGGTTTGGAAAATATGGGTGACTAAAGTAATCACTATGTGATGTACGGACAGCGATCCATCTAAGTTTGACATGAAATATAAAGTAAAAATGGAAGTGTGGGATCATGACGTATACATAGGGTGATTGAATAGAATCAGGACTTTATTATTATACCACTCAATTTACCGTCAAAACGTAGGTTTGGGAAATATGGGTGATTAAATTAGTCGATAAGCGATGTGCGAACAGCGATCCGTCTAAGTTTGACATGAAATATAAATGAAAAACGGGAGTGTGGCAACATTACGTATACATAGTTTGATAAGATAGGACCAGAACTTTAGTTTTATACCACTCAAGTTACCGTCAAAGCTTAATTTTGGGATATATGGGTGATTAAAGTAGTCAGTATGCGATGTACGAAAAGCGATCCATCTAAGTTTGACATAAAAATTAAATAAAAAACGGAAGTGTGGCAACATTACTTATACTGATAGAAGAGGACCAGGACCATAATATTATACCACTCAAGTTACCGTCAAAACTTAGGTTTGGGAAATATTGGTGATTAAATTAGTCACTATGCGATGTACGGGCAGCGATCGTTTTAAGTTTGACAGGAAATATAAAAGAAAACCGGAAGTGTAACAACATTACGTATACATAGGGTGAAATAATAGGACCAGGACTTTAGTATTATACCACTCAAGTTACTGTCAAAACGTAGGTTTGGGAATAATGGGTGATTAAGGTAGTCAGAATGCCATGTACGAAAAGCGATACATCTAAGTTTGACATAAAATATAAATAAAAAATGGAACTGTGGCAACATTACCTAAACCTAGGGTGATAGAATAGGACCAGAACCCTAGTATTATACCACTCAAGTTACCGTCAAAACTTAGGCTTGGGAAATATGGGTGATTAAATTAGTCGATAAGCGATGTGCGGACATTGATCTGTCTAAGCTTGAAATGATATATAAAAAGAAAGGGAATTGTAGCAACGTGATGTATACATAGGGAGATAGAATAGGACCAGGACTTTAGTATTATACCACTCAAGTTACCGTCAAAACTTAGGTTTGGGAAATATGGGTGATTAAAGTAGTTACTATGCGATGTACGAAAAGCGATCCATCTAAGTTTGACATGAAATATAAAAAAAACGGAAGTGTATTAACTTTACGTATACATTGGGTGTTAGAATAGGACCAGAACTTTAGTATTATACCACTCAAGTTACCGTCAAGGCTTAGGTTTGGGAAATATGGGTGACTAAATTAGTTGATAAGCGATGTGCGGACAGCGATCCGTCTAAGTTGGAAATGAAATATAAAAGAGAAAGGGAAGTGTGGCAACGTGATGTATACATAGGGAGATAGAGTAGGACCAGGACTTTAATATTATACCACTCAAGTTACCGTCAAAATTTCGGTTTGGAAAATATGGGTGACTAAAGTAATCACTATGTGATGTACGGACAGCGATCCATATAAGTTTGACATGAAATATAAAGTAAAAATGGAAGTGTGGGATCATGACGTATACATAGGGTGATTGAATAGGATCAGGGCTTTAATATTATACCACTCAATTTACCGTCAAAACTTAGGTTTGGGAAATATGGGTGATTAAATTAGTCGATAAGCGATGTGCGGACAGCGATCCGTCTAAGTTTGACATGAAATATAAATGAAAAACGGAAGTGTGGCAACATTACGTATACATAGTTTGATAAGATAGGACCAGAACTTTAGTTTTATACCACTCAAGTTACCGTCAAAACTTAATTTTGGGAAATATGGGTGATTAAAGTAGTCAGTATGCGATGTACGAAAAGCGATCCATCTAAGTTTGACATAATATATAAATAAAAAACGGAAGTGTGGCAACATTACGTATACTGATAGAACAGGACCAGGACCATAGTATTATACCAATCAAGTTACCGTCAAAACTTAGGTTTGGGAAATATAGGTGATTAAATTAGTCACTATGCGATGTACGGGCAGCGATCATTTCAAGTTTGACAGGAAATATAGGGTGAAATAATAGGACCAGGACTTTAGTATTATACCACTCAAGTTAATGTCAAAACTTGGGTTTGGGAAATATGGGTGATTAAATTAGTCGATAAGCGATGTGCGGACAGCGATCCGTCTAAGTTTGACGTAAAATATAAATAAAAACGGAAGTGTGGCAACATTACGTATACATAGGGTGATAGAACAGGACCAGAACCTTAGTTTTATACCACACAAGTTACCGTCAAAACTTAGGTTTGGGACAGCGATCCATCTAAGTTTGACCACCCAAGTTACCGTCAACACTTAGGTTTGGGAAATATAGGTGATTAAAGTAGTCACTAAGTGATGTATGAACAGCGATCCATCTAAGTTTGACATAAAATATAATAAAAAAACGGAAAAGTGGACACATTACGTATACATAGGGCGACAAAACAAGACCAGAAAATTAGGGGGTAGCGGATTTGTACCCCCCGGATTTGTACCCCCCACAAAAAATGCTACGTCATTTTGACGTCACAGGAGGCGGGGCCTAAATCGCTCGAGAAACAGCCCGCGACTGGAAATGTACCCCCCATTACATTATTAAATCATCAACACGTAATTGGTTTTAAATTAAATTATTTTCCTTAAGACTGACCCCGGAATTGTACCCCCCGGATTTGTACCCCCCGGATTTGTACCCCCCGTGGCCCAATCTTAAAGTCCTACCCCGGATTTGTACCCCCCGGATTTGTACCCCCCGTGGTCAGATTCTTAAGCCTGACCCCGGATTTGTACCCCCCGGATTTGTACCCCCGTGCTCAAATCCATGTTGACCGACCATGGAAATATACCGGGTCAATATTCATTGATGTTGTTGACTTTTTTAATTAGCTGTCGTAAATCAACTGCTGTTCGTAAAATTATTACCTAATATTATTCTACGAATATGTCTTATTCTACGAAAATAATGGGTGACGTATGATTTTTATTCAAGTATTTTTGCAATGAATTAAACATTTAACGAAAGCCAAGTAAAAAACGTCGCTTTTTGGTTTCGTTTTTAGAATAGGTATTGTAAATACAATTAATATTTCTAACAGATGAATTGGAAAAGAAGTTCAACCTCAGGTGTTTAACGATCAATCTGGAATGTAATTGAACTCTACGTAGAAGGGCGGAAGTACATAACAGTTTTCTTGCCGTATGAGGGTTTCCCGGGAGGCAGGAGTTCAACAAATATTTTCAAATGCCCTCAGAATTCCTAAGTGGACCTGATGGAATGTACCGTTCCTCCCTCTGTATGTGCAAGTAATGGGTTTTGGACGTTTTCAATGGAAAGAGTTTGCTTTATTTGATTGACACGTGTTCTTCGGATTAGTAAATAACTTAACCACAATTTGTTCCTGGGTACAATGGAGTTGGAAATCCTTTGCTCGCGGAAAAGTATTTCATGCTTTTAAGTGATCTATAATAGTTCAAATTTAGACGCAAAGTTCTCATGAGACTTATGAGCTAATTTTCAGGAAGAAATAAGTTGGGAAATATATTGATAGTTATGTTCCTGAATCAATAATAAAATTTAAGGGTATTGCTTTCATTCTTTACTTAATATAAGCCGTTAAGAGCCTGCTGTACTACCCGCCATATTAGGTTTAAGTCCCTTAAGAAAAATGTTATTTCTCTTGAACTGTACTTGGCTTAAACTGAAATTAATTACTCTTTTACCTGAAATTGTATGATTATTACTCTTGGTTATGGTTTTCTTATTAATATTTAATAGAGAACTGCGAAGACAAAATTTTGAAATCTGTTCAATTAATAGATAAAATGTACATGTGACTCAAAAACGTGTTATCTACAGATTACTTAGCAGAGAAAATCTAATAACGTAATAAAATGTAGTAAAACGTAATAAAATTTTGAATTTGTAAAGTTTAACATTGGCCTTACGAGTTGCCATGATGGCAACGAACTAAACAAGGAAAGTTTAAACAAATAAAGTCATCATAACAGCTATTTGCAAATTACAGTCATCTAGGAAAAAATCAGCGTGAGAGATGAAAATTACTTGGAGTAATAACAATTGCATTTATTATTCATGAATATTTTCGAATTGTTTTTATTTATAGTAATTGGATTAAATTGTAAACATAAAATAATACCGAGCAAGGCTTAGTTCACCAGGTACTAATTAAATAAGGACATTAGTGAATTTATTTTGTAAATATTTAATTTATTTGTAAATAATATGTGCTGTGACTGATACTTCTATATAAATAACTAGCTGATCAACACGGTGTTACCCGTTGAAAAACAGAAAAACTTCCTAGGATTTCAGATTTAATTTTAAGGTTGCCATGACAACTACATGAGCTTCCCTATACGTTAACATTTAAAATTTGATGTATCATAAGGAGTAGCCCTGAGGGAATTTTTAAAAATCCGTTCTTAGTGGGTGCTTATGCCCTGAGAGGAACGTTCATGCAAGGTTTCAAGGTTCTAGGTCGAGTAGTTTGGGCTGTGTGATGATATAGGTCAGTGGTATTTGACAAAATAATGTACTGTAGATTACAGAAATAAAGCTGATTTTGATTTTATGATATTCATATTGAATGCATTCGTTAATCATTTAAATCAGTAGTCAAGACGCCAACCTCCGGTATATATATTATTTTAGAATATGTTCTAACGGACAACACTGCATTGATCTCTGATCAGTTTTTATCAAATACTCCAAGTACAGAATACCCAAAAATAAATATGTTAACGTCCAAAACCCATCAATTGTACTTACAGAGGGAGGAACGGTACATTCCATCAGGTCCACTTAGGAATGCCGACGCATGCCGAGGGCATTTGAAAATGTTTGTTGACCTCCTGCCTCCCGGGAAACCCTCATACGGCAAGAAAACTGTTATGTATTTCCGCCCTTCTACGTAGAGTTCAATTACATTCCAGATTGATCGTTAAACACCTGAGGTTGAACTTCTTTTTCAATTCATCTGTTAAAAACTTTAGTTTTATTTACAATACTCTAAAAACGAAACCAAAAAGCGACGTTTTTTACTTGGCTTGCGTTAAATGTTTAATTACTTGCAAAAATACTTGAATAAAAGTCATACGTCACCCATGCAACGTAAGATTGTCGTAGAATAAGACATATTCGTAGAATAATATTAGGTAATAATTTAACGACCAGCCGTTGACTTATATTATATATTTCGTTGCGGTATATTTCCATGGACGTCAAAATGGATTTGAGCACGGGGGGTACAAATCCGGGGGGTACAAATCCGGGGTCAGACTTAAGAATCTGACCACGGGGGGTACAAATCCGGGGGGTACACATCCGGGGTAGGACTTTAAGATTTGGCCACGGGGGGTACAAATCCGGGGGGTACAAATCCGGGGTTGGACTTAAGAAGCCATGTTTAATTGGATTTATATCAATTATGCAACTGTTCAGCCAACCGTGAGATATCAGTTGATCAAAATACATAATAATTTATTCGTCCTAAAAGTTCGCGGCCGGATTTGTACCCCCCGTCCTGTGACGTCAAAATGACGTAGGCGTTTTTTGTGGGGGGTACAAATCCGGGGGGTACAATTCCGGCGATCCAAAATTAGTATTACACCACTCAAGTTACCGTCAAAACTTAGGTTTGGGAATCATGGGTGATTAAAGTAGTCACTATGCGATGTACTGACAGCGATCCGTCTAAGTTTGACATGAAATATAAAATAAAAAAGGAAGTGTGTCAACATTAAGTATACATAGCGTGATATAATAGGACCAGAACTTTAGTGTTATACCACTCAAGTTACCGTCCAAACCTAGGTTTGGGAAATATGGGTGATTAAAGTAGTCACTATGCGATGTACGAAAAGCGACCCATCTATGTTTGACATGAAATATAATAGAAAAACGGAAGTGTGGCAACATGACGTATTCATAAGGTGATAGAATAGGACCAGGACCTTAGTATTATACCACTCAAGTTATCGTCAAAACTTAGGTTTGGGAAATATAGGTGATTAAAGTAGTCACTAAGCGGTGTATGGACAGCGATCCATCTAAGTTTGACATGAAATATAATAGAAAAACGGAAGTGTGGACACATGACGTATACGTAGGGCGACCAAATAGGACCACAAAATTAGTATTATACCACTCAATTTACCGTCAAAACTTAGGTTTGGGAAATATGGGTGATTAAAGTAGTCACTAGGTGATGTACGGACAGCGATCCATCTATGTTTGACATGAACTATACAAGAAAAACGGAAGTGTGGCAACATGAGGTATACATAGGGTGATAGATTAGGACCAGAACTTTAGTATTATACCACTTTAGTTACCGTCCAAACGTAGGTTTTGGAAATATGGGTGATTTAATTAGTCACTATGCGATGTACGAAAAGCGACCCATCTATGTTTGACATGAAATATAATAGAAAAACGGAACTCTTGCAACATGACGTATATATAGGGTGATAGAATAGGACCATGACCTTAGTATTATACCACTCAAGTTATCGTCAAAACTTAGGTTTGGGAAATATAGGTGATTAAAGTAGTCATTAAGCGATGTATGGACAGCGATCCATCTAAGTTTGACATGAAATATAATAGAAAAACGGAAGTGTGGACACATGACGTATACGTAGGGCGATAAAATAGGACCAGGACCTTAGTATTTTACCACTCAAGTTACCGTCAAAACTTAGGTTTGGGAATCATGGGTGATTAAAGCAGTAACTATGCGATGTACTGACAGCGATCCATCTAAATGTGACACGAAATATAATAGAAAAACGGAAGTGCGGGAACAAGACGTATACATCGGGTGATAGAATAGGACCAGGACTTTAGTATTATACAACTCAAGTTACCGTCAAAACGTAGGTTTTTGAAATGTGGGTTATTAAAATAGTCGATAAGCGATGTGCGGACAACGATCGGTCTAAGATTGACAGGAAATATAAAAGAGAAACGGAAGTGTGGCAACATGACGTATACATAGGGTGATAGTATAGGAACAGAACTTTAGTATTATGCCACTCAAGTTACCGTCAAAACGTAGGTTTGGGAAATATAGGTAATTAAAGTAGTCACTAAGGGATGTACGGACAGCGATCCATCTAAGTTTGACATGAAATATAATAGAAAAACGGACGTGCAGACACATTACGTATACATAGGGCGATAAAATAAGACCAGAAAATTAGTATTATACCACTCAAGTTAACGTCAAAATTTAGGTTTGGGAAATATGGGCGATTAAAGTAGTCACTATGAGATGTACGGACAGCGATCCATCTAAGTTTGACATGAACTATAAAATAAAAACTGACGTGTGTCAACATTACGTATACATAGGGTGATAGAATAGGACAAGGACCTTAGTATTATAGTACTCAAGTTACCGTCAAAACTTAGGTTTGGGAAATATAGGTGATTAAAGTAGTCACTAAGCGATGTATGGACAGCGATCCATCTAAGTTTTACATGAATTAAAAAAAGAAAAACGGCAGTGTGGCAACATGAGGTATACATAGGGTGATAGAATTGGACAGGACCTTAGAATTATACCACTCAAGTTACCGTCAAAACTTAGGTTTGGGAAATATGGGTGATTAAAGTAGTCACTATGACATGTACGGACAGCGATCCATCTAAGTTTGACATGAACTATAAAATAAAAACTGACGTGTGTCAACATTACGTATACATAGGGTGATAAAATAGGACCAGGACCTTAGTATTTTACCACTCAAGTTACCGTCAAAACTTAGGTTTGGGAATCATGGGTGATTAAAGCAGTCATTATACGATGTACTGACAGCGATCCATCTAAATGTGACAGGAAATATAATAGAAAAACGGAAGTGTGGGAACAAGACGTATACATCGGTGATAGAATAGGACCAGGACTATACCATTCAAGTTACCGTAAAAACTTAGGTTTGGGAAATATGGGTGACTAAAGTAGAAACTATGTGATGTACGGACAGCGATCCATCTAAGTTTGACATGAATTAAAAAAAGAAAAACGGAAGTGTGGCAACATGAGGTATATATAGGGTGATAGAATAGGACAGGACCTTAGTATTATACCACTCAAGTTACCGTCGAAACTTAGGTTTGGTAAATATGGGTGATTAAAGTAGTCACTATGCGATGTACTGACAGCGATCCGTCTAAGTTTGACATGAAATATAAAATAAAAACGGAAGTGTGTCAACATTATGTATACATAGGGTGATAGAATAGGACCAGAACTTTAGTATTATACCACTGAGCCTTGTGAGTATTTTTGCTCACGGCTCAGACGACAGTTGGCCGCCTGTATAGTTGCACTGTACTTCTGTCTCGTTTGTGGAACCGTCCAGAACTTTCCGGCGGGTATATAAACGTCTGCCGCCGAAGCCTCTGTCTCCTTTCGCTGTGCCTGTTTGTGTTGTCGTCCAAGAAGCAATGTTGGTGCAAGTTAGTGAATTTTTGAAGAGAGAAGACAACACCAGCGTCATGGAGCATTAAATTATTAAGACACCAAATGCCAGGTAAATTTTCTAATGTAGGTAAAAATACAATAATTTTGTTTCGCTGTAGGAGCTGCCTCGTTGCACAGCCTGCTTGGCGTCTTCCTACAGACCAGATTTAGATCGATAAATCAATATTTGTTGTGTCCTCTGTTATTAAAATATAGATTAAATGTAAATTTGTAAGTTGTCAAGACTGTTCCGTGTTAATTTTGTATCTAGATCTTTACTTAAATCGTTGTATGCAAGTGTGAATTCATGCAAATATTTTGTCGCGACATGAAACCTAAGTCTTGTTGCCGTCAGGAACACATGTGCTCTAAGTATTTTAGGTTAAGTTTTAAAGTGTTATTTACTGAGTATTTATTCACTGTTTAGTAGTTTGTTGTCCTTTTAAATGATTTTATGGTAGTATTGAGTAATTTCAGAAATCCACGGGCTAGGCCTAGCCTGACTTTTGAGTATGGCATACACATCTGTACCAAAAAGTAAAATCAAGGAACTGTATTTCATTTTATGTCTTCATAGGCTATTGTGTATTTTGATGACATAAAGCTGATTTATATGCCAAGTTATATAATTATTTAAAGGCTACCAGCATTGTCAATTGCTGTCAACTAGGACTGAATTCCTACTGCAAACATTTTAAACATTTTGTGCTCTCAGTAGGCTAGTAAAATGTCATTTTGAGAAGTGAGCAGTAACTGAATTCCCCAGCCTTTAACAGAAAATTAAATAATCAGAGAGGTTAGGTGTTTTCAAAAACAAGCTTGGTTATATTACAAATTTGTGGGAACATATTTTTAGAAGTTCTGTGCCTTGTTTAAAGGGTTCCTGTCTTCCTGGTTTCCTGACCTCCTGACTGACCGACTTAAGATGTGAAGCCTCGTCCAACTTCAGTGGCTGACACCTACAGGGGTTTCACCAATGGCTCGTAGCTACCCGGACCGAACCAACCTAACCTCACCTACGGTTCATGTTCCTAACTGCTGCGTCCCATGGCTGCTGCGTTGAGGCCACCTACTGTTTCCGGTTACTCAGGTGCTATCAACTCTTTTATTTTATATGCTGCAAGAAATACCAGCCTAGAAGATTTATTAGCAAGACTGAGCTTTTCCAAATTATTTTAGATTCCCATTTTTAACCACAGCCCTTTAAATTAGTCAATCTAATAAATTCAAGTACAGCATAAAATCAGTATAAAATCAATAGTTATTTTTGTCAACATTAAATAATTTTCTACCGCTGCGAGCCATAAAATTATGCCAGAAACTACGGCCTACTACGGAAGTAATTATTTTAATGCTGTTTCCATGCATACATAGTATGCGTTGGAGTCTTAATTGTGATTTTATTTTGTGTAAAGTATGTAACTGATAATTGTATTGATCTGTGATATGGTAGGTTAAGGTTAGGGTTAAATAAAGATCTTGGTCTATAGACATATTTCGGCATTTTGTTCAAAAATCTAATTCGGTCCACACCAAAGCTAAATTCTGTCTTATAGGCCATATAGATTGCCACAATTATTAAATGTTTTATTTCAGTTTAATACTGCCCTTGCAAAAGCAAGTTAAATAAATGTCTTATTGTCGTTGAATATTTATTGTTATTTTATTGTGAATGTATTTTGTCGATTATTTTATTTTGTCCCTTGTTTATATAAATATTTTAGCTCATGCCCCCATTGATAATTTATTAATAATTAAGTGGGCTGGTTTTAATTCTATTCTAATAGTTCTTTTTATAATAATAATTTGAGCATTTAAAGGAAATTCTTTAGATAGCCTATAAATTTATCCGATCTTACGTGTTATTATTAGGCCTATATATTAAGACTGATGGTGATGTTTAACTTTGAATATTTATATTAATAAACCTCAGTTGTTGATTGACTTGTGTGTTTTTATTTTGATGCCTTCAAATCTCAACTTAGAAACAGCAATATTTTATTTTAAAGTTTCACGGTAAACTTTGGTTATGGTAACCCAGACGTGTTTCAACACTCAAGTTACCGTCCAAACGTAGGTTTCGCAAATATGGGTGATTAAAGTAGTCAGTATGCGATGTACGAAAAGCGACCCATCTATGTTTGACATGAAATATAATAGAAAAACGGAAGTGTGGCATACATAGGGTGATAGAATAGGACCAGGACCTTAGTATTATACCACTCAAGTTATCGTCAAAACTTAGGTTTGGGAAATATAGGTGATTAAAGTAGTCACTAAGCGATGTATGGACAGCGATCCATCTCCGTTTTACATGAATTAAAAAAAGAAAAACGGCAGTATGGCTACATGAGGTATACATAGGGTGATAGAATAGGACAGGACCTTAGAATTATACCACTCAAGTTATCGTCAAAACTTAGGTTTGGGAAATATGGGTGATCAAAGTAGTCACTATGAGATGTACGGACAGCGATCCATCTAAGTTTGACATGAACTATAAAATAAAAACTGACGTGTGTCAACATTACGTATACATAGGGTGATAGAATAGGACCAGAACTTTAGTATTATACCATTCAAGTTACCGTAAAAACTTAGGTTTGGGAATCATGGGTGATTAAAGCAGTCACTATGCGATGTACTGACAGCGATCCATCTAAATGTGACACGAAATATAACAGAAATACACACGGAAGTGTGGGAAAAAGACGTATACATCGGGTGATAGAATAGGACCAGGACATTAGTATTATACCACTCAAGTTACCGTCAAAACTTAGGTTTGTGGAGTGTGGGTTATTAAAATAGTCGATAAGCGATGTGCGGACAACGATCGGTCTAAGATTGACAGGAAATATAAAAGAGAAACGGAAGTGTGGCAACATGACGTATACATAGGGTGATAGTATAGGAAGAGAACTTTAGTATTATACCACCCAAGTTACCGTCAAAACTTAGGTTTGGGAAATATAGGTGATTAAAGTAGTCACTAAGTTATGTATGGACAGCGATCCATCTAAGTTTGACATAAAATATAATAAAAAAACGGAAAAGTGGACACATTACGTATACATAGGGCGATAAAACCATACCAGAAAATTAGTATTATACCACTCAAGTTACCGTCAAAACTTAGGTTTGGGAATCATGGGTGATTAAAGTAGTCACTATGCGATGTACTGACAGCGATCCGTCTAAGTTTGACATGAAATATAAAATAAAAAAGGAAGTGTGTCAACATTAAGTATACATAGGGTGATAGAATAGGACAAGAACTTTAGTGTTATACCACTTAAGTTACCGTCCAAACTTAGGTTTTGGAAATATGGGTGATTAAAGTAGTCACTATGCGATGTATGGACAGCGATCCATCTAAGTTTGACATGAAATATAATAGAAAAACGGAAGTGTGGACACATGAGGTATACATAGGGTGATAGATTAGGACCAGGACCTTAGTATTATACCACTCAAGTTATCGTCAAAACTTAAGTTTGGGAAATATAGGTGATTAAAGTAGTCACTAAGCGATGTATGAACAGCGATCCATCTAAGTTTGACATGAAATATAATAGAAAAACGGAAGTGTGGACACATGAGGTATACATAGGGTGATAGATTAGGACCAGAACTTTAGTATTATACCACTTTAGTTACCGTCCAAACGTAGGTTTGGGAAATATGGGTGATTTAATTAGTCACTATGCGATGTACGAAAAGCGACCCATCTATGTTTGACATGAAATATAATAGAAAAACGGAACTCTGGCAACATGACGTATACATAGGGTGATAGAATAGGACTAAGACCTTAGTATTATACCACTCAAGTTATCGTCAAAACTTAGGTTTGGGAAATATAGGTGATTAAAGTGACACTAAGCGATGTATGGACAGCGATCCATCTAAGTTTGACATGAAATATAATAGAAAAACGGAAGTGTGGACACAAGACGTATACGTAGGGCGATGAAATAGGACCAGGACCTTAGTATTTCACCACTCAAGTTACCGTCAAAACTTAGGTTTGGGAATCATGGGTGATTTAAGCAGTAACTATGCGATGTACTGACAGCGATCCATCTAAGTTTGACATGAACTATAAAATAAAAACTGACGTGTGTCAACATTACGTATACATAGGGTGATAGAATAGGACCAGAACTTTAGTATTATACCATTCAAGTTACCGTCAAAACTTAGGTTTGGGAATCATGGGTGATTAAAGTAGTCACTATGCGATGTACTGACAGCGATCCGTCTAAGTTTGACATGAAATATAAAAAAAAACGGAAGTGTGTCAACATGATGTATACATAGGGTGATAGAATAGGACCAGAACTTTAGTATTATACCACTGAGCCGTGTGAGTATTTTTGCTCACGGCTCAGTTGACAGTTGGCCGCCTGTATAGTTGCACTGTACTTCTGTCTCGTTTGTGGAACCGTCCAGAACTTTCCGGCGGGTATATAAACGTCTGCCGCCGAAGCCTCTGTCTCCTTTCGCTGTGCCTGTTTGTGTTGTCGTCCAAGAAGCAATGTTGGTGCAAGTTAGTGAATTTTTGAAGAGAGAAGACAACACCAGCGTCATGGAGCATTAAATTATTAAGACACCAAATGCCAGGTAAATTTTCTAATGTAGGTAAAAATACAAAAATTTTGTTTCGCTGTAGGAGCTGCCTCGTTGCACAGCCTGCTTGGCGTCTTCCTACAGACCAGATTTAGATCGATGAATCAATATTTGTTGTGTCCTCTGTTATTAAAATATAGATTAAATGTAAATTTGTAAGTTGTCAAGACTGTTCCGTGTTAATTTTGTATCTAGATCTTTACTTAAATCGTTGTATGCAAGTGTGAATTCATGCAAATATTTTGTCGCGACATGAAACCTAAGTCTTGTTGCCGTCAGGAACACATGTGCTCTAAGTATTTTAGGTTAAGTTTTAAAGTGTTATTTACTGAGTATTTATTCACTGTTTAGTAGTTTGTTGTCCTTTTAAATGATTTTATGGTAGTATTGAGTAATTTCAGAAATCCACGGGCTAGGCCTAACCTGACTTTTGAGTATGGCATACACATCTGTACCAAAAAGTAAAATCAAGGAACTGTATTTCATTTTATGTCTTCATAGGCTATTGTGTATTTTGATGACATAAAGCTGATTTATATGCCAAGTTATATAATTATTTAAAGGCTACCAGCATTGTCAATTGCTGTCAACTAGGACTGAATTCCTACTGCAAACATTTTAAACATTTTGTGCTCTCAGTAGGCTAGTAAAATGTCATTTTGAGAAGTGAGCAGTAACTGAATTCCCCAGCCTTTAACAGAAAATTAAATAATCAGAGAGGTTAGGTGTTTTCAAAAACAAGCTTGGTTATATTACAAATTTGTGGGAACATATTTTTAGAAGTTCTGTGCCTTGTTTAAAGGGTTCCTGTCTTCCTGGTTTCCTGACCTCCTGACTGACCGACTTAAGATGTGAAGCCTCGTCCAACTTCAGTGGCTGACACCTACAGGGGTTTCACCAATGGCTCGTAGCTACCCGGACCGAACCAACCTAACCTCACCTACGGTTCATGTTCCTAACTGCTGCGTCCCATGGCTGCTGCGTTGAGGCCACCTACTGTTTCCGGTTACTCAGGTGCTATCAACTCTTTTATTTTATATGCTGCAAGAAATACCAGCCTAGAAGATTTATTAGCAAGACTGAGCTTTTCCAAATTATTTTAGATTCCCATTTTTAACCACAGCCCTTTAAATTAGTCAATCTAATAAATTCAAGTACAGCATAAAATCAGTATAAAATCAATAGTTATTTTTGTCAACATTAAATAATTTTCTACCGCTGCGAGCCATAAAATTGTGTCAGAAACTACGGCCTACTACGGAAGTAATTATTTTAATGCTGTTTCCATGCATACATAGTATGCGTTGGAGTCTTAATTGTGATTTTATTTTGTGTAAAGTATGTAACTGATAATTGTATTGATCTGTGATATGGTAGGTTAAGGTTAGGGTTAAATAAAGATCTTGGTCTATAGACATATTTCGGCATTTTGTTCAAAAATCTAATTCGGTCCACACCAGAGCTAAATTCTGTCTTATAGGCCATATAGATTGCCACAATTATTAAATGTTTTATTTCAGTTTAATACTGCCCTTGCAAAAGCAAGTTAAATAAATGTCTTATTGTCGTTGAATATTTATTGTTATTTTATTGTGAATGTATTTTGTCGATTATTTTATTTTGTCCCTTGTTTATATAAATATTTTAGCTCATGCCCCCATTGATAATTTATTAATAATTAAGTGGGCTGGTTTTAATTCTATTCTAATAGTACTTTTTATAATAATAATTTGAGCATTTAAAGGAAATTCTTTAGATAGCCTATAAATTTATCCGATCTTACGTGTTATTATTAGGCCTATATATTAAGACTGATGGTGATGTTTAACTTTGAATATTTATATTAATAAACCTCAGTTGTTGATTGACTTGTGTGTTTTTATTTTGATGCCTTCAAATCTCAACTTAGAAACAGCAATATTTTATTTTAAAGTTTCACGGTAAACTTTGGTTATGGTAACCCAGACATGTTTCACCACTCAAGTTACCGTCCAAACGTAGGTTTCGCAAATATGGGTGATTAAAGTAGTCAGTATGCGATGTACGAAAAGCGACCCATCTATGTTTGACATGAAATATAGTAGAAAAACGGAAGTGTGGCAACATGACGTATACATAGGGTGATAGAATAGGACCAGGACCTTAGTATTATACCACTCAAGTTATCGTCAAAACTTAGGTTTGGGAAATATAGGTGAATAAAGTAGTCACTAAGCGATGTATGGACAGCGATCCATCTCCGTTTTACATGAATTAAAAAAAGAAAAACGGCAGTGTGGCAACATGAGGTATACATAGGGTGATAGAATAGGACAGGACCTTAGAATTATACCACTCAAGTTACCGTCAAAACTTAGGTTTTGGAAATATGGGTGATTAAAGTAGTCACTATGAGATGTACGGACAGCGATCCATCTAAGTTTGACATGAACTATAAAATAAAAACTGACGTGTGTCAACATTACGTATACATAGGGTGATAGAATAGGACCAGAACTTTAGTATTATACCATTCAAGTTACCGTCAAAACTTAGGTTTGGGAATCATGGGTGATTAAAGCAGTCACTATGCGATGTACTGACAGCGATCCATCTAAATGTGACACGAAATATAACAGAAAAACGGAAGTGTGGGAACAAGACGTATACATCGGGTGATAGAATAGGACCAGGACATTAGTATTATACCACTCAAGTTACCGTCAAAACTTAGGTTTGTGGAGTGTGGGTTATTAAAATAGTCGATAAGCGATGTGCGGACGACGATCGGTCTAAGATTGACAGGAATTATAAAAGAGAAACGGAAGTGTGGCAACATGACGTATACATAGGGTGATAGTATAGGAAGAGAACTTTAGTATTATACCACCCAAGTTACCGTCAAAACTTAGGTTTGGGAAATATAGGTGATTAAAGTAGTCACTAAGTGGTGTATGGACAGCGATCCATCTAAGTTTGACATAAAATATAATACAAAAACGGAAAAGTGGACACATTACGTATACATAGGGCGATACAAACAAGACCAGAAAATTAGTACTATACCACTCAAGTTACCGTCAAAACTTAGGTTTGGGAATCATGGGTGATTAAAGTAGTCACTATGCGATGTACTGACAGCGATCCGTCTAAGTTTGACATGAAATATAAAAAAAAACGGAAGTGTGTCAACATGATGTATACATAGGGTGATAGAATAGGACCAGAACTTTAGTATTATACCACTGAGCCGTGTGAGTATTTTTGCTCACGGCTCAGTTGACAGTTGGCCGCCTGTATAGTTGCACTGTACTTCTGTCTCGTTTGTGGAACCGTCCAGAACTTTCCGGCGGGTATATAAACGTCTGCCGCCGAAGCCTCTGTCTCCTTTCGCTGTGCCTGTTTGTGTTGTCGTCCAAGAAGCAATGTTGGTGCAAGTTAGTGAATTTTTGAAGAGAGAAGACAACACCAGCGTCATGGAGCATTAAATTATTAAGACACCAAATGCCAGGTAAATTTTCTAATGTAGGTAAAAATACAAAAATTTTGTTTCGCTGTAGGAGCTGCCTCGTTGCACAGCCTGCTTGGCGTCTTCCTACAGACCAGATTTAGATCGATGAATCAATATTTGTTGTGTCCTCTGTTATTAAAATATAGATTAAATGTAAATTTGTAAGTTGTCAAGACTGTTCCGTGTTAATTTTGTATCTAGATCTTTACTTAAATCGTTGTATGCAAGTGTGAATTCATGCAAATATTTTGTCGCGACATGAAACCTAAGTCTTGTTGCCGTCAGGAACACATGTGCTCTAAGTATTTTAGGTTAAGTTTTAAAGTGTTATTTACTGAGTATTTATTCACTGTTTAGTAGTTTGTTGTCCTTTTAAATGATTTTATGGTAGTATTGAGTAATTTCAGAAATCCACGGGCTAGGCCTAACCTGACTTTTGAGTATGGCATACACATCTGTACCAAAAAGTAAAATCAAGGAACTGTATTTCATTTTATGTCTTCATAGGCTATTGTGTATTTTGATGACATAAAGCTGATTTATATGCCAAGTTATATAATTATTTAAAGGCTACCAGCATTGTCAATTGCTGTCAACTAGGACTGAATTCCTACTGCAAACATTTTAAACATTTTGTGCTCTCAGTAGGCTAGTAAAATGTCATTTTGAGAAGTGAGCAGCAACTGAATTCCCCAGCCTTTAACAGAAAATTAAATAATCAGAGAGGTTAGGTGTTTTCAAAAACAAGCTTGGTTATATTACAAATTTGTGGGAACATATTTTTAGAAGTTCTGTGCCTTGTTTAAAGGGTTCCTGTCTTCCTGGTTTCCTGACCTCCTGACTGACCGACTTAAGATGTGAAGCCTCGTCCAACTTCAGTGGCTGACACCTACAGGGGTTTCACCAATGGCTCGTAGCTACCCGGACCGAACCAACCTAACCTCACCTACGGTTCATGTTCCTAACTGCTGCGTCCCATGGCTGCTGCGTTGAGGCCACCTACTGTTTCCGGTTACTCAGGTGCTATCAACTCTTTTATTTTATATGCTGCAAGAAATACCAGCCTAGAAGATTTATTAGCAAGACTGAGCTTTTCCAAATTATTTTAGATTCCCATTTTTAACCACAGCCCTTTAAATTAGTCAATCTAATAAATTCAAGTACAGCATAAAATCAGTATAAAATCAATAGTTATTTTTGTCAACATTAAATAATTTTCTACCGCTGCGAGCCATAAAATTGTGTCAGAAACTACGGCCTACTACGGAAGTAATTATTTTAATGCTGTTTCCATGCATACATAGTATGCGTTGGAGTCTTAATTGTGATTTTATTTTGTGTAAAGTATGTAACTGATAATTGTATTGATCTGTGATATGGTAGGTTAAGGTTAGGGTTAAATAAAGATCTTGGTCTATAGACATATTTCGGCATTTTGTTCAAAAATCTAATTCGGTCCACACCAGAGCTAAATTCTGTCTTATAGGCCATATAGATTGCCACAATTATTAAATGTTTTATTTCAGTTTAATACTGCCCTTGCAAAAGCAAGTTAAATAAATGTCTTATTGTCGTTGAATATTTATTGTTATTTTATTGTGAATGTATTTTGTCGATTATTTTATTTTGTCCCTTGTTTATATAAATATTTTAGCTCATGCCCCCATTGATAATTTATTAATAATTAAGTGGGCTGGTTTTAATTCTATTCTAATAGTTCTTTTTATAATAATAATTTGAGCATTTAAAGGAAATTCTTTAGATAGCCTATAAATTTATCCGATCTTACGTGTTATTATTAGGCCTATATATTAAGACTGATGGTGATGTTTAACTTTGAATATTTATATTAATAAACCTCAGTTGTTGATTGACTTGTGTGTTTTTATTTTGATGCCTTCAAATCTCAACTTAGAAACAGCAATATTTTATTTTAAAGTTTCACGGTAAACTTTGGTTATGGTAACCCAGACATGTTTCACCACTCAAGTTACCGTCCAAACGTAGGTTTCGCAAATATGGGTGATTAAAGTAGTCAGTATGCGATGTACGAAAAGCGACCCATCTATGTTTGACATGAAATATAGTAGAAAAACGGAAGTGTGGCAACATGACGTATACATAGGGTGATAGAATAGGACCAGGACCTTAGTATTATACCACTCAAGTTATCGTCAAAACTTAGGTTTGGGAAATATAGGTGAATAAAGTAGTCACTAAGCGATGTATGGACAGCGATCCATCTCCGTTTTACATGAATTAAAAAAAGAAAAACGGCAGTGTGGCAACATGAGGTATACATAGGGTGATATAATAGGACAGGACCTTAGAATTATACCACTCAAGTTACCGTCAAAACTTAGGTTTTGGAAATATGGGTGATTAAAGTAGTCACTATGAGATGTACGGACAGCGATCCATCTAAGTTTGACATGAACTATAAAATAAAAACTGACGTGTGTCAACATTACGTATACATAGGGTGATAGAATAGGACCAGAACTTTAGTATTATACCATTCAAGTTACCGTCAAAACTTAGGTTTGGGAATCATGGGTGATTAAAGCAGTCACTATGCGATGTACTGACAGCGATCCATCTAAATGTGACACGAAATATAACAGAAAAACGGAAGTGTGGGAACAAGACGTATACATCGGGTGATAGAATAGGACCAGGACATTAGTATTATACCACTCAAGTTACCGTCAAAACTTAGGTTTGTGGAGTGTGGGTTATTAAAATAGTCGATAAGCGATGTGCGGACGACGATCGGTCTAAGATTGACAGGAATTATAAAAGAGAAACGGAAGTGTGGCAACATGACGTATACATAGGGTGATAGTATAGGAAGAGAACTTTAGTATTATACCACCCAAGTTACCGTCAAAACTTAGGTTTGGGAAATATAGGTGATTAAAGTAGTCACTAAGTGGTGTATGGACAGCGATCCATCTAAGTTTGACATAAAATATAATACAAAAACGGAAAAATGGACACATTACGTATACATAGGGCGATACAAACAAGACCAGAAAATTAGTACTATACCACTCAAGTTACCGTCAAAACTTAGGTTTCGGAATCATGGGTGATTAAAGTAGTCACTATGCGATGTACTGACAGCGATCCGTCTAAGTTTGACATGAAATATAAAAAAAAACGGAAGTGTGTCAACATGATGTATACATAGGGTGATAGAATAGGACCAGAACTTTAGTATTATACCACTGAGCCGTGTGAGTATTTTTGCTCACGGCTCAGTTGACAGTTGGCCGCCTGTATAGTTGCACTGTACTTCTGTCTCGTTTGTGGAACCGTCCAGAACTTTCCGGCGGGTATATAAACGTCTGCCGCCGAAGCCTCTGTCTCCTTTCGCTGTGCCTGTTTGTGTTGTCGTCCAAGAAGCAATGTTGGTGCAAGTTAGTGAATTTTTGAAGAGAGAAGACAACACCAGCGTCATGGAGCATTAAATTATTAAGACACCAAATGCCAGGTAAATTTTCTAATGTAGGTAAAAATACAAAAATTTTGTTTCGCTGTAGGAGCTGCCTCGTTGCACAGCCTGCTTGGCGTCTTCCTACAGACCAGATTTAGATCGATGAATCAATATTTGTTGTGTCCTCTGTTATTAAAATATAGATTAAATGTAAATTTGTAAGTTGTCAAGACTGTTCCGTGTTAATTTTGTATCTAGATCTTTACTTAAATCGTTGTATGCAAGTGTGAATTCATGCAAATATTTTGTCGCGACATGAAACCTAAGTCTTGTTGCCGTCAGGAACACATGTGCTCTAAGTATTTTAGGTTAAGTTTTAAAGTGTTATTTACTGAGTATTTATTCACTGTTTAGTAGTTTGTTGTCCTTTTAAATGATTTTATGGTAGTATTGAGTAATTTCAGAAATCCACGGGCTAGGCCTAACCTGACTTTTGAGTATGGCATACACATCTGTACCAAAAAGTAAAATCAAGGAACTGTATTTCATTTTATGTCTTCATAGGCTATTGTGTATTTTGATGACATAAAGCTGATTTATATGCCAAGTTATATAATTATTTAAAGGCTACCAGCATTGTCAATTGCTGTCAACTAGGACTGAATTCCTACTGCAAACATTTTAAACATTTTGTGCTCTCAGTAGGCTAGTAAAATGTCATTTTGAGAAGTGAGCAGTAACTGAATTCCCCAGCCTTTAACAGAAAATTAAATAATCAGAGAGGTTAGGTGTTTTCAAAAACAAGCTTGGTTATATTACAAATTTGTGGGAACATATTTTTAGAAGTTCTGTGCCTTGTTTAAAGGGTTCCTGTCTTCCTGGTTTCCTGACCTCCTGACTGACCGACTTAAGATGTGAAGCCTCGTCCAACTTCAGTGGCTGACACCTACAGGGGTTTCACCAATGGCTCGTAGCTACCCGGACCGAACCAACCTAACCTCACCTACGGTTCATGTTCCTAACTGCTGCGTCCCATGGCTGCTGCGTTGAGGCCACCTACTGTTTCCGGTTACTCAGGTGCTATCAACTCTTTTATTTTATATGCTGCAAGAAATACCAGCCTAGAAGATTTATTAGCAAGACTGAGCTTTTCCAAATTATTTTAGATTCCCATTTTTAACCACAGCCCTTTAAATTAGTCAATCTAATAAATTCAAGTACAGCATAAAATCAGTATAAAATCAATAGTTATTTTTGTCAACATTAAATAATTTTCTACCGCTGCGAGCCATAAAATTGTGTCAGAAACTACGGCCTACTACGGAAGTAATTATTTTAATGCTGTTTCCATGCATACATAGTATGCGTTGGAGTCTTAATTGTGATTTTATTTTGTGTAAAGTATGTAACTGATAATTGTATTGATCTGTGATATGGTAGGTTAAGGTTAGGGTTAAATAAAGATCTTGGTCTATAGACATATTTCGGCATTTTGTTCAAAAATCTAATTCGGTCCACACCAGAGCTAAATTCTGTCTTATAGGCCATATAGATTGCCACAATTATTAAATGTTTTATTTCAGTTTAATACTGCCCTTGCAAAAGCAAGTTAAATAAATGTCTTATTGTCGTTGAATATTTATTGTTATTTTATTGTGAATGTATTTTGTCGATTATTTTATTTTGTCCCTTGTTTATATAAATATTTTAGCTCATGCCCCCATTGATAATTTATTAATAATTAAGTGGGCTGGTTTTAATTCTATTCTAATAGTTCTTTTTATAATAATAATTTGAGCATTTAAAGGAAATTCTTTAGATAGCCTATAAATTTATCCGATCTTACGTGTTATTATTAGGCCTATATATTAAGACTGATGGTGATGTTTAACTTTGAATATTTATATTAATAAACCTCAGTTGTTGATTGACTTGTGTGTTTTTATTTTGATGCCTTCAAATCTCAACTTAGAAACAGCAATATTTTATTTTAAAGTTTCACGGTAAACTTTGGTTATGGTAACCCAGACATGTTTCACCACTCAAGTTACCGTCCAAACGTAGGTTTCGCAAATATGGGTGATTAAAGTAGTCAGTATGCGATGTACGAAAAGCGACCCATCTATGTTTGACATGAAATATAGTAGAAAAACGGAAGTGTGGCAACATGACGTATACATAGGGTGATAGAATAGGACCAGGACCTTAGTATTATACCACTCAAGTTATCGTCAAAACTTAGGTTTGGGAAATATAGGTGAATAAAGTAGTCACTAAGCGATGTATGGACAGCGATCCATCTCCGTTTTACATGAATTAAAAAAAGAAAAACGGCAGTGTGGCAACATGAGGTATACATAGGGTGATAGAATAGGACAGGACCTTAGAATTATACCACTCAAGTTACCGTCAAAACTTAGGTTTTGGAAATATGGGTGATTAAAGTAGTCACTATGAGATGTACGGACAGCGATCCATCTAAGTTTGACATGAACTATAAAATAAAAACTGACGTGTGTCAACATTACGTATACATAGGGTGATAGAATAGGACCAGAACTTTAGTATTATACCATTCAAGTTACCGTCAAAACTTAGGTTTGGGAATCATGGGTGATTAAAGCAGTCACTATGCGATGTACTGACAGCGATCCATCTAAATGTGACACGAAATATAACAGAAAAACGGAAGTGTGGGAACAAGACGTATACATCGGGTGATAGAATAGGACCAGGACATTAGTATTATACCACTCAAGTTACCGTCAAAACTTAGGTTTGTGGAGTGTGGGTTATTAAAATAGTCGATAAGCGATGTGCGGACGACGATCGGTCTAAGATTGACAGGAATTATAAAAGAGAAACGGAAGTGTGGCAACATGACGTATACATAGGGTGATAGTATAGGAAGAGAACTTTAGTATTATACCACCCAAGTTACCGTCAAAACTTAGGTTTGGGAAATATAGGTGATTAAAGTAGTCACTAAGTGGTGTATGGACAGCGATCCATCTAAGTTTGACATAAAATATAATACAAAAACGGAAAAGTGGACACATTACGTATACATAGGGCGATACAAACAAGACCAGAAAATTAGTACTATACCACTCAAGTTACCGTCAAAACTTAGGTTTGGGAATCATGGGTGATTAAAGTAGTCACTATGCGATGTACTGACAGCGATCCGTCTAAGTTTGACATGAAATATAAAAAAAAACGGAAGTGTGTCAACATGATGTATACATAGGGTGATAGAATAGGACCAGAACTTTAGTATTATACCACTGAGCCGTGTGAGTATTTTTGCTCACGGCTCAGTTGACAGTTGGCCGCCTGTATAGTTGCACTGTACTTCTGTCTCGTTTGTGGAACCGTCCAGAACTTTCCGGCGGGTATATAAACGTCTGCCGCCGAAGCCTCTGTCTCCTTTCGCTGTGCCTGTTTGTGTTGTCGTCCAAGAAGCAATGTTGGTGCAAGTTAGTGAATTTTTGAAGAGAGAAGACAACACCAGCGTCATGGAGCATTAAATTATTAAGACACCAAATGCCAGGTAAATTTTCTAATGTAGGTAAAAATACAAAAATTTTGTTTCGCTGTAGGAGCTGCCTCGTTGCACAGCCTGCTTGGCGTCTTCCTACAGACCAGATTTAGATCGATGAATCAATATTTGTTGTGTCCTCTGTTATTAAAATATAGATTAAATGTAAATTTGTAAGTTGTCAAGACTGTTCCGTGTTAATTTTGTATCTAGATCTTTACTTAAATCGTTGTATGCAAGTGTGAATTCATGCAAATATTTTGTCGCGACATGAAACCTAAGTCTTGTTGCCGTCAGGAACACATGTGCTCTAAGTATTTTAGGTTAAGTTTTAAAGTGTTATTTACTGAGTATTTATTCACTGTTTAGTAGTTTGTTGTCCTTTTAAATGATTTTATGGTAGTATTGAGTAATTTCAGAAATCCACGGGCTAGGCCTAACCTGACTTTTGAGTATGGCATACACATCTGTACCAAAAAGTAAAATCAAGGAACTGTATTTCATTTTATGTCTTCATAGGCTATTGTGTATTTTGATGACATAAAGCTGATTTATATGCCAAGTTATATAATTATTTAAAGGCTACCAGCATTGTCAATTGCTGTCAACTAGGACTGAATTCCTACTGCAAACATTTTAAACATTTTGTGCTCTCAGTAGGCTAGTAAAATGTCATTTTGAGAAGTGAGCAGTAACTGAATTCCCCAGCCTTTAACAGAAAATTAAATAATCAGAGAGGTTAGGTGTTTTCAAAAACAAGCTTGGTTATATTACAAATTTGTGGGAACATATTTTTAGAAGTTCTGTGCCTTGTTTAAAGGGTTCCTGTCTTCCTGGTTTCCTGACCTCCTGACTGACCGACTTAAGATGTGAAGCCTCGTCCAACTTCAGTGGCTGACACCTACAGGGGTTTCACCAATGGCTCGTAGCTACCCGGACCGAACCAACCTAACCTCACCTACGGTTCATGTTCCTAACTGCTGCGTCCCATGGCTGCTGCGTTGAGGCCACCTACTGTTTCCGGTTACTCAGGTGCTATCAACTCTTTTATTTTATATGCTGCAAGAAATACCAGCCTAGAAGATTTATTAGCAAGACTGAGCTTTTCCAAATTATTTTAGATTCCCATTTTTAACCACAGCCCTTTAAATTAGTCAATCTAATAAATTCAAGTACAGCATAAAATCAGTATAAAATCAATAGTTATTTTTGTCAACATTAAATAATTTTCTACCGCTGCGAGCCATAAAATTGTGTCAGAAACTACGGCCTACTACGGAAGTAATTATTTTAATGCTGTTTCCATGCATACATAGTATGCGTTGGAGTCTTAATTGTGATTTTATTTTGTGTAAAGTATGTAACTGATAATTGTATTGATCTGTGATATGGTAGGTTAAGGTTAGGGTTAAATAAAGATCTTGGTCTATAGACATATTTCGGCATTTTGTTCAAAAATCTAATTCGGTCCACACCAGAGCTAAATTCTGTCTTATAGGCCATATAGATTGCCACAATTATTAAATGTTTTATTTCAGTTTAATACTGCCCTTGCAAAAGCAAGTTAAATAAATGTCTTATTGTCGTTGAATATTTATTGTTATTTTATTGTGAATGTATTTTGTCGATTATTTTATTTTGTCCCTTGTTTATATAAATATTTTAGCTCATGCCCCCATTGATAATTTATTAATAATTAAGTGGGCTGGTTTTAATTCTATTCTAATAGTTCTTTTTATAATAATAATTTGAGCATTTAAAGGAAATTCTTTAGATAGCCTATAAATTTATCCGATCTTACGTGTTATTATTAGGCCTATATATTAAGACTGATGGTGATGTTTAACTTTGAATATTTATATTAATAAACCTCAGTTGTTGATTGACTTGTGTGTTTTTATTTTGATGCCTTCAAATCTCAACTTAGAAACAGCAATATTTTATTTTAAAGTTTCACGGTAAACTTTGGTTATGGTAACCCAGACATGTTTCACCACTCAAGTTACCGTCCAAACGTAGGTTTCGCAAATATGGGTGATTAAAGTAGTCAGTATGCGATGTACGAAAAGCGACCCATCTATGTTTGACATGAAATATAGTAGAAAAACGGAAGTGTGGCAACATGACGTATACATAGGGTGATAGAATAGGACCAGGACCTTAGTATTATACCACTCAAGTTATCGTCAAAACTTAGGTTTGGGAAATATAGGTGAATAAAGTAGTCACTAAGCGATGTATGGACAGCGATCCATCTCCGTTTTACATGAATTAAAAAAAGAAAAACGGCAGTGTGGCAACATGAGGTATACATAGGGTGATAGAATAGGACAGGACCTTAGAATTATACCACTCAAGTTACCGTCAAAACTTAGGTTTTGGAAATATGGGTGATTAAAGTAGTCACTATGAGATGTACGGACAGCGATCCATCTAAGTTTGACATGAACTATAAAATAAAAACTGACGTGTGTCAACATTACGTATACATAGGGTGATAGAATAGGACCAGAACTTTAGTATTATACCATTCAAGTTACCGTCAAAACTTAGGTTTGGGAATCATGGGTGATTAAAGCAGTCACTATGCGATGTACTGACAGCGATCCATCTAAATGTGACACGAAATATAACAGAAAAACGGAAGTGTGGGAACAAGACGTATACATCGGGTGATAGAATAGGACCAGGACATTAGTATTATACCACTCAAGTTACCGTCAAAACTTAGGTTTGTGGAGTGTGGGTTATTAAAATAGTCGATAAGCGATGTGCGGACGACGATCGGTCTAAGATTGACAGGAATTATAAAAGAGAAACGGAAGTGTGGCAACATGACGTATACATAGGGTGATAGTATAGGAAGAGAACTTTAGTATTATACCACCCAAGTTACCGTCAAAACTTAGGTTTGGGAAATATAGGTGATTAAAGTAGTCACTAAGTGGTGTATGGACAGCGATCCATCTAAGTTTGACATAAAATATAATACAAAAACGGAAAAGTGGACACATTACGTATACATAGGGCGATACAAACAAGACCAGAAAATTAGTACTATACCACTCAAGTTACCGTCAAAACTTAGGTTTGGGAATCATGGGTGATTAAAGTAGTCACTATGCGATGTACTGACAGCGATCCGTCTAAGTTTGACATGAAATATAAAAAAAAACGGAAGTGTGTCAACATGATGTATACATAGGGTGATAGAATAGGACCAGAACTTTAGTATTATACCACTGAGCCGTGTGAGTATTTTTGCTCACGGCTCAGTTGACAGTTGGCCGCCTGTATAGTTGCACTGTACTTCTGTCTCGTTTGTGGAACCGTCCAGAACTTTCCGGCGGGTATATAAACGTCTGCCGCCGAAGCCTCTGTCTCCTTTCGCTGTGCCTGTTTGTGTTGTCGTCCAAGAAGCAATGTTGGTGCAAGTTAGTGAATTTTTGAAGAGAGAAGACAACACCAGCGTCATGGAGCATTAAATTATTAAGACACCAAATGCCAGGTAAATTTTCTAATGTAGGTAAAAATACAAAAATTTTGTTTCGCTGTAGGAGCTGCCTCGTTGCACAGCCTGCTTGGCGTCTTCCTACAGACCAGATTTAGATCGATGAATCAATATTTGTTGTGTCCTCTGTTATTAAAATATAGATTAAATGTAAATTTGTAAGTTGTCAAGACTGTTCCGTGTTAATTTTGTATCTAGATCTTTACTTAAATCGTTGTATGCAAGTGTGAATTCATGCAAATATTTTGTCGCGACATGAAACCTAAGTCTTGTTGCCGTCAGGAACACATGTGCTCTAAGTATTTTAGGTTAAGTTTTAAAGTGTTATTTACTGAGTATTTATTCACTGTTTAGTAGTTTGTTGTCCTTTTAAATGATTTTATGGTAGTATTGAGTAATTTCAGAAATCCACGGGCTAGGCCTAACCTGACTTTTGAGTATGGCATACACATCTGTACCAAAAAGTAAAATCAAGGAACTGTATTTCATTTTATGTCTTCATAGGCTATTGTGTATTTTGATGACATAAAGCTGATTTATATGCCAAGTTATATAATTATTTAAAGGCTACCAGCATTGTCAATTGCTGTCAACTAGGACTGAATTCCTACTGCAAACATTTTAAACATTTTGTGCTCTCAGTAGGCTAGTAAAATGTCATTTTGAGAAGTGAGCAGTAACTGAATTCCCCAGCCTTTAACAGAAAATTAAATAATCAGAGAGGTTAGGTGTTTTCAAAAACAAGCTTGGTTATATTACAAATTTGTGGGAACATATTTTTAGAAGTTCTGTGCCTTGTTTAAAGGGTTCCTGTCTTCCTGGTTTCCTGACCTCCTGACTGACCGACTTAAGATGTGAAGCCTCGTCCAACTTCAGTGGCTGACACCTACAGGGGTTTCACCAATGGCTCGTAGCTACCCGGACCGAACCAACCTAACCTCACCTACGGTTCATGTTCCTAACTGCTGCGTCCCATGGCTGCTGCGTTGAGGCCACCTACTGTTTCCGGTTACTCAGGTGCTATCAACTCTTTTATTTTATATGCTGCAAGAAATACCAGCCTAGAAGATTTATTAGCAAGACTGAGCTTTTCCAAATTATTTTAGATTCCCATTTTTAACCACAGCCCTTTAAATTAGTCAATCTAATAAATTCAAGTACAGCATAAAATCAGTATAAAATCAATAGTTATTTTTGTCAACATTAAATAATTTTCTACCGCTGCGAGCCATAAAATTGTGTCAGAAACTACGGCCTACTACGGAAGTAATTATTTTAATGCTGTTTCCATGCATACATAGTATGCGTTGGAGTCTTAATTGTGATTTTATTTTGTGTAAAGTATGTAACTGATAATTGTATTGATCTGTGATATGGTAGGTTAAGGTTAGGGTTAAATAAAGATCTTGGTCTATAGACATATTTCGGCATTTTGTTCAAAAATCTAATTCGGTCCACACCAGAGCTAAATTCTGTCTTATAGGCCATATAGATTGCCACAATTATTAAATGTTTTATTTCAGTTTAATACTGCCCTTGCAAAAGCAAGTTAAATAAATGTCTTATTGTCGTTGAATATTTATTGTTATTTTATTGTGAATGTATTTTGTCGATTATTTTATTTTGTCCCTTGTTTATATAAATATTTTAGCTCATGCCCCCATTGATAATTTATTAATAATTAAGTGGGCTGGTTTTAATTCTATTCTAATAGTTCTTTTTATAATAATAATTTGAGCATTTAAAGGAAATTCTTTAGATAGCCTATAAATTTATCCGATCTTACGTGTTATTATTAGGCCTATATATTAAGACTGATGGTGATGTTTAACTTTGAATATTTATATTAATAAACCTCAGTTGTTGATTGACTTGTGTGTTTTTATTTTGATGCCTTCAAATCTCAACTTAGAAACAGCAATATTTTATTTTAAAGTTTCACGGTAAACTTTGGTTATGGTAACCCAGACATGTTTCACCACTCAAGTTACCGTCCAAACGTAGGTTTCGCAAATATGGGTGATTAAAGTAGTCAGTATGCGATGTACGAAAAGCGACCCATCTATGTTTGACATGAAATATAGTAGAAAAACGGAAGTGTGGCAACATGACGTATACATAGGGTGATAGAATAGGACCAGGACCTTAGTATTATACCACTCAAGTTATCGTCAAAACTTAGGTTTGGGAAATATAGGTGAATAAAGTAGTCACTAAGCGATGTATGGACAGCGATCCATCTCCGTTTTACATGAATTAAAAAAAGAAAAACGGCAGTGTGGCAACATGAGGTATACATAGGGTGATAGAATAGGACAGGACCTTAGAATTATACCACTCAAGTTACCGTCAAAACTTAGGTTTTGGAAATATGGGTGATTAAAGTAGTCACTATGAGATGTACGGACAGCGATCCATCTAAGTTTGACATGAACTATAAAATAAAAACTGACGTGTGTCAACATTACGTATACATAGGGTGATAGAATAGGACCAGAACTTTAGTATTATACCATTCAAGTTACCGTCAAAACTTAGGTTTGGGAATCATGGGTGATTAAAGCAGTCACTATGCGATGTACTGACAGCGATCCATCTAAATGTGACACGAAATATAACAGAAAAACGGAAGTGTGGGAACAAGACGTATACATCGGGTGATAGAATAGGACCAGGACATTAGTATTATACCACTCAAGTTACCGTCAAAACTTAGGTTTGTGGAGTGTGGGTTATTAAAATAGTCGATAAGCGATGTGCGGACGACGATCGGTCTAAGATTGACAGGAATTATAAAAGAGAAACGGAAGTGTGGCAACATGACGTATACATAGGGTGATAGTATAGGAAGAGAACTTTAGTATTATACCACCCAAGTTACCGTCAAAACTTAGGTTTGGGAAATATAGGTGATTAAAGTAGTCACTAAGTGGTGTATGGACAGCGATCCATCTAAGTTTGACATAAAATATAATACAAAAACGGAAAAGTGGACACATTACGTATACATAGGGCGATACAAACAAGACCAGAAAATTAGTACTATACCACTCAAGTTACCGTCAAAACTTAGGTTTGGGAAATATGGGTGATTAAAGTAGTCACTATGCGATGTACGAAAAGCGACCCATCTATGTTTGACATGAAATATAATAGAAAAACGGAAGTGTGGCAACATGACGTATACATAGGGTGATAGAATAGGACCAGGACCTTAGTATTATACCACTCAATTTATCGTCAAAACGTAAGTTTGGGAAATAAAGGTGATTAAAGTAGTCACTAAGCGATGTATGGTCGATCCATCTAAGTTTGACATGAAATATAATAGAAAAACGGAAGTGTGGACACATGAGGTATACATAGGGTGATAGATTAGGACCAGAACTTTAGTATTATACCACTTTAGTTACCGTCCAAACGTAGGTTTGGGAAATATGGGTGATTTAATTAGTCACTATGCGATGTACGAAAAGCGACCCATCTATGTTTGACATGAAATATAATAGAAAAACGGAACTCTGGTAACATGACGTATACATAGGGTGATAGAATAGGACCAAGACCTTAGTATTATACCACTCAAGTTATCGTCAAAACTTAGGTTTGGGAAATATAGGTGATTAAAGTGACACTAAGCGATGTATGGACAGCGATCCATCTAAGTTTGACATGAAATATAATAGAAAAACGGAAGTGTGGACACATGACGTATACGTAGGGCGATGAAATAGGACCAGGACCTTAGTATTTCACCACTCAAGTTACCGTCAAAACTTAGGTTTGGGAATCATGGGTGATTTAAGCAGTAACTATGCGATGTACTGACAGCGATCCATCTAAATGTGACACGAAATATAATAGAAAAACGGAAGTGCGGGAACAAGACGTATACATCGGGTGATAGAATAGGACCAGGACTTTAGTATTATACCACTCAAGTTACCGTCGAAACGTAGGTTTTTGAAATGTGGGTTATTAAAATAGTCGATAAGCGATGTGCGGACAACGATCGGTCTAAGATTGACAGGAAATATAAAAGAGAAACGGATGTGTGGCAACATGACGTATACATTGGGTGATAGTATAGAAACAGAACTTTAGTATTATGCCACTCAAGTTACCGTCAAAACGTAGGTTTGGGAAATATAGGTGATTAAAGTAGTCACTAAGCGATGTACGGACAGCGATCCATCTAGGTTTGACATGAAATATAATAGAAAAACCGACGTGTAGACACATAACGTATACATAGGGCGATAAAATAAGACCAGAACTTTAGTATTATGCCACTCAAGTTACCGTCAAAACGTAGGTTTGGGAAATATGGGCGATTAAAGTAGTCACTATGCGATGTACGGACAGCGATTCATCTAAGTTAGACATGAACTATAAAAGAAAAACGGAAGTGTGGCAACATGAGGTATACATAGGGTGATAGAATAGGACAAGGACCGTAGTATTATACCACTCAAGTTATCGTCAAAACTTAGGTTTGGGAAATATGGGTGATTAAAGTAGTCACTATGAGATGTACGGACAGCGATCCATCTAAGTTTGACATGAACTATAAAATAAAAACTGACGTGTGTCAACATTACGTATACATAGGGTGATAAAATAGGACCAGGACCTTAGTATTTTACCACTCAAGTTACCGTCAAAACTTAGATTTCGGAATCATGGGTGATTAAACAGTCACTATACGATGTACTGACAGCGATCCATCTAAATGTGACAGGAAATATAATAGAAAAACGGAAGTGTGGGAACAAGACGTATACATCGGGTGATAGAATAGGACCAGGACTTTAGTATTATACCATTCAAGTTTCCGTAAAAACTTAGGTTTGGGAAATATGGGTGACTAAAGTAGAAACTATGTGATGTACGGACAGCGATCCATCTAAGTTTGATATGAATTAAAAAAAGAAAAACGGAAGCGTAGCAACATGAGGTATATATAGGGTGATAAAATAGGACAGGACCTTATTATTATACCACTCAAGTTACCGTCGAAACTTAGGTTTGGGAAATATGGGTGATTAAAGTAGTCACTATGCGATGTACGGACAGCGATCCATCTAAGTTTGACATGAACTATAAAATAAAAACGGACGTGTGTCAACATTACGTATACTTAGGGTGATAGAATAGGACCAGAACTTTAGTATTATACTATTCAAGTTACCGTCAAAACTTAGGTTTGGGAATCATGGGTGATTAAAGTAGTCACTATGCGATGTACTTTTCAGCGATCCGTCTAAGTTTGACATGAAATATAAAAAAAAACGGAAGTGTGTCAACATGATGTATACATAGGGTGATAGAATAGGACCAGAACTTTAGTATTATACCACTGAGCCGTGTGAGTATTTTTGCTCACGGCTCAGACGACAGTTGGCCACCTGTATAGTTGCACTGTACTTCTGTCTCGTTTGTGGAACCGTCCAGAACTTTCCGGCGGGTATATAAACGTCTGCCGCCGAAGCCTCTGTCTCCTTTCGCTGTGCCTGTTTGTGTTGTCGTCCAAGAAGCAATGTTGGTGCAAGTTGGTGAATTTTTGAAGAGAGAAGACAACACCAGCGTCATGGAGCATTAAATTATTAAGACACCAAATGCCAGGTAAATTCTCTAATGTAGGTAAAAATACAATAATTTTGTTTCGCTGTAGGAGCAGCCTCGTTGCACAGCCTGCTTGGCGTCTTCCTACAGACCAGATTTAGATCGATAAATACCACTCAAGTTACCGTCGAAACTTAGGTTTGGGAAATATGGGTGATTAAAGTAGTCACTATGCGATGTACGGACAGCGATCCATCTAAGTTTGACATGAACTATAAAATAAAAACGGACGTGTGTCAACATTACGTATACTTAGGGTGATAGAATAGGACCAGAACTTTAGTATTATACCATTCAAGTTACCGTCAAAACTTAGGTTTGGGAATCATGGGTGATTAAAGTAGTCACTATGTGATGTACGGACAGCGATCCATCTAAGTTTGACATGAACTATACAAGAAAAACGGAAGTGTGGCAAAGTGAAGTATACATAGGGTGATAGAATAGGTCCAGAAATTTAGTATTATACCACTCAAGTTACCGTCAAAACTTAGGTTTTGGAAATATGGGTGATTAAAATAGTCACTATGTGATGTACGGGCAGCGATCCATCTAAGTTTGACATGAAATATAATAGAAAAACTGAAGTGTATCAACATGACGTATACATAGTGTGATAGAATAGGACCAGGATCTTAGTATTATACCACCCAAGTTACCGTCAAAACCTAGGTTTGGGAAATATGGGTGATTAAAGTAGTCACTAAGCGATGTACGGACAGCGATCCATCTAAGTTTGACATGAAATATAATAGAAAAACCGACGTGTAGACACATTACGTATACATAGGGCGATAAAATAAGACCAGAACTTTAGTATTATGCCACTCAAGTTACCGTCAAAACGTAGGTTTGGGAAATATGGGCGATTAAAGTAGTCACTATGCGATGTACGGACAGCGATCCATCTAAGTTAGACATGAACTATAAAAGAAAAACGGAAGTGTGGCAACATGAGGTATACATAGGGTGATAGAATAGGACAAGGACCTTAGTATTATACCACTCAAGTTATCGTCAAAACTTAGGTTTAAGAAATATGGGTGATTAAAGTAGTCACTATGAGATGTACGGACAGCGATCCATCTAATTTTGACATGAACTATAAAATAAAAACTGACGTGTGTCAACATTACGTATACATAGGGTGATAAAATAGGACCAGGACCTTAGTATTTTACCACTCAAGTTACCGTCAAAACTTAGGTTTCGGAATCATGGGTGATTAAACAGTCACTATACGATGTACTGACAGCGATCCATCTAAATGTGACAGGAAATATAATAGAAAAACGGAAGTGTGGGAACAAGACGTATACATCGGGTGATAGAATAGGACCAGGACTTTAGTATTATACCATTCAAGTTTCCGTAAAAACTTAGGTTTGGGAAATATGGGTGACTAAAGTAGAAACTATGTGATGTACGGACAGCGATCCATCTAAGTTTGACATGAATTAAAAAAAGAAAAACGGAAGCGTAGCAACATGAGGTATATATAGGGTGACAGAATAGGACAGGACCTTATTATTATACCACTCAAGTTACCGTCGAAACTTAGGTTTGGGAAATATGGGTGATTAAAGTAGTCACTATGCGATGTACGGACAGCGATCCATCTAAGTTTGACATGAACTATAAAATAAAAACGGACGTGTGTCAACATTACGTATACTTAGGGTGATAGAATAGGACCAGAACTTTAGTATTATACCATTCAAGTTACCGTCAAAACTTAGGTTTGGGAATCATGGGTGATTAAAGTAGTCACTATGCGATGTACTTTTCAGCGATCCGTCTAAGTTTGACATGAAATATAAAAAAAACGGAAGTGTGTCAACATGATGTATACATAGGGTGATAGAATAGGACCAGAACTTTAGTATTATACCACTGAGCCGTGTGAGTATTTTTGCTCACGGCTCAGACGGCAGTTGGCCACCTGTATAGTTGCACTGTACTTCTGTCTCGTTTGTGGAACCGTCCAGAACTTTCCGGCGGGTATATAAACGTCTGCCGCCGAAGCCTCTGTCTCCTTTCGCTGTGCCTGTTTGTGTTGTCGTCCAAGAAGCAATGTTGGTGCAAGTTGGTGAATTTTTGAAGAGAGAAGACAACACCAGCGTCATGGAGCATTAAATTATTAAGACACCAAATGCCAGGTAAATTCTCTAATGTAGGTAAAAATACAATAATTTTGTTTCGCTGTAGGAGCAGCCTCGTTGCACAGCCTGCTTGGCGTCTTCCTACAGACCAGATTTAGATCGATAAATACCACTCAAGTTACCGTCGAAACTTAGGTTTGGGAAATATGGGTGATTAAAGTAGTCACTATGCGATGTACGGACAGCGATCCATCTAAGTTTGACATGAACTATAAAATAAAAACGGACGTGTGTCAACATTACGTATACTTAGGGTGATAGAATAGGACCAGAACTTTAGTATTATACCATTCAAGTTACCGTCAAAACTTAGGTTTGGGAATCATGGGTGATTAAAGTAGTCACTATGTGATGTACGGACAGCGATCCATCTAAGTTTGACATGAACTATACAAGAAAAACAGAAGTGTGGCAAAGTGAAGTATACATAGGGTGATAGAATAGGTCCAGAAATTTAGTATTATACCACTCAAGTTACCGTCAAAACTTAGGTTTTGGAAATATGGGTGATTAAAATAGTCACTATGTGATGTACGGGCAGCGATCCATCTAAGTTTGACATGAAATATAATAGAAAAACTGAAGTGTATCAACATGACGTATACATAGGGTGATAGGATAGGACCAGGACCTTAGTATTATACCACTCAAGTTACCGTCAAAACTTAGGTTTGCGAAATATAGGTGATTAAAGTAGTCACTAAGCGATGTACGGACAGCGATCCATCTAATTTTGACATGAAATATAATAGAAAAACGGAAGTGTGGACACATGATGTATACATAGGGCGATACAATAGGACCAGGACCTTAGTATTATACCACTCAAGTTATCGTCAAAACTTAGGTATGGGAAATAAAGGGGATTAAAGTAGTCACTAAGCGATGTATGGACAGCGATCCATCTAAGTTTGACATGAAATATAATACAAAAACGGAAGTGTGGACACATGACGTATACGTAGGGCAATAAAATAGGACCAGGACCATAGTATTTTACCACTCAAGTTACCGTCATAACTTAGGTTTGGGAATCATGGGTAATTAAAGCAGTCACTATGCGATGTACTGACAGCGATCAATCTAAGTTTGACATGAACTATAAAATAAAAACGGAAGTGTGTCAACATTACGTATTTATAGGGTGATAGAATAGGACCAGAACTTTAGTATTATACCATTCAAGTTACCGTCAAAACTTAAGAATCATGGGTGATTAAAGTAGTCACTATGCCATGTACTGACAGCGATCCATCTAAGTTTGACATGAACTATAAAATAAAAACAGAAGTGTGTCATCATTACGTATACATAAGGTGATAGAATAGGACCAGAAATTAGTATTATACCATTCAAGTTACCGGCAAAACTTAAGTTTGGGAATTCTGGGTGATTAAAGTAGTCACTATGCGATGTACTGACTGCGATCCATCTAAGTTTGACATGAAATATAATAGAAAAACTGAAGTGTATCAACATGACGTATACATAGGGTGATAGGATAGGACCAGGACCTTAGTATTATACCACTCAAGTTACCGTCAAAACTTAGGTTTGAGGAATGTGGGTTATTATATTAGTCGATAAGCGATGTGCGGACAACGATCGGTCTAAGATTGACAGGAAATATAAAAGAGAAACGGAAGTGTGGCAACATGACGTATACATAGGGTGATAGTATAGGAAGAGAACTTTAGTATTATACCACCCAAGTTACCGTCAAAACTTAGGTTTGTAGGTTTGGGAAATATAGGTGATTAAAGTAGTCACTAAGTGATGTATGGACAGCGATCCATCTAAGTTTGACATAAAATATAATACAAAAACGGAAAAGTGGACACATGACGTATACGTAGGGCGATCAAACAGGACCACAAAATTAGTATTATACCACTCAAGTTACCGTCAAAACTTAGGTTTGGGAATCATGGGTGATTAAAGTAGTCACTATGCGATGTACTGACAGCGATCCATCTAATTTTGACATGACATATAAAATAAAAAAGGAAGTGTGTCAACATTAAGTATACATAGGGTGATAGAATAGGACCAGAAATTTAGTGTTATAAAACTCAAGTTACCACCCAAACTTAGGTTTGGGAAATATGGGTGATTAAAGTAGTCACTATGCGATGTACGAAAAGAAACCCATCTATGTTTAACATGAAATATAATAGAAAAACGGAAGTGTGGCAACATCACGTATACATAGGGAGATAGAATAGGACCAGGACCTTAGTATTATACCACTCAAGTTATCGTCAAAACTTTGGTTTGGGAAATATAGGTGATTAAAGTGACACTAAGCGATGTATGGACAGCGATCCATCTAAGTTTGACATGAAATATAATAGAAAAACGGTAGTGTGGACACATGACGTATACGTAGGGCGATGAAATAGGACTAGGACCTTAGTATTTCACCACTCAAGTTACCGTCAAAACTTAGGTTTGGGAATCATGGGTGATTTAAGCAGTAACTATGCGATGTACTGACTGCGATCCATCTAAATGTGACACGAAATATAATAGAAAAACGGAAGTGCGGGAACAAGACGTATACATCGGGTGATAGAATAGGACCAGGACTTTTGTATTATACCACTCAAGTTACCGTCAAAGCGTAGGTTTTTGAAATGTGGGTTATTAAAATAGTCGATAAGCGATGTGCGGACAACGATCGGTCTAAGATTGACAGGAAATATAAAAGAGAAACGGATGTTTGGCAACATGACGTATACATTGGGTGATAGTATAGAAACAGAACTTTAGTATTATGCCACTCAAGTTACCGTCAAAACGTAGGTTTGGGAAATATAGGTGATTAAAGTAGTCACTAAGCGATGTACGGACAGCGATCCATCTCCGTTTTACATGAATTAAAAAAAGAAAAACGGCAGTGTGGCAACATGAGGTATACATAGGGTGATAGAATAGGACAGGACCTTAGAATTATACCACTCAAGTTACCGTCAAAACTTAGGTTTGGGAAATATGGGTGATTAAAGTAGTCACTATGAGATGTACGGACAGCGATCCATCTAAGTTTGACATGAACTATAAAATAAAAACTGACGTGTGTCAACATTACGTATACATAGGGTGATAGAATAGGACCAGAACTTTAGTATTGTACCATTCAAGTTACCGTCAAAACTTAGGTTTGGGAATCATGGGTGATTAAAGCAGTCACTATGCGATGTACTGACAGCGATCCATCTAAATGTGACACGAAATATAACAGAAAAACGGAAGTGTGGGAACAAGACGTATACATCGGGTGATAGAATAGGACCAGGACATTAGTATTATACCACTCAAGTTACCGTCAAAACTTAGGTTTGTGGAGTGTGGGTTATTAAAATAGTCGATAAGCGATGTGCGGACAACGATCGGTCTAAGATTGACAGGAATTATAAAAGAGAAACGGAAGTGTGGCAACATGACGTATACATAGGGTGATAGTATAGGAAGAGAACTTTAGTATTATACCACCCAAGTTACCGTCAAAACTTAGGTTTGGGAAATATAGGTGATTAAAGTAGTCACTAAGTGATGTATGGACAGCGATCCATCTAAGTTTGACATAAAATATAATACAAAAACGGAAAAGTGGACACATTACGTATACATAGGGCGATACAAACAAGACCAGAAAATTAGTACTATACCACTCAAGTTACCGTCAAAACTTAGGTTTGGGAAATATGGGTGATTAAAGTAGTCACTATGCGATGTACGAAAAGCGACCCATCTATGTTTGACATGAAATATAATAGAAAAACGGAAGTGTGGCAACATGACGTATACATAGGGTGATAGAATAGGACCAGGACCTTAGTATTATACCACTCAAGTTATCGTCAAAACGTAAGTTTGTGAAATAAAGGTGATTAAAGTAGTCACTAAGCGATGTATGGACGATCCATCTAAGTTTGACATGAAATATAATAGAAAAACGGAAGTGTGGACACATGAGGTATACATAGGGTGATAGATTAGGACCAGAACTTTAGCATTATACCACTTTAGTTACCGTCCAAACGTAGGTTTGGGAAATATGGGTGATTTAATTAGTCACTATGCGATGTACGAAAAGCGACCCATCTATGTTTGACATGAAATATAATAGAAAAACGGAACTCTGGTAACATGACGTATACATAGGGTGATAGAATAGGACCAAGACCTTAGTATTATACCACTCAAGTTATCGTCAAAACTTAGGTTTGGGAAATATAGGTGATTAAAGTGACACTAAGCGATGTATGGACAGCGATCCATCTAAGTTTGACAAGAAATATAATAGAAAAACGGAAGTGTGGACACATGACGTATACGTAGGGCGATGAAATAGGACCAGGACCTTAGTATTTCACCACTCAAGTTACCGTCAAAACTTAGGTTTGGGAATCATGGGTGATTTAAGCAGTAACTATGCGATGTACTGACAGCGATCCATCTAAATGTGACACGAAATATAATAGAAAAACGGAAGTGCGGGAACAAGACGTATACATCGGGTGATAGAATAGGACCAGGACTTTAGTGTTATACCACTCAAGTTACCGTCAAAACGTAGGTTTTTGAAATGTGGGTTATTAAAATAGTCGATAAGCGATGTGCGGACAACGATCGGTCTAAGATTGACAGGAAATATAAAAGAGAAACGGATGTGTGGCAACATGACGTATACATTGGGTGATAGTATAGAAACAGAACTTTAGTATTATGCCACTCAAGTTACCGTCAAAACGTAGGTTTGGGAAATATGGGCGATTAAAGTAGTCACTATGCGATGTACGGACAGCGATCCATCTAAGTTTGACATGAACTATAAAAGAAAAACGGAAGTGTGGCAACATGAGGTATACATAGGGTGATAGAATAGGACAAGGACCTTAGTATTATACCACTCAAGTTATCGTCAAAACTTAGGTTTGGGAAATATGGGTGATTAAAGTAGTCACTATGAGATGTACGGACAGCGATCCATCTAAGTTTGACATGAACTATTAAATAAAAACTGACGTGTGTCAACATTACGTATACATAGGGTGATAAAATAGGACCAGGACCTTAGTATTTTACCACTCAAGTTACCGTCAAAACTTAGGTTTCGGAATCATGGGTGATTAAACAGTCACTATACGATGTACTGACAGCGATCCATCTAAATGTGACAGGAAATATAATAGAAAAACGGAAGTGTGGGAACAAGACGTATACATCGGGTGATAGAATAGGACCAGGACTTTAGTATTATACCATTCAAGTTTCCGTAAAAACTTAGGTTTGGGAAATATGGGCGACTAAAGTAGAAACTATGTTATGTACGGACAGCGATCCATCTAAGTTTGACATGAATTAAAAAAAGAAAAACGGAAGCGTAGCAACATGAGGTATATATAGGGTGATAGAATAGGACAGGACCTTATTATTATACCACTCAAGTTACCGTCGAAACTTAGGTTTGGGAAATATGGGTGATTAAAGTAGTCACTATGCGATGTACGGACAGCGATCCATCTAAGTTTGACATGAACTATAAAATAAAAACGGACGTGTGTCAACATTATGTATACTTAGGGTGATAGAATAGGACCAGAACTTTAGTATTATACCATTCAAGTTACCGTCAAAACTTAGGTTTGGGAATCATGGGTGATTAAAGTAGTCACTATGCGATGTACTGACAGCGATCCGTCTAAGTTTGACATGAAATATAAAAAAAACGGAAGTGTGTCAACATGATGTATACATAGGGTGATAGAATAGGACCAGAACTTTAGTATTATACCACTGAGCCGTGTGAGTATTTTTGCTCACGGCTCAGACGACAGTTGGCCACCTGTATAGTTGCACTGTACTTCTGTCTCGTTTGTGGAACCGTCCAGAACTTTCCGGCGGGTATATAAACGACTGCCGCCGAAGCCTCTGTCTCCTTTCGCTGTGCCTGTTTGTGTTGTCGTCCAAGAAGCAATGTTGGTGCAAGTTGGTGAATTTTTGAAGAGAGAAGACAACACCAGCGTCATGGAGCATTAAATTATTAAGACACCAAATGCCAGGTAAATTCTCTAATGTAGGTAAAAATACAATAATTTTGTTTCGCTGTAGGAGCAGCCTCGTTGCACAGCCTGCTTGGCGTCTTCCTACAGACCAGATTTAGATCGATAAATACCACTCAAGTTACCGTCGAAACTTAGGTTTGGGAAATATGGGTGATTAAAGTAGTCACTATGCGATGTACGGACAGCGATCCATCTAAGTTTGACATGAACTATAAAATAAAAACGGACGTGTGTCAACATTACGTATACTTAGGGTGATAGAATAGGACCAGAACTTTAGTATTATACCATTCAAGTTACCGTCAAAACTTAGGTTTGGGAATCATGGGTGATTAAAGTAGTCACTATGTGATGTACGGACAGCGATCCATCTAATTTTGACATGAACTATACAAGAAAAACGGAAGTGTGGCAAAGTGAAGTATACATAGGGTGATAGAATAGGTCCAGAAATTTAGTATTATACCACTCAAGTTACCGTCAAAACTTAGGTTTTGGAAATATGGGTGATTAAAATAGTCACTATGTGATGTACGGGCAGCGATCCATCTAAGTTTGACATGAAATATAATAGAAAAACTGAAGTGTATCAACATGACGTATACATAGGGTGATAGAATAGGACCAAGACCATAGTATTATACCACTCAAGTTATCGTCAAAACTTAGGTTTGGGAAATATAGGTGATTAAAGTGACACTAAGCGATGTATGGACAGCGATCCATCTAAGTTTGACATGAAATATAATAGAAAAACGGAAGTGTGGACACATGACGTATACGTAGGGCGATGAAATAGGACCAGGACCTTAGTATTTCACCACTCAAGTTACCGTCAAAACTTAGGTTTGGGAATCATGGGTGATTTAAGCAGTAACTATGCGATGTACTGACAGCGATCCATCTAAATGTGACACGAAATATAATAGAAAAACGGAAGTGCGGGAACAAGACGTATACATCGGGTGATAGAATAGGACCAGGACTTTAGTATTATACAACTCAAGTTACCGTCAAAACGTAGGTTTTTGAAATGTGGGTTATTAAAATAGTCGATAAGCGATGTGCGGACAACGATCGGTCTAAGATTGACAGGAAATATAAAAGAGAAACGGATGTGTGGCAACATGACGTATACATTGGGTGATAGTATAGAAACAGAACTTTAGTATTATGCCACTCAAGTTACCGTCAAAACGTAGGTTTGGGAAATATAGGTGATTAAAGTAGTCACTAAGCGATGTACGGACAGCGATCCATCTAAGTTTGACATGAAATATAATAGAAAAACCGACGTGTAGACACATTACGTATACATAGGGCGATAAAATAAGACCAGAACTTTAGTATTATGCCACTCAAGTTACCGTCAAAACGTAGGTTTGGGAAATATGGGCGATTAAAGTAGTCACTATGCGATGTACGAACAGCGATCCATCTAAGTTTGACATGAACTATAAAAGAAAAACGGAAGTGTGGCAACATGAGGTATACATAGGGTGATAGAATAGGACAAGGACCTTAGTATTATACCACTCAAGTTATCGTCAAAACTTAGGTTTGGGAAATATGGGTGATTAAAGTAGTCACTATGAGATGTACGGACAGCGATCCATCTAAGTTTGACATGAACTATAAAATAAAAACTGACGTGTGTCAACATTACGTATACATAGGGTGATAAAATAGGACCAGGACCTTAGTATTTTACCACTCAAGTTACCGTCAAAACTTAGGTTTCGGAATCATGGGTGATTAAACAGTCACTATACGATGTACTGACAGCGATCCATCTAAATGTGACAGGAAATATAATAGAAAAACGGAAGTGTGGGAACAAGACGTATACATCGGGTGATAGAATAGGACCAGGACTTTAGTATTATACCATTCAAGTTTCCGTAAAAACTTAGGTTTGGGAAATATGGGTGACTAAAGTAGAAACTATGTGATGTACGGACAGCGATCCATCTAAGTTTGACATGAACTATAAAATAAAAACGGACGTGTGTCAACATTATGTATACTTAGGGTGATAGAATAGGACCAGAACTTTAGTATTATACCATTCAAGTTACCGTCAAAACTTAGGTTTGGGAATCATGGGTGATTAAAGTAGTCACTATGCGATCTACTGACAGCGATCCGTCTAAGTTTGACATGAAATATAAAAAAAAAACGGAAGTGTGTCAACATGATGTATACATAGGGTGATAGAATAGGTCCAGAAATTTAGTATTATACCACTCAAGTTACCGTCAAAACTTAGGTTTTGGAAATATGGGTGATTAAAATAGTCACTATGTGATGTACGGGCAGCGATCCATCTAAGTTTGACATGAAATATAATAGAAAAACTGAAGTGTATCAACATGACGTATACATAGGGTGATAGGATAGGACCAGGACCTTAGTATTATACCACTCAAGTTACCGTCAAAACTTAGGTTTGCGAAATATAGGTGATTAAAGTAGTCACTAAGCAATGTACGGACAGCGATCCATCTAATTTTGACATGAAATATAATAGAAAAACGGAAGTGTGGACACATGATGTATACATAGGGCGATAAAATAGGACCAGGACCTTAGTATTATACCACTCAAGTTATCGTCAAAACTTAGGTATGGGAAATAAAGGGGATTAAAGTAGTCACTAAGCGATGTATGGACAGCGATCCATCTAAGTTTGACATGAAATATAATACAAAAACGGAAGTGTGGACACATGACGTATACGTAGGGCAATAAAATAGGACCAGGACCATAGTATTTTACCACTCAAGTTACCGTCAAAACTTAGGTTTGGGAATCATGGGTAATTAAAGCAGTCACTATGCGATGTACTGACAGCGATCAATCTAAGTTTGACATGAACTATAAAATAAAAACGGAAGTGTGTCAACATTACGTATTTATAGGGTGATAGAATAGGACCAGAACTTTAGTATTATACCATTCAAGTTACCGTCAAAACTTAAGTTTGGGAATCATGGGTGATTAAAGTAGTCACTATGCCATGTACTGACAGCGATCCATCTAAGTTTGACATGAACTATAAAATAAAAACAGAAGTGTGTCATCATTACGTATACATAAGGTGATAGAATAGGACCAGAACTTTAGTATTATACCATTCAAGTTACCGGCAAAACTTAAGTTTGGGAATCATGGGTGATTAAAATAGTCACTATGCGATGTACTGACTGCGATCCATCTAAGTTTGACATGAAATATAATAGAAAAACTGAAGTGTATCAACATGACGTATACATAGGGTGATAGGATAGGACCAGGACCTTAGTATTATACCACTCAAGTTACCGTCCAAACTTAGGTTTGGGAAATATGGGTGATTAAAGCAGTCACTATGCGATGTACTGACAGCGATCCATCTAAATGTGACACCAAATATAATAAAAAAACGGAAGTGTGGGAACAAGACGTATACATCGGGTGATAGAATAGGACCAGGACATTAGTATTATACCACTAAAGTTACTGTCAAAACTTAGGTTTGAGGAATGTGGGTTATTAAATTAGTCGATAAGCGATGTGCGGACAACGATCGGTCTAAGATTGACAGGAAATATAAAAGAGAAACGGAAGTGTGGCAACATGACGTATACATAGGGTGATAGTATAGGAAGAGAACTTTAGTATTATACCACCCAAGTTACCGTCAAAACTTAGGTTTGGGAAATATAGGTGATTAAAGTAGTCACTAAGCGATATACGGGCAGCGATCCATCTAAGTTTGACATAAAATATAATACAAAAACGGAAAAGTGGACACATGACGTATACGTAGGGCGATCAAACAGGACCACAAAATTAGTACTATACCACTCAAGTTACCGTCAAAACTTAGGTTTGGGAATCATGGGTGATTAAAGTAGTCACTATGCGATGTACTGACAGCGATCCATCTAATTTTGATATGACACATAAAATAAAAAAGGAAGTGTGTCAACATTAAGTATACATAGGGTGATAGAATAGGACCAGAAATTTAGTGTTATAAAACTCAAGTTACCATCCAAACTTAGGTTTGGGAAATATGGGTGATTAAAGTAGTCACTATGCGATGTACGAAAAGAAACCCATCTATGTTTGACATGAAATATAATAGAAAAACGGAAGTGTGGCAACATCACGTATACATAGGGAGATAGAATAGGACCAGGACCTTAGTATTATACCACTCAAGATATCGTCAAAACTTAGGTTTGGGAAATATAGGTGATTAAAGTAGTCACTAAGCGATGTATGGACAGCGATCCATCTAAGTTTGACATGAAATAAAGTAGAAAAACGGAAGTGTGGGAACAAGACATGTGCATTGGTTGATAGAATAGGACCAGGACTTTAGTATTATACCACTTAAGTTACCGTCAAAACTTTGGTTTGGGTAATGTGGGTTATTAAAATAGTCGATAAGCGATGTGCGGACAGCGATCCATCTAAGTTTGACATGAATTAAAAAAAGAAAAACCAGAGTGTGGCAACATGAGGTATACATAGGGTGATAGAATTGGACAAGGACCTTAGTATTATACCACTCAAGTTAAATTCAAAACTTAGGTTTGGGAAATGTTGGTAATTAGAGTAGTCACTAAGCGATGTACGGAGAGCGATCCATCTAAGTTTGTCATGAATTAAAAAAAGAAAAACGGAAGTGTGGCAACATGAGGTATACATAGGGTGATAGAATTGGACAAGGACCTTAGTATTATACCACTCAAGTTAAATTCAAAACTTAGGTTTGGGAAATGTTGGTGATTACAGTAGTCACTATACGATGTACGGACAGCGATCCACCTACATTTGACATGAAATTTAATAGAAAAACGGAAGTGTGGACATATGACGTATACATATTGCGAAAGAATAGGACCAAAACTTTAGTATTATACCACTCAAGTTACCGTAAAAACTTAGAATAGGGAAATATGGGTGATTAAAGTAGTCACTATGTGATGTACGGACAGCGATCCATCTAAGGTTGACATGAACTATAAAATAAAAACGGACGTGTGTCAACATTACGTATACATAGGGTGATAGAATAGGACCAGAACTTTAGTATTATACCATTCAAGTTACCGTCAAAACTTAGTTTTGGGAATCATGGGTGATTAAAGTAGTCACTATGCGATGTACTGACAGCGATCCATCTAAGTTTGACATGAAATATAAAATAAAAACGGGTGTGTTAACATTACGTATACATAGGGTGGTAGAATAGGACCAGAACTTTAGTATTATACCACTCAAGTTACCGTCCAAACTTAGGTTTGGGAAATATGGGTGATTAAAGTAGTCACTATTCGATATACGAAAAGCGACCCATCTATGTTTGACATGTAATATAATAGAAAAACGGAAGTGTGGACACACATGACGTATACGTAGGGCGATAAAATAGGACCAAAAAATTAGTATTATACCACTCAAGTTACCGTCAAAACTTAGGTTTTGGAAATATGGGTGATTAAAATAGTCACTATGTGATGTACGGACAGCGATCCATCTAAGTTTGACATGAAATATAATAGAAAAACTGAAGTGTATCAACATGACGTATACATAGGGTGATAGGATAGGACCAGGACCTTAGTATTATACCACTCAAGTTACCGTCAAAACTTAGGTTTGGGAAATATAGGTGATTAAAGTAGTCACTAAGCGATGTACGGACAGCGATTCATCTAATTTTGACATGAAATATAATAGAAAAACGGAAGTGTGGACACATGATGTATACATAGGGCGATAAAATAGGACCAGGACCTTAGTATTATACCACTCAAGTTATCGTCAAAACTTAGGTATGGGAAATAAAGGGGATTAAAGTAGTCACTAAGCGCTGTACTGACAGCGATCCATCTAAATGTGACACGAAATATAATAGAAAAACGGAAGTGTGGGAACAAGATGTATACATCAGGTGATAGAATAGGACCAGGACTTTAGTATTATACAACTCAAGTTACCATCAAAACTTAGGTTTGGGAAATGTGGGTTATTAAAATAGTCGATAAGCGATGTGCGGACAGCGATCCATCTAAGTTTGACATGAATTAAAAAAAGAAAAACCAGAGTGTGGCAACATGAGGTATACATAGGGTGATAGAATTGGACAAGGACCTTAGTATTATACCACTCAAGTTAAATTCAAAACTTAGGTTTGGGAAATGTTGGTGATTAGAGTAGTCACTAAGCGATGTACGGAGAGCGATCCATCTAAGTTTGTCATGAATTAAAAAAAGAAAAACGGAAGTGTGGCAACATGAGGTATACATAGGGTGATAGAATTGGACAAGGACCTTAGTATTATACCACTCAAGTTAAATTCAAAACTTAGGTTTGGGAAATGTTGGTGATTACAGTAGTCACTATACGATGTACGGACAGCGATCCACCTACATTTGACATGAAATTTAATAGAAAAACGGAAGTGTGGACATATGACGTATACATATTGCGAAAGAATAGGACCAAAACTTTAGTATTATACCACTCAAGTTACCGTAAAAACTTAGAATAGGGAAATATGGGTGATTAAAGTAGTCACTATGTGATGTACGGACAGCGATCCATCTAAGGTTGACATGAACTATAAAATAAAAACGGACGTGTGTCAACATTACGTATACATAGGGTGATAGAATAGGACCAGAACTTTAGTATTATACCATTCAAGTTACCGTCAAAACTTAGTTTTGGGAATCATGGGTGATTAAAGTAGTCACTATGCGATGTACTGACAGCGATCCATCTAAGTTTGACATGAAATATAAAATAAAAACGGGTGTGTTAACATTACGTATACATAGGGTGGTAGAATAGGACCAGAACTTTAGTATTATACCATTCAAGTTACCGGCAAAACTTAAGTTTGGGAATCATGGGTGATTAAAATAGTCACTATGCGATGTACTGACTGCGATCCATCTAAGTTTGACATGAAATATAATAGAAAAACTGAAGTGTATCAACATGACGTATACATAGGGTGATAGGATAGGACCAGGACCTTAGTATTATACCACTAAAGTTACTGTCAAAACTTAGGTTTGAGGAATGTGGGTTATTAAATTAGTCGATAAGCGATGTGCGGACAACGATCGGTCTAAGATTGACAGGAAATATAAAAGAGAAACGGAAGTGTGGCAACATGACGTATACATAGGGTGATAGTATAGGAAGAGAACTTTAGTATTATACCACCCAAGTTACCGTCAAAACTTAGGTTTGGGAAACATAGGTGATTAAAGTAGTCACTAAGCGATATACGGGCAGCGATCCATCTAAGTTTGACATAAAATATAATACAAAAACGGAAAAATGGACACATGACGTATACGTAGGGCGATCAAACAGGACCACAAAATTAGTACTATACCACTCAAGTTACCGTCAAAACTTAGGTTTGGGAATCATGGGTGATTAAAGTAGTCACTATGCGATGTACTGACAGCGATCCATCTAATTTTGATATGACACATAAAATAAAAAAGGAAGTGTGTCAACATTAAGTATACATAGGGTGATAGAATAGGACCAGAAATTTAGTGTTATAAAACTCAAGTTACCATCCAAACTTAGGTTTGGGAAATATGGGTGATTAAAGTAGTCACTATGCGATGTACGAAAAGAAACCCATCTATGTTTGACATGAAATATAATAGAAAAACGGAAGTGTGGCAACATCACGTATACATAGGGAGATAGAATAGGACCAGGACCTTAGTATTATACCACTCAAGATATCGTCAAAACTTAGGTTTGGGAAATATAGGTGATTAAAGTAGTCACTAAGCGATGTATGGACAGCGATCCATCTAAGTTTGACATGAAATAAAGTAGAAAAACGGAAGTGTGGGAACAAGACATGTGCATTGGTTGATAGAATAGGACCAGGACTTTAGTATTATACCACTTAAGTTACCGTCAAAACTTTGGTTTGGGTAATGTGGGTTATTAAAATAGTCGATAAGCGATGTGCGGACAGCGATCCATCTAAGTTTGACATGAATTAAAAAAAGAAAAACCAGAGTGTGGCAACATGAGGTATACATAGGGTGATAGAATTGGACAAGGACCTTAGTATTATACCACTCAAGTTAAATTCAAAACTTAGGTTTGGGAAATGTTGGTGATTAGAGTAGTCACTAAGCGATGTACGGAGAGCGATCCATCTAAGTTTGTCATGAATTAAAAAAAGAAAAACGGAAGTGTGGCAACATGAGGTATACATAGGGTGATAGAATTGGACAAGGACCTTAGTATTATACCACTCAAGTTAAATTCAAAACTTAGGTTTGGGAAATGTTGGTGATTACAGTAGTCACTATACGATGTACGGACAGCGATCCACCTACATTTGACATGAAATTTAATAGAAAAACGGAAGTGTGGACATATGACGTATACATATTGCGAAAGAATAGGACCAAAACTTTAGTATTATACCATTCAAGTTACCGTAAAAACTTAGAATAGGGAAATATGGGTGATTAAAGTAGTCACTATGTGATGTACGGACAGCGATCCATCTAAGGTTGACATGAACTATAAAATAAAAACGGACGTGTGTCAACATTACGTATACATAGGGTGATAGAATAGGACCAGAACTTTAGTATTATACCATTCAAGTTACCGTCAAAACTTAGTTTTGGGAATCATGGGTGATTAAAGTAGTCACTATGCGATGTACTGACAGCGATCCATCTAAGTTTGACATGAAATATAAAATAAAAACGGGTGTGTTAACATTACGTATACATAGGGTGGTAGAATAGGACCAGAACTTTAGTATTATACCACTCAAGTTACCGTCCAAACTTAGGTTTGGGAAATATGGGTGATTAAAGTAGTCACTATTCGATATACGAAAAGCGACCCATCTATGTTTGACATGTAATATAATAGAAAAACGGAAGTGTGGACACACATGACGTATACGTAGGGCGATAAAATAGGACCAAAAAATTAGTATTATACCACTCAAGTTACCGTCAAAACTTAGGTTTTGGAAATATGGGTGATTAAAATAGTCACTATGTGATGTACGGACAGCGATCCATCTAAGTTTGACATGAAATATAATAGAAAAACTGAAGTGTATCAACATGACGTATACATAGGGTGATAGGATAGGACCAGGACCTTAGTATTATACCACTCAAGTTACCGTCAAAACTTAGGTTTGGGAAATATAGGTGATTAAAGTAGTCACTAAGCGATGTACGGACAGCGATCCATCTAATTTTGACATGAAATATAATAGAAAAACGGAAGTGTGGACACATGATGTATACATAGGGCGATAAAATAGGACCAGGACCTTAGTATTATACCACTCAAGTTATCGTCAAAACTTAGGTATGGGAAATAAAGGGGATTAAAGTAGTCACTAAGCGCTGTACTGACAGCGATCCATCTAAATGTGACACGAAATATAATAGAAAAACGGAAGTGTGGGAACAAGATGTATACATCAGGTGATAGAATAGGACCAGGACTTTAGTATTATACCACTCAAGTTACCATCAAAACTTAGGTTTGGGAAATGTGGGTTATTAAAATATTCGATAAGTGATGTGCGGACAATGATCGGTCTAAGATTGACTGGAAGTATAAAAGAGAAACGGAAGTGTTGCAACATGACGTATACATAGGGTAATAGCATAGGAACAGAACTTTAGTATTATACCACTCAAGTTATCGTCAAAACTTAGGTTTGGAAATATAGGTGATTAAAGTAGTCACTAAGCGATGTATGGACAGCGATCCATCTAAGTTTGACATGAACTATAACATAAAAACGGAAGTGTGTCAACATTACGTATACATAGGGTGATAGATTATTACCAGAACTTTAGTATTATACCATTCAAGTTACCGTCAAAACTTAGGTTTGGGAATCATGGGTGATTAAAGTAGTCACTATGCGATGTACTTCAGCGATCCATCTAAGTTTGACATGTACTATAAAATAAAAACAGAAGTGTGTCATCATTACGTATACATAGGGTGATAGAATAGGACCAGAACCTTAGTATTATACCACTCAAGTTACCGTCCAAACTTATGTTTGGGAAATATGGGTGATTACAATAGTCACTATGCGATGTACGAAAAGCGACCCATCTATGTTTGACATGAAATATAATAGAAAAACGGAAGTGTGGCAACATGACGTATACATAGGGTGATAGAATAGGACCAGGACCTTAGTATTATACTACTCACGTTATCGTCAAAACTTTGGTTTGGGAAATATAGGTGATTAAAGTAGTCACTAAGCGATGTATGGACAGCGATCCATCTAAATGTGACAGGAAATATAATAGAAAAACGGAAGTGTGTGAACAAGACGTATACATCGGGTGATAGAATAGGACCAGGACTTTAGTATTATACCATTCAAGTTTCCGTAAAAACTTAGGTTTGGGAAATATGGGTGACTAAAGTAGTCGATAGGCGATGTGCGGACAGCGATCCGTCTAAGTTTGACATGAAATATAAAATAAAAACGGAAGTGTGTCAACATTACGTATACATAGGGTTATAGTATAGGACCAGAACTTTAGTACTATACCATTCAAGTTGTCGTCAAAACGTAGGTTAGGGAATCATGGGTGATTAAAGCAGTCACTATGCGATGTACTGACAGCGGTCCATCTAAATGTGACACGAAATATAATAGAAAAACGGAAGTTTGGGAAGAAGACGTGTATCGGGTGATAAAATAGGACCAGGACTTTAGTATTATACCACTAGAGTTACTGTCAAAACTTAGGTTTGGGAAATGTGGGTTATTAAAATAGTCGATAAGCGATGTGCGGACAACGATCGGTCTAAGATTGACAGGAAATTTAAATGAGGAACGGAAGTGTGGTAACATGACGTATACATAGGCAGATGAAATAGGACCAGAATTTTAGTATTATACCCCTTAAGTTACCGTCAAAACTTAGGTTTGGGAAATATAGGTGATTAAAGTAGTCACTAAGCGATGTACAGACAGCGATCCATCTAAGTTTGACATGAAATATAATAGAAAAACGGAAATGTAGACACATTACGTATACATAGGGCGATAAAATAACAACAGAAAATTAGTATTATACCACTCAAGTTACTGTCAAAATTTAGGTTTGGGTAATATGGGTGATTAGAGTAGTCACAATACGATGTACGGACAGCGATCCATCTAAGTTTGACATGAAATTGAATAGAAAAACGGAAGTGTGGACATATGACGTATACATATTGCGAAAGAATAGGACCAGAACTTTATTATTATACTACTCAAGTTACCGCGAAAACTTAGGTTAGGCAAATATGGGTGATTAAAGTAGTCACTATGCGATGTACGGACAGCGATCCATCTATGTTTGACATGAATTAAAAAAAGAAAAACGGAAGTGTGGTAACATGAGGTATACATAGGGTGAAAGAATAGGACAGGACCTTAGTATTATACCACTCAAGTTACCGTCAAAACTTAGGTTTGGGAAATATGGGTGATTAAAGTAGTCACTATGCGATGTACGGACAGCGACCCATCTAAGGTTGACATGAACTATAAAATAAAAACGGACGTGTGTCAACATTACGTATACATAGGGTGATACAATAGGACCAGAACATTAGTATTATACCATTCAAGTTACCGTCAAAACTTAGGTTTGGGAATCATGGGTGATTAAAGTAGTCACTATGCGATGTACTGACAGCGATCCGTCTAAGTTTGACATGAAATATAAAATAAAAACGGGTGAGTTAACATTACGTATACATAGGGTGATAGAATAGGACCAGGACCTTAGTATTATACAACTCAAGTTATCGTCAAAACTTAGGTATGGGAAATATAGGTGATTAAAGTATTCACTAAGCGATGTATGGACAGCGATCCATCTAAGATTGACATGAAATCTAATAGAAAAACGGAAGTGTGGACACATGATGTATACATAGGGCGATAAAATAGGACCAGGACCTTAGTATTATACCACTCAAGTTATCGTCAAAACTTAGGTTTGGAAATATAGGTGATTAAAGTAGTCACTAAGCGATGTACGAAAAGCGACCCATCTTTGTTTGACATGAAATATAATAGAAAAACGGTAGTGTGACAACATGACGTATACGTAGGGCGATAAAATAGGACCAGGACCTTAGTATTTTACCACTCTAGTTACCGTCAAAACTTAGGTTTGGGAATCATGGGTGATTAAAGCAGTCACTATGCGATGTACTGACAGCGATCCATCTAAATGTGACACGAAATATAATAGAAAAACGGAAGTGTGGGAACAAGACGTATACATCGAGTGATAGAATAGGACCAGGACTTTAGTATTATACCACTCAAGTTACCGTCAAAACTTAGGTTTGGGAAATGTGGGTTATTAAAATAGTCGATAAGCGATGTGCGGACAACGATCGGTCTAAGATTGACAGGAAATATAAAAGAGAAACGGAAGTGTGGCAACATGACGTATACATAGGGTAATAGCATAGGAACAGAACTTTAGGATTATACCACTCAAGTTACCGTCAAAACTTAGGTTTGGGAAATATAGGTGATTAAAGTAGTCACTAAGCGATATACGGGCAGCGATCCATCTAAGTTTGACATAAAATATAATAGAAAAACGGAAAAGTGGACACATTACGTATACATAGGGCGATAAAATAAGACCAGAAAATTAGTATTATACCACTCAAGATACCGCCAAAACTTAGGTTTGGGAGATATGGGTGATTAAAATAGTCACTATGCGATGTACGGACAGCGATCAATCTAAGTTTGACATGAACTATAAAATAAAAACGGAAGTGTGTCAACATTACGTATTTATAGGGTGATAGAATAGGACCAGAACTTTAGTATTATACCATTCAAGTTACCGTCAAAACTTAATTTGGGAATCATGGGTGATTAAAGTAGTCACTATGCGATGTACTGACAGCGATCCATCTAAGTTTGACATGAAATATAAAATAAAAACGGAAGTATGTCAACATTACGTATACATAGGGTGATAGAATAGGACCAGAACTTTAGTATTATACCACTCAAGTTACCGTCCAAACTTAGGTTTGGGAAATATGGGTGATTAAAATAGTCACTATGCGATGTACGAAAAGCGACCCATCTATGTTTGACATGAAATATAATAGAAAAACAGAAGTGTGACAACATGACGTATACATAGGGTGATAGAATAGGACCACGACCTTAGTATTATACTACTCAAGTTATCGTCAAAACTTAGGTTTGGAAATATAGGTGATTAAAGTAGTCACTAAGCGATGTATGGACAGCGATCTATCAAAGTTTGACATGAAATATAATAGAAAAACGGAAGTGTGGACACATGACGTATACGTAGGGCAATAAAATAGGACCAAAAAATTAGTATTATACCACTCAAGTTACCGTCAAAACTTAGGTTTGGGAAACATGGGTGATTAAAGTAGTCACTATGTGATGTACGGAGGGCGATCCATCTAAGTTTGACATGAACTATACAAGAAAAACGGAAGTGTGGCAACATGAGGTATACATAGGGTGATAGAATAGGACCAGAAATTTAGTATTATACCACTCAAGTTACCCTCAAATCTTAGGTTTGGGAAATATGGGTGATTAAAATAGTCACTAAGCGATGTACGAACAGCGATCCATCTAAGTTTGACATGAAATATAATAGAAAAACGGAAGTGTGGACACATGATGTATACATAGGGCGATAAATTAGGACCAGGACCTTAGTATTATACCACTCAAGTTATCGTCAAAACTTAGTTATGGGAAATAAAGGGGATTAAAGTAGTCACTAAGCGATGTATGGACAGCGATCCATCTAAGTTTGACATGAAATATGATAGAAAAACGTAAGTGTAGACACATGACGTATACGTAGGGCGATAAAATAGGACCAGGACCTTAATATTTTACCACTCAAGTTACCGTCAAAACGTAGGTGAGTTATTAAATAGTCGATAAGCGATGTGCGGACAACGATCGGTCTAAGATGGACAGGAAATATAAAAGAGAAACGGAAGTGTGGCAACATGACGTATAAATAGGGTGATAGTATAGGAACATAACTTTAGTATTATACCACTCAAGTTACCGTCAAAACTTAGGTTTGGGAAATATAGGTGATTAAAGTAGTCATTAAGTGATGTACGGACAGCGATCCATCTAAGTTTAACATGAAATATAATAGAAAAACGGAAAAGTAGACACCTTACGTATACATAGGAAGATAAAATAATACAAGAAAATTAGTATTATACCACTCAATATACCGTCAAAACTTAGGTTTGGGAAATATGGGTGATTAAAGTAGTCACTATGCGATGTATTGACAGCGATCCATCTAAGTTTGACATGAACTATAACATAAAAACGGAAGTGTGTCAACATTACGTATACATAGGGTGATAGAATAGTACCAGAACTTTAGTATTGTACCATTCAAGTTACCGTCAAAACTTAGGTTTGGGAATCATGGGTGATTAAAGTAGTCACTATGCGATGTACGGACAGCGACCCATCTAAGGTTGACATGAACTATAAAATAAAAACGGACGTGTGTCAACATTACGTATACATAGGGTGATAGAATAGGACCAGAACATTAGTATTATACCATTCAATATACCGTCAAAACTTAGGTTTGGGAAATATGGGTGATTAAAGTAGTCACTATGCGATGTATTGACAGCGATCCGTCTAAGTTTGACATGAAATATAAAATAAAAACGGGTGAGTTAACATTACGTATACATAGGGTGATAGAATAGGACCAGGACCTTAGTATTATACAACTCAAGTTATCGTCAAAACTTAGGTATGGGAAATAAAGGGGATTAAAGTAGTCACTAAGCGATGTATGGACAGCGATCCATCTAAGTTTGACATGAAATATAATAGAAAAACGGAAGTGTGGACACATGACGTATACGAAGGGCGATAAAATAGGACCAGGACCTTAGTATTTACCACTCAAGTTAGGGTCAAAACTTAGGTATGGGAAATAAAGGGGATTAAAGTAGTCACTAAGCGATGTATGGACAGCGATCTATCTAAGTTTGACATGAAATATAATAGAAAAACGGAAGTGTGGACACATGACGTATACGTAGGGCGATAAAATAGGACCAGGACCTTAGTATTTTACCACTCTAGTTACCGTCAAAACTTAGGTTTGGGAATCATGGGTGATTAAAGCAGTCACTATGCGATGTACTGACAGCGATCCATCTAAATGTGACACGAAATATAATAGAAAAACGGAAGTGTGTGAACAAGACGTATACATCGAGTGATAGAATAGGACCAGGACTTTAGTATTATACCACTCAAGTTACCGTCAAAACTTAGGTTTGGGAAATGTGGGTTATTAAAATAGTCGATAAGCGATGTGCGGACAACGATCGGTCTAAGATTGACAGGAAATATAAAAGAGAAACGGAAGTGTGGCAACATGACGTATACATAGGGTAATAGCATAGGAACAGAACTTTAGGATTATACCACTCAAGTTACCGTCAAAACTTAGGTTTGGGAAATATAGGTGATTAAAGTAGTCACTAAGCGATATACGGGCAGCGATCCATCTAAGTTTGACATAAAATATAATAGAAAAACGGAAAAGTTGACACATTACGTATACATAGGGCGATAAAATAAGACCAGAAAATTAGTATTATACCACTCAAGATACCGCCAAAACTTAGGTTTGGGAGATATGGGTGATTAAAATAGTCACTATGCGATGTACGGACAGCGATCAATCTAAGTTTGACATGAACTATAAAATAAAAACAGAAGTGTGTCAACATTACGTATTTATAGGGTGATAGAATAGGACCAGAACTTTAGTATTATACCATTCAAGTTACCGTCAAAACTTAATTTGGGAATCATGGGTGATTAAAGTAGTCACTATGCGATGTACTGACAGCGATCCATCTAAGTTTGACATGAAAATAAAATAAAAACGGAAGTATGTCAACATTACGTATACATAGGGTGATAGAATAGGACCAGAACTTTAGTATTATACCACTCAAGTTACCGTCCAAACTTAGGTTTGGGAAATATGGGTGATTAAAATAGTCACTATGCGATGTACGAAAAGCGACCCATCTATGTTTGACATGAAATATAATAGAAAAACAGAAGTGTGACAACATGACGTATACATAGGGTGATAGAATAGGACCACGACCTTAGTATTATACTACTCAAGTTATCGTCAAAACTTAGGTTTGGAAATATAGGTGATTAAAGTAGTCACTAAGCGATGTATGGACAGCGATCTATCAAAGTTTGACATGAAATATAATAGAAAAACGGAAGTGTGGACACATGACGTATACGTAGGGCAGTAAAATAGGACCAAAAAATTAGTATTATACCACTCAAGTTACCGTCAAAACTTAGGTTTGGGAAACATGGGTGATTAAAGTAGTCACTATGTGATGTACGGAGGGCGATCCATCTAAGTTTGACATGAACTATACAAGAAAAACGGAAGTGTGGCAACATGAGGTATACATAGGGTGATAGAATAGGACCAGAAATTTAGTATTATACCACTCAAGTTACCCTCAAAACTTAGGTTTGGGAAATATGGGTGATTAAAATAGTCACTACGTGATGTACGGACAGCGATCCATCTAAGTTTGACATGAAATATAATAGAAAAACTGAAGTGTATCAACATGACGTATACATAGGGTGATAGTATAGGACCAGGACCTTAGTATTATACCACTCAAGTTACCGTCAAAACTTAGGTTTGGGAAATATAGGTGATTAAAGTAGTCACTAAGCGATGTACGAACAGCGATCCATCTAAGTTTGACATGAAATATAATAGAAAAACGGAAGTGTGGACACATGATGTATACATAGGGCGATAAATTAGGACCAGGACCTTAGTATTATACCACTCAAGTTATCGTCAAAACTTAGGTATGGGAAATAAAGGGGATTAAAGTAGTCACTAAGCGATGTATGGACAGCGATCCATCTAAGTTTGACATGAAATATGATAGAAAAACGTAAGTGTAGACACATGACGTATACGTAGGGCGATAAAATAGGACCAGGACCTTAATATTTTACCACTCAAGTTACCGTCAAAACGTAGGTGAGTTATTAAATAGTCGATAAGCGATGTGCGGACAACGATCGGTCTAAGATGGACAGGAAATATAAAAGAGAAACAGAAGTGTGGCAACATGACGTATAAATAGGGTGATAGTATAGGAACATAACTTTAGTATTATACCACTCAAGTTACCGTCAAAACTTAGGTTTAGGAAATATAGGTGATTAAAGTAGTCACTAAGTGATGTACGGACAGCGATCCATCTAAGTTTAACATGAAATATAATAGAAAAACGGAAAAGTAGACACCTTACGTATACATAGGAAGATAAAATAATACAAGAAAATTAGTATTATACCACTCAATATACCGTCAAAACTTAGGTTTGGGAAATATGGGTGATTAAAGTAGTCACTATGCGATGTATTGACAGCGATCCATCTAAGTTTGACATGAACTATAACATAAAAACGGAAGTGTGTCAACATTACGTATACATAGGGTGATAGAATAGTACCAGAACTTTAGTATTGTACCATTCAAGTTACCGTCAAAACTTAGGTTTGGGAATCATGGGTGATTAAAGTAGTAACTATGCGATGTACGGACAGCGACCCATCTAAGGTTGACATGAACTATAAAATAAAAACGGACGTGTGTCAACATTACGTATACATAGGGTGATAGAATAGGACCAGAACATTAGTATTATACCATTCAAGTTACCGTCAAAACTTAGGTTTGGGAATCATGGGTGATTAAAGTAGTCACTATGCGATGTACTGACAGCGATCCGTCTAAGTTTGACATGAAATATAAAATAAAAACGGGTGAGTTAACATTACGTATACATAGGGTGATAGAATAGGACCAGGACCTTAGTATTATACAACTCAAGTTATCGTCAAAACTTAGGTATGGGAAATAAAGGGGATTAAAGTAGTCACTAAGCGATGTATGGACAGCGATCTATCTAAGTTTGACATGAAATGTAATAGAAAAACGGAAGTGTGGACACATGACGTATACGTAGGGCGATAAAATAGGACCAGGACCTTAGTATTTTACCACTCTAGTTACCGTCAAAACTTAGGTTTGGGAATCATGGGTGATTAAAGCAGTCACTATGCGATGTACTGACAGCGATCCATCTAAATGTGACACGAAATATAATAGAAAAACGGAAGTGTGTGAACAAGACGTATACATCGAGTGATAGAATAGGACCAGGACTTTAGTATTATACCACTCAAGTTACCGTCAAAACTTAGGTTTGGGAAATGTGGGTTATTAAAATAGTCGATAAGCGATGTGCGGACAACGATCGGTCTAAGATTGACAGGAAATATAAAAGAGAAACGGAAGTGTGGCAACATGACGTATACATAGGGTAATAGCATAGGAACAGAACTTTAGGATTATACCACTCAAGTTACCGTCAAAACTTAGGTTTGGGAAATATAGGTGATTAAAGTAGTCACTAAGCGATATACGGGCAGCGATCCATCTAAGTTTGACATAAAATATAATAGAAAAACGGAAAAGTGGACACATTACGTATACATAGGGCGATAAAATAAGACCAGAAAATTAGTATTATACCACTCAAGATACCGCCAAAACTTAGGTTTGGGAGATATGGGTGATTAAAATAGTCACTATGCGATGTACGGACAGCGATCAATCTAAGTTTGACATGAACTATAAAATAAAAACGGAAGTGTGTCAACATTACGTATTTATAGGGTGATAGAATAGGACCAGAACTTTAGTATTATACCATTCAAGTTACCGTCAAAACTTAATTTGGTAATCATGGGTGATTAAAGTAGTCACTATGCGATGTACTGACAGCGATCCATCTAAGTTTGACATGAAATATAAAATAAAAACGGAAGTATGTCAACATTACGTATACATAGGGTGATAGAATAGGACCAGAACTTTAGTATTATACCACTCAAGTTACCGTCCAAACTTAGGTTTGGGAAATATGGGTGATTAAAATAGTCACTATGCGATGTACGAAAAGCGACCCATCTATGTTTGACATGAAATATAATAGAAAAACAGAAGTGTGACAACATGACGTATACATAGGGTGATAGAATAGGACCACGACCTTAGTATTATACTACTCAAGTTATCGTCAAAACTTAGGTTTGGAAATATAGGTGATTAAAGTAGTCACTAAGCGATGTATGGACAGCGATCTATCAAAGTTTGACATGAAATATAATAGAAAAACGGAAGTGTGGACACATGACGTATACGTAGGGCAATAAAATAGGACCAAAAAATTAGTATTATACCACTCAAGTTACCGTCAAAACTTAGGTTTGGGAAACATGGGTGATTAAAGTAGTCACTATGTGATGTACGGAGGGCGATCCATCTAAGTTTGACATGAACTATACAAGAAAAACGGAAGTGTGGCAACATGAGGTATACATAGGGTGATAGAATAGGACCAGAAATTTAGTATTATACCACTCAAGTTACCCTCAAAACTTAGGTTTGGGAAATATGGGTGATTAAAATAGTCACTACGTGATGTACGGACAGCGATCCATCTAAGTTTGATATGAAATATAATAGAAAAACTGAAGTGTATCAACATGACGTATACATAGGGTGATAGTATAGGACCAGGACCTTAGTATTATACCACTCAAGTTACCGTCAAAACTTAGGTTTGGGAAATATAGGTGATTAAAGTAGTCACTAAGCGATGTACGAACAGCGATCCATCTAAGTTTGACATGAAATATAATAGAAAAACGGAAGTGTGGACACATGATGTATACATAGGGCGATAAATTAGGACCAGGACCTTAGTATTATACCACTCAAGTTATCGTCAAAACTTAGGTATGGGAAATAAAGGGGATTAAAGTAGTCACTAAGCGATGTATGGACAGCGATCCATCTAAGTTTGACATGAAATATGATAGAAAAACGTAAGTGTAGACACATGACGTATACGTAGGGCGATAAAATAGGACCAGGACCTTAATATTTTACCACTCAAGTTACCGTCAAAACGTAGGTGAGTTATTAAATAGTCGATAAGCGATGTGCGGACAACGATCGGTCTAAGATGGACAGGAAATATAAAAGAGAAACGGAAGTGTGGCAACATGACGTATAAATAGGGTGATAGTATAGGAACATAACTTTAGTATTATACCACTCAAGTTACCGTCAAAACTTAGGTTTGGGAAATATAGGTGATTAAAGTAGTCACTAAGTGATGTACGGACAGCGATCCATCTAAGTTTAACATGAAATATAATAGAAAAACGGAAAAGTAGACACCTTACGTATACATAGGAAGATAAAATAATACAAGAAAATTAGTATTATACCACTCAATATACCGTCAAAACTTAGGTTTGGGAAATATGGGTGATTAAAGTAGTCACTATGCGATGTATTGACAGCGATCCATCTAAGTTTGACATGAACTATAACATAAAAACGGAAGTGTGTCAACATTACGTATACATAGGGTGATAGAATAGTACCAGAACTTTAGTATTGTACCATTCAAGTTACCGTCAAAACTTAGGTTTGGGAATCATGGGTGATTAAAGTAGTCACTATGCGATGTACGGACAGCGACCCATCTAAGGTTGACATGAACTATAAAATAAAAACGGACGTGTGTCAACATTACGTATACATAGGGTGATAGAATAGGACCAGAACATTAGTATTATACCATTCAATATACCGTCAAAACTTAGGTTTGGGAAATATGGGTGATTAAAGTAGTCACTATGCGATGTATTGACAGCGATCCGTCTAAGTTTGACATGAAATATAAAATAAAAACGGGTGAGTTAACATTACGTATACATAGGGTGATAGAATAGGACCAGGACCTTAGTATTATACAACTCAAGTTATCGTCAAAACTTAGGTATGGGAAATAAAGGGGATTAAAGTAGTCACTAAGCGATGTATGGACAGCGATCCATCTAAGTTTGACATGAAATATAATAGAAAAACGGAAGTGTGGACACATGACGTATACGTAGGGCGATAAAATAGGACCAGGACCTTAGTATTTACCACTCAAGTTAGGGTCAAAACTTAGGTATGGGAAATAAAGGGGATTAAAGTAGTCACTAAGCGATGTATGGACAGCGATCTATCTAAGTTTGACATGAAATATAATAGAAAAACGGAAGTGTGGACACATGACGTATACGTAGGGCGATAAAATAGGACCAGGACCTTAGTATTTTACCACTCTAGTTACCGTCAAAACTTAGGTTTGGGAATCATGGGTGATTAAAGCAGTCACTATGCGATGTACTGACAGCGATCCATCTAAATGTGACACGAAATATAATAGAAAAACGGAAGTGTGTGAACAAGACGTATACATCGAGTGATAGAATAGGACCAGGACTTTAGTATTATACCACTCAAGTTACCGTCAAAACTTAGGTTTGGGAAATGTGGGTTATTAAAATATTCGATAAGCGATGTGCGGACAACGATCGGTCTAAGATTGACAGGAAATATAAAAGAGAAACGGAAGTGTGGCAACATGACGTATACATAGGGTAATAGCATAGGAACAGAACTTTAGGATTATACCACTCAAGTTACCGTCAAAACTTAGGTTTGGGAAATATAGGTGATTAAAGTAGTCACTAAGCGATATACGGGCAGCGATCCATCTAAGTTTGACATAAAATATAATAGAAAAACGGAAAAGTTGACACATTACGTATACATAGGGCGATAAAATAAGACCAGAAAATTAGTATTATACCACTCAAGATACCGCCAAAACTTAGGTTTGGGAGATATGGGTGATTAAAATAGTCACTATGCGATGTACGGACAGCGATCAATCTAAGTTTGACATGAACTATAAAATAAAAACGGAAGTGTGTCAACATTACGTATTTATAGGGTGATAGAATAGGACCAGAACTTTAGTATTATACCATTCAAGTTACCGTCAAAACTTAATTTGGGAATCATGGGTGATTAAAGTAGTCACTATGCGATGTACTGACAGCGATCCATCTAAGTTTGACATGAAATATAAAATAAAAACGGAAGTATGTCAACATTACGTATACATAGGGTGATAGAATAGGACCAGAACTTTAGTATTATACCACTCAAGTTACCGTCCAAACTTAGGTTTGGGAAATATGGGTGATTAAAATAGTCACTATGCGATGTACGAAAAGCGACCCATCTATGTTTGACATGAAATATAATAGAAAAACAGAAGTGTGACAACATGACGTATACATAGGGTGATAGAATAGGACCACGACCTTAGTATTATACTACTCAAGTTATCGTCAAAACTTAGGTTTGGAAATATAGGTGATTAAAGTAGTCACTAAGCGATGTATGGACAGCGATCTATCAAAGTTTGACATGAAATATAATAGAAAAACGGAAGTGTGGACACATGACGTATACGTAGGGCAGTAAAATAGGACCAAAAAATTAGTATTATACCACTCAAGTTACCGTCAAAACTTAGGTTTGGGAAACATGGGTGATTAAAGTAGTCACTATGTGATGTACGGAGGGCGATCCATCTAAGTTTGACATGAACTATACAAGAAAAACGGAAGTGTGGCAACATGAGGTATACATAGGGTGATAGAATAGGACCAGAAATTTAGTATTATACCACTCAAGTTACCCTCAAAACTTAGGTTTGGGAAATATGGGTGATTAAAATAGTCACTACGTGATGTACGGACAGCGATCCATCTAAGTTTGACATGAAATATAATAGAAAAACTGAAGTGTATCAACATGACGTATACATAGGGTGATAGTATAGGACCAGGACCTTAGTATTATACCACTCAAGTTACCGTCAAAACTTAGGTTTGGGAAATATAGGTGATTAAAGTAGTCACTAAGCGATGTACGAACAGCGATCCATCTAAGTTTGACATGAAATATAATAGAAAAACGGAAGTGTGGACACATGATGTATACATAGGGCGATAAATTAGGACCAGGACCTTAGTATTATACCACTCAAGTTATCGTCAAAACTTAGGTATGGGAAATAAAGGGGATTAAAGTAGTCACTAAGCGATGTATGGACAGCGATCCATCTAAGTTTGACATGAAATATGATAGAAAAACGTAAGTGTAGACACATGACGTATACGTAGGGCGATAAAATAGGACCAGGACCTTAATATTTTACCACTCAAGTTACCGTCAAAACGTAGGTGAGTTATTAAATAGTCGATAAGCGATGTGCGGACAACGATCGGTCTAAGATGGACAGGAAATATAAAAGAGAAACAGAAGTGTGGCAACATGACGTATAAATAGGGTGATAGTATAGGAACATAACTTTAGTATTATACCACTCAAGTTACCGTCAAAACTTAGGTTTAGGAAATATAGGTGATTAAATTAGTCACTAAGTGATGTACGGACAGCGATCCATCTAAGTTTAACATGAAATATAATAGAAAAACGGAAAAGTAGACACCTTACGTATACATAGGAAGATAAAATAATACAAGAAAATTAGTATTATACCACTCAATATACCGTCAAAACTTAGGTTTGGGAAATATGGGTGATTAAAGTAGTCACTATGCGATGTATTGACAGCGATCCATCTAAGTTTGACATGAACTATAACATAAAAACGGAAGTGTGTCAACATTACGTATACATAGGGTGATAGAATAGTACCAGAACTTTAGTATTGTACCATTCAAGTTACCGTCAAAACTTAGGTTTGGGAATCATGGGTGATTAAAGTAGTAACTATGCGATGTACGGACAGCGACCCATCTAAGGTTGACATGAACTATAAAATAAAAACGGACGTGTGTCAACATTACGTATACATAGGGTGATAGAATAGGACCAGAACATTAGTATTATACCATTCAAGTTACCGTCAAAACTTAGGTTTGGGAATCATGGGTGATTAAAGTAGTCACTATGCGATGTACTGACAGCGATCCGTCTAAGTTTGACATGAAATATAAAATAAAAACGGGTGAGTTAACATTACGTATACATAGGGTGATAGAATAGGACCAGGACCTTAGTATTATACAACTCAAGTTATCGTCAAAACTTAGGTATGGGAAATAAAGGGGATTAAAGTAGTCACTAAGCGATGTATGGACAGCGATCCATCTAAGTTTGACATGAAATATAATAGAAAAACGGAAGTGTGGACACATGACGTATACGTAGGGCGATAAAATAGGACCAGGACCTTAGTATTTACCACTCAAGTTAGGGTCAAAACTTAGGTATGGGAAATAAAGGGGATTAAAGTAGTCACTAAGCGATGTATGGACAGCGATCTATCTAAGTTTGACATGAAATGTAATAGAAAAACGGAAGTGTGGACACATGACGTATACGTAGGGCGATAAAATAGGACCAGGACCTTAGTATTTTACCACTCTAGTTACCGTCAAAACTTAGGTTTGGGAATCATGGGTGATTAAAGCAGTCACTATGCGATGTACTGACAGCGATCCATCTAAATGTGACACGAAATATAATAGAAAAACGGAAGTGTGTGAACAAGACGTATACATCGAGTGATAGAATAGGACCAGGACTTTAGTATTATACCACTCAAGTTACCGTCAAAACTTAGGTTTGGGAAATGTGGGTTATTAAAATAGTCGATAAGCGATGTGCGGACAACGATCGGTCTAAGATTGACAGGAAATATAAAAGAGAAACGGAAGTGTGGCAACATGACGTATACATAGGGTAATAGCATAGGAACAGAACTTTAGGATTATACCACTCAAGTTACCGTCAAAACTTAGGTTTGGGAAATATAGGTGATTAAAGTAGTCACTAAGCGATATACGGGCAGCGATCCATCTAAGTTTGACATAAAATATAATAGAAAAACGGAAAAGTGGACACATTACGTATACATAGGGCGATAAAATAAGACCAGAAAATTAGTATTATACCACTCAAGATACCGCCAAAACTTAGGTTTGGGAGATATGGGTGATTAAAATAGTCACTATGCGATGTACGGACAGCGATCAATCTAAGTTTGACATGAACTATAAAATAAAAACGGAAGTGTGTCAACATTACGTATTTATAGGGTGATAGAATAGGACCAGAACTTTAGTATTATACCATTCAAGTTACCGTCAAAACTTAATTTGGTAATCATGGGTGATTAAAGTAGTCACTATGCGATGTACTGACAGCGATCCATCTAAGTTTGACATGAAATATAAAATAAAAACGGAAGTATGTCAACATTACGTATACATAGGGTGATAGAATAGGACCAGAACTTTAGTATTATACCACTCAAGTTACCGTCCAAACTTAGGTTTGGGAAATATGGGTGATTAAAATAGTCACTATGCGATGTACGAAAAGCGACCCATCTATGTTTGACATGAAATATAATAGAAAAACAGAAGTGTGACAACATGACGTATACATAGGGTGATAGAATAGGACCACGACCTTAGTATTATACTACTCAAGTTATCGTCAAAACTTAGGTTTGGAAATATAGGTGATTAAAGTAGTCACTAAGCGATGTATGGACAGCGATCTATCAAAGTTTGACATGAAATATAATAGAAAAACGGAAGTGTGGACACATGACGTATACGTAGGGCAGTAAAATAGGACCAAAAAATTAGTATTATACCACTCAAGTTACCGTCAAAACTTAGGTTTGGGAAACATGGGTGATTAAAGTAGTCACTATGTGATGTACGGAGGGCGATCCATCTAAGTTTGACATGAACTATACAAGAAAAACGGAAGTGTGGCAACATGAGGTATACATAGGGTGATAGAATAGGACCAGAAATTTAGTATTATACCACTCAAGTTACCCTCAAAACTTAGGTTTGGGAAATATGGGTGATTAAAATAGTCACTACGTGATGTACGGACAGCGATCCATCTAAGTTTGACATGAAATATAATAGAAAAACTGAAGTGTATCAACATGACGTATACATAGGGTGATAGTATAGGACCAGGACCTTAGTATTATACCACTCAAGTTACCGTCAAAACTTAGGTTTGGGAAATATAGGTGATTAAAGTAGTCACTAAGCGATGTACGAACAGCGATCCATCTAAGTTTGACATGAAATATAATAGAAAAACGGAAGTGTGGACACATGATGTATACATAGGGCGATAAATTAGGACCAGGACCTTAGTATTATACCACTCAAGTTATCGTCAAAACTTAGGTATGGGAAATAAAGGGGATTAAAGTAGTCACTAAGCGATGTATGGACAGCGATCCATCTAAGTTTGACATGAAATATGATAGAAAAACGTAAGTGTAGACACATGACGTATACGTAGGGCGATAAAATAGGACCAGGACCTTAATATTTTACCACTCAAGTTACCGTCAAAACGTAGGTGAGTTATTAAATAGTCGATAAGCGATGTGCGGACAACGATCGGTCTAAGATGGACAGGAAATATAAAAGAGAAACAGAAGTGTGGCAACATGACGTATAAATAGGGTGATAGTATAGGAACATAACTTTAGTATTATACCACTCAAGTTACCGTCAAAACTTAGGTTTAGGAAATATAGGTGATTAAAGTAGTCACTAAGTGATGTACGGACAGCGATCCATCTAAGTTTAACATGAAATATAATAGAAAAACGGAAAAGTAGACACCTTACGTATACATAGGAAGATAAAATAATACAAGAAAATTAGTATTATACCACTCAATATACCGTCAAAACTTAGGTTTGGGAAATATGGGTGATTAAAGTAGTCACTATGCGATGTATTGACAGCGATCCATCTAAGTTTGACATGAACTATAACATAAAAACGGAAGTGTGTCAACATTACGTATACATAGGGTGATAGAATAGTACCAGAACTTTAGTATTGTACCATTCAAGTTACCGTCAAAACTTAGGTTTGGGAATCATGGGTGATTAAAGTAGTAACTATGCGATGTACGGACAGCGACCCATCTAAGGTTGACATGAACTATAAAATAAAAACGGACGTGTGTCAACATTACGTATACATAGGGTGATAGAATAGGACCAGAACATTAGTATTATACCATTCAAGTTACCGTCAAAACTTAGGTTTGGGAATCATGGGTGATTAAAGTAGTCACTATGCGATGTACTGACAGCGATCCGTCTAAGTTTGACATGAAATATAAAATAAAAACGGGTGAGTTAACATTACGTATACATAGGGTGATAGAATAGGACCAGGACCTTAGTATTATACAACTCAAGTTATCGTCAAAACTTAGGTATGGGAAATAAAGGGGATTAAAGTAGTCACTAAGCGATGTATGGACAGCGATCCATCTAAGTTTGACATGAAATATAATAGAAAAACGGAAGTGTGGACACATGACGTATACGTAGGGCGATAAAATAGGACCAGGACCTTAGTATTTACCACTCAAGTTAGGGTCAAAACTTAGGTATGGGAAATAAAGGGGATTAAAGTAGTCACTAAGCGATGTATGGACAGCGATCTATCTAAGTTTGACATGAAATGTAATAGAAAAACGGAAGTGTGGACACATGACGTATACGTAGGGCGATAAAATAGGACCAGGACCTTAGTATTTTACCACTCTAGTTACCGTCAAAACTTAGGTTTGGGAATCATGGGTGATTAAAGCAGTCACTATGCGATGTACTGACAGCGATCCATCTAAATGTGACACGAAATATAATAGAAAAACGGAAGTGTGTGAACAAGACGTATACATCGAGTGATAGAATAGGACCAGGACTTTAGTATTATACCACTCAAGTTACCGTCAAAACTTAGGTTTGGGAAATGTGGGTTATTAAAATAGTCGATAAGCGATGTGCGGACAACGATCGGTCTAAGATTGACAGGAAATATAAAAGAGAAACGGAAGTGTGGCAACATGACGTATACATAGGGTAATAGCATAGGAACAGAACTTTAGGATTATACCACTCAAGTTACCGTCAAAACTTAGGTTTGGGAAATATAGGTGATTAAAGTAGTCACTAAGCGATATACGGGCAGCGATCCATCTAAGTTTGACATAAAATATAATAGAAAAACGGAAAAGTGGACACATTACGTATACATAGGGCGATAAAATAAGACCAGAAAATTAGTATTATACCACTCAAGATACCGCCAAAACTTAGGTTTGGGAGATATGGGTGATTAAAATAGTCACTATGCGATGTACGGACAGCGATCAATCTAAGTTTGACATGAACTATAAAATAAAAACGGAAGTGTGTCAACATTACGTATTTATAGGGTGATAGAATAGGACCAGAACTTTAGTATTATACCATTCAAGTTACCGTCAAAACTTAATTTGGTAATCATGGGTGATTAAAGTAGTCACTATGCGATGTACTGACAGCGATCCATCTAAGTTTGACATGAAATATAAAATAAAAACGGAAGTATGTCAACATTACGTATACATAGGGTGATGGAATAGGACCAGAACTTTAGTATTATACCACTCAAGTTACCGTCCAAACTTAGGTTTGGGAAATATGGGTGATTAAAATAGTCACTATGCGATGTACGAAAAGCGACCCATCTATGTTTGACATGAAATATAATAGAAAAACAGAAGTGTGACAACATGACGTATACATAGGGTGATAGAATAGGACCACGACCTTAGTATTATACTACTCAAGTTATCGTCAAAACTTAGGTTTGGAAATATAGGTGATTAAAGTAGTCACTAAGCGATGTATGGACAGCGATCTATCAAAGTTTGACATGAAATATAATAGAAAAACGGAAGTGTGGACACATGACGTATACGTAGGGCAATAAAATAGGACCAAAAAATTAGTATTATACCACTCAAGTTACCGTCAAAACTTAGGTTTGGGAAACATGGGTGATTAAAGTAGTCACTATGTGATGTACGGAGGGCGATCCATCTAAGTTTGACATGAACTATACAAGAAAAACGGAAGTGTGGCAACATGAGGTATACATAGGGTGATAGAATAGGACCAGAAATTTAGTTTTATACCACTCAAGTTACCCTCAAAACTTAGGTTTGGGAAATATGGGTGATTAAAATAGTCACTACGTGATGTACGGACAGCGATCCATCTAAGTTTGATATGAAATATAATAGAAAAACTGAAGTGTATCAACATGACGTATACATAGGGTGATAGTATAGGACCAGGACCTTAGTATTATACCACTCAAGTTACCGTCAAAACTTAGGTTTGGGAAATATAGGTGATTAAAGTAGTCACTAAGCGATGTACGAACAGCGATCCATCTAAGTTTGACATGAAATATAATAGAAAAACGGAAGTGTGGACACATGATGTATACATAGGGCGATAAATTAGGACCAGGACCTTAGTATTATACCACTCAAGTTATCGTCAAAACTTAGGTATGGGAAATAAAGGGGATTAAAGTAGTCACTAAGCGATGTATGGACAGCGATCCATCTAAGTTTGACATGAAATATGATAGAAAAACGTAAGTGTAGACACATGACGTATACGTAGGGCGATAAAATAGGACCAGGACCTTAATATTTTACCACTCAAGTTACCGTCAAAACGTAGGTGAGTTATTAAATAGTCGATAAGCGATGTGCGGACAACGATCGGTCTAAGATGGACAGGAAATATAAAAGAGAAACGGAAGTGTGGCAACATGACGTATAAATAGGGTGATAGTATAGGAACATAACTTTAGTATTATACCACTCAAGTTACCGTCAAAACTTAGGTTTGGGAAATATAGGTGATTAAAGTAGTCACTAAGTGATGTACGGACAGCGATCCATCTAAGTTTAACATGAAATATAATAGAAAAACGGAAAAGTAGACACCTTACGTATACATAGGAAGATAAAATAATACAAGAAAATTAGTATTATACCACTCAATATACCGTCAAAACTTAGGTTTGGGAAATATGGGTGATTAAAGTAGTCACTATGCGATGTATTGACAGCGATCCATCTAAGTTTGACATGAACTATAACATAAAAACGGAAGTGTGTCAACATTACGTATACATAGGGTGATAGAATAGTACCAGAACTTTAGTATTGTACCATTCAAGTTACCGTCAAAACTTAGGTTTGGGAATCATGGGTGATTAAAGTAGTCACTATGCGATGTACGAGTACGAAAAGCGACCCATCTATGTTTGTCATGAAATATAATAGAAAAACGGAAGTGTGGCAACATGACGTATACATAGGGTGATAGAATAGGACCAGGACCTTAGTATTATACTACTCAAGTTATCGTCAAAACTTTGGTTTGGGAAATATAGGTGATTAAAGAAGTAACTAAGCGATGTATGGACAGCGATCTATCTAAGTTTGACATGAAATATAATAGAAAAACGGAAGTGTGGACACATTACGTATACGTAGGGCAATAAAATAGGACCAAAAAATTAGTATTATACCACTCAAGTTACCGTCAAAACTTAGGTTTGGGAAATATGGGTGATTAAAATAGTCACTATGTGATGTACGGACAGCGATCCATCTAAGTTTGACATGAAATATAATAGAAAAACGGAAGTGTGGACACATGACGTATACGTAGGGCGATAAAATAGGACCAGGACCTTAGTATTTACCACTCAAGTTAGGGTCAAAACTTAGGTATGGGAAATAAAGGGGATTAAAGTAGTCACTAAGCGATGTATGGACAGCGATCCATCTAAGTTTGACATGAAATATAATAGAAAAACGGAAGTGTGGACACATGACGTATACGTAGGGCGATAAAATAGGACCAGGACCTTAGTATTTTACCACTCAAGTTACCGTCAAAACTTAGGTTTGGGAATCATGGGTGATTAAAGCAGTCACTATGCGATGTACTGACAGCGATCCATCTAAATGTGACACGAAATATAATAAAAAAACGGAAGTGTGGACACATGACGTATACGTAGGGCGATAAAGTAGGACCAGGACCTTAGTATTTTACCACTCAAGTTACCGTCAAAACTTAGGTTTGGGAATCATGGGTGATTAAAGTAGTCACTATGCGATGTACGAAAAGCGACACATCTAAGTTTGACATGAACTATACAAGAAAAACGGAAGTGTGGCAACATGAGGTATACATAGGGTGATAGAATAGGACCAGGACTTTAGTATTATACCACTCAAGTTACCGTCAAAACTTAGGTTTGGGAAATGTGGGTTATTAAAATAGTCGATAAGCGATGTGCGGACAACGATCGGTCTAAGATTGACAGGAAATATAAAAGAGAAACGGAAGTGTGGCAACATGACGTATACATAGGGTAATAGCATAGGAACAGAACTTTAGGATTATACCACTCAAGTTACCGTCAAAACTTAGGTTTGGGAAATATAGGTGATTAAAGTAGTCACTAAGCGATATACGGGCAGCGATCCATCTAAGTTTGACATAAAATATAATAGAAAAACGGAAAAGTGGACACATTACGTATACATAGGGCGATAAAATAAGACCAGAAAATTAGTATTATACCACTCAAGATACCGCCAAAACTTAGGTTTGGGAGATATGGGTGATTAAAATAGTCACTATGCGATGTACGGACAGCGATCAATCTAAGTTTGACATGAACTATAAAATAAAAACGGAAGTGTGTCAACATTACGTATTTATAGGGTGATAGAATAGGACCAGAACTTTAGTATTATACCATTCAAGTTCAAAACTTAGGTTTGGGAAATGTGGGTTATTAAAATAGTCGATAAGCGATGTGCGGACAGCGATCCATCTAAGTTTGACATGAAATATAATAAAAAACGGAAGTGTGGACACATGATGTATACATAGGGCGATAAAATAGGACCAGGACCTTAGTATTATACCACTCAAGTTATCGTCAAAACTTAGGTTTGGGAATCATGGGTGATTAAAGTAGTCACTATGCGATGTACGAAAAGCGACACATCTAAGTTTGACATGAAATATAATAGAAAAACTGAAGTGTATCAACATGACGTATACATAGGGTGATGTATAGGACCAGGACCTTAGTATTATACCACTCAAGTTACCGTCAAAACTTAGGTTTGGGAAATATAGGTGATTAAAGTAGTCACTAAGCGATGTACGAACAGCGATCCATCTAAGTTTGACATGAACTATAAAATAAAAACGGAAGTTTGTCAACATTACGTATTTATAGGGTGATAGAATAGGACCAGAACTTTAGTATTATACCATTGAAGTTACCGTCAAAGCTTAAGTTTGGGAATCATGGGTGATTAAAGTAGTCACTATGCGATGTACTGACAGCGATCCATCTAAGTTTGACATGAACTATAAATTAAAAACAGAAGTGTGTCAACATTACGTATACATAAGGTGATAGAATAGGACCAGAACTTTAGTATTATACCATTCAAGTCTACGTCAAAACTTAGGTTTGGGAATCATGGGTGATTAAAGTAGTCACTATGCGATGTACTAACTGCGATCCTTCTAAGTTTGACATGAAATATAAAATAAAAACGGAAGTATGTCAACGTTACGTATACATAGGGTGTTGGAATAGGACCAGAACTTTAGTATTATACCACTCAAGTTACCGTCCAAACTTAGGTTGGAAAATATCGGTGATTAAAGTAGTCACTAAGGGATGTATGGACAGCGATCTATCTAAGTTTGACATGATATATAATAGAAAAACGGAAGTGTGGACACATGACGTATACGTAAGGCAATAAAATAGTACCAAAAAAAAGTATTATACCACTCAAGTTACCGTCAAAACTTAGGATTGGGAAACATGGGTGATTAAAGTAGTCACTATGTGATGTACGGACAGCGATCCATCTAAGTTTGACATGAAATATAATAGAAAAACTGAAGTGTATCAACATGACGTATACATAGGGCGATAAAATAGGACCAGGACCTTAGTATTATACCACTCAAGTTATCGTCAAAACTTAGGTATGGGAAATAAAGGGGATTAAATTAGTCACAAAGCGATGTATGGACAGCGATCCATCTAAGTTTGACATGAAATATAATAGAAAAACGGAAGTGTGGACACATGACGTATACGTAGGGCGATAAAATAGGACCCGGACCTTAGTATTTTACCACTCAAGTTACCGTCAAAACTTAGGTTTGGGAATCATGGGTGATTAAAGCAGTCACTATGCGATGTACTGACAGCGATCCATCTAAATGTGACACGAAATATAATAGAAAAACGGAAGTGTGGGAACAAGACGTATACATCGGGTGATAGAATAGGACCAGGACTTTAGTATTATACCACTCAAGTTACCGTCAAAACTTAGGTTAGGGAAATGTGGGTTATTAAAATAGTCGATAAGCGATGTGCGGACAACGATCGGTCTAAGATTGACAGGAAATATAAAAGAGAAACGGAAGTGTGGCAACATGACGTATACATAGGGTAATAGCATAGGAACAGAACTTTAGGATTATACCACTCAAGTCACCGTCAAAACTTAGGTTTGGGAAATATAGGTGATTAAAGTAGTCACTAAGCGATATACGGGCAGCGATCCATCTAAGTTTGACATAAAATATAATAGAAAAACGGAAAAGTGGACACATTACGTATACATAGGGCGATAAAATAAGACCAGAAAATTAGTATTATACCACTCAAGATACCGCCAAAACTTAGGTTTGGGAGATATGGGTGATTAAAGTAGTCACTATGCGATGTACGGTCAGCGATCAATCTAAGTTTGACATGAACTATAAAATAAAAACGGAAGTATGTCAACATTACGTATACATAGGGTGATAGAATAGGACCAGAACTTTAGTATTATACCACTCAAGTTACCGTCCAAACTTAGGTTTGGGAAATATGGGTGATTAAAATAGTCACTATGCGATGTACGAAAAGCGACCCATCTACGTTTGACATGAAATATAATAGAAAAACGGAAGTGTGACAACATGACGTATACATAGGGTGATAGAATAGGACCACGACCTTAGTATTATACTACTCAAGTTATCGTCGAAACTTAGGTTTGGAAATATAGGTGATTAAAGTAGTCACTAAGCGATGTATGGACAGCGATCTATCAAAGTTTGACATGAAATATAATAGAAAAACGGAAGTGTGGACACATGACGTATACGTAGGGCAATAAAATAGGACCAAAAAATTAGTATTATACCACTCAAGTTACCGTCAAAACTTAGGTTTGGGAAACATTGGTGATTAAAGTAGTCACTATGTGATGTACGGAGGGCGATCCATCTAAGTTTGACATGAACTATACAAGAAAAACGGAAGTGTGGCAACATGAGGTATACATAGGGTGATAGAATAGGACCAGAAATTTAGTATTATACCACTCAAGTTACCGCCAAAACTTAGGTTTGGGAAATATGGGTGATTAAAATAGTCACTATGTGATGTACGGACAGCGATCCATCTAAGTTTGACATGAAATATAATAGAAAAACTGAAGTGTATCAACATGACGTATACATAGGGTGATAGTATAGGACCAGGACCTTAGTATTATATCACTCAAGTTACCGTCAAAACTTAGGTTTGGGAAATATAGGTGATTAAAGTAGTCACTAAGCGATGTACGAACAGCGATCCATCTAAGTTTGACATGAAATATAATAGAAAAACGGAAGTGTGGACACATGATGTATACATAGGGCGATAAATTAGGACCAGGACCTTAGTATTATACCACTCAAGTTATCGTCAAAACTTAGGTATGGGAAATAAAGGGGATTAAAGTAGTCACTAAGCGATGTATGGACAGCGATCCATCTAAGTTTGACATGAAATATGATAGAAAAACGTAAGTGTGGACACATGACGTATACGTAGGGCGATAAAATAGGACCAGGACCTTAATATTTTACCACTCAAGTTACCGTCAAAACGTAGGTGAGTTATTAAATAGTCGATAAGCGATGTGCGGACAACGATCGGTCTAAGATGGACAGGAAATATAAAAGAGAAACGGAAGTGTGGCAACATGACGTATAAATAGGGTGATAGTATAGGAACATAACTTTAGTATTATACCACTCAAGTTACCGTCAAAACTTAGGTTTGGGAAATATAGGTGATTAAAGTAGTCACTAAGTGATGTACGGACAGCGATCCATCTAAGTTTAACATGAAATATAATAGAAAAACGGAAAAGTAGACACCTTACGTATACATAGGAAGATAAAATAATACAAGAAAATTAGTATTATACCACTCAAGATACCGTCAAAACTTAGGTTTGGGAAATATGGGTGATTAGAGTAGTCACTATGTGATGTACAGACAGCGATCCATCTAAGTTTGACATGAACTATACAAGAAATACGGAAGTGTGGCAACATGAAGTATACATAGGGTGATAGAATAGGACCAGATCTTTAGTATCATACTACTCAAGTTACCGTCCAAACGTAGGTTTTGAAAATATGGGTGATTAAAGTAGTCACTATGCGATGTACGAAAAGCGACCCATCTATGTTTGACATGAAATATAATAGAAAAACGGAAGTTTGGACACATGACGTATACATACGGTAATAGTATAGGACCAAAACTTTAGTATTATACCACTCAAGTTACCGTCAAAACTTAGGTTTGGGAAATGTGGGTGATTAAAGTAGTCGATAGGCGATGTGCGGACAGCGATCCGTCTAAGTTTGACATAAAAATAAAATAAAAACGGAAGTGTGTCAACATTACGTATACATAGGGTGATAGTATATGACCAGAACTTTAGTATTATACCATTCAAATTGTCGTCAAAACTTAGGTTTGGGAATCATGGGTGATTAAACAGTCACTATGCGATGTACTGACAGCGATCCGTCTAATTTTGACTTGAAATATAAAATAAAAACGGAAGTGTGTCAACATTACGTATACATAGGGTGATAGAATAGGACCAGAACGTTAGTATTCTACCACTTAAGTTACCGTCCAAACTTAGGTTTGGGAAATATGGGTGATTAAAGTAGTCACTAAGCGATGTACGGACAGCGATCCATCTAAGTTTGACATGATATATAATAGAAAAACCGAAGTATGGACATATGTTGTATACGTAGGGCGATAAAATAGGACCAGGACATTAATATTTCACCACTCAAGTTATCGTCAAAACTTAGGTTTGGGAAATGTAGGTGATAAAAGTAGTCACTAAGCGATGTATGGACAGCGATCCATCTAAGTTTGACATGATATATAATAGAAAAACGGAAGTGTGGACACATGTAGTATACGTAGGGCGATAAAATAGGACCAGAACATTAATATTTTACCACTCAAGTTAAAACTTAAGTTTGGGAATCATGGGTGATTAAAGCAGTCACTATGCGATGTACTGACAGCGATCCATCTAAATGTGACACGAAATATAATACAAAAAGGGAAGTGTGGAAACAAGACGTATACATCGGGTGATAGAATAGGACCAGGACTTTAGTATTATACCACTCAAGTTACCGTCAAAACTTAGGTTTGGGAAATGTGGGTTATTAAAATAGTCGATAAGCGATGTGCGGACAACGATCGGTCTAAGATTGACAGGAAATATAAAAGAGAAACGGAAGTGTGGCAACATGACGTATACATAGGGTGATAGTATAGGAACAGATCTTTAGTATTATACCACTCAAGTTACCGTCAAAACTTAGGTTTGGGAGATATGAGTGATAAAAGTAGTCACTAAGCGATGTACGGACAGCGATCCATCTAAGGTTGACATGAATTATAAACGAAAAACGGAAGTGTGACAACATGAGGTATAAATAGGGTGATGGAATACGACCAGAACCTTAGTATTATACCACTCAAGTTACAGTCAAAACTTAGGTTTGGGAAATATAGGTGATTAAAGTAGTCACTAAGCGATGTACGGACAGAGATCCATCTTATTTTGACATGAAATATAATAGAAAAACGGATAATTGGACACATTACGTATACATAGGGCGATAAAATAAGACCAGAAAATTAGTATTATACCGCTCATTTACCGTCAAAACTTAGGTTTGGGAGATATGGGTGATAAAAGTAGTCACTATGCGATGTACGGACAGCGATCCATCTAAGTTTGACATGATATATAATAGAAAAACCGAAGTATGGACATATGTTGTATACGTAGGGCGATAAAATAGGACCAGGACATTAATATTTCACCACTCAAGTTATCGTCAAAACTTAGGTATGGGAAATAAAGGGGATTAAATTAGTCACAAAGCGATGTATGGACAGCGATCCATCTAAGTTTGACATGAAATATAATAGAAAAATAGAAGTGTGGACACATGACGTATACGTAGGGCGATAAAATAGGACCAGGACCTTAGTATTTTACCACTCAAGTTACCGTCAAAACTTAGGTTTGGGAATCATGGGTGATTAAAGCAGTCACTATGCGATGTACTGACAGCGATCCATCTAAATGTGACACGAAATATAATAGAAAAACGGAAGTGTGGGAACAAGACGTATACATCGGGTGATAGAATAGGACCAGGACTTTAGTATTATGCCACTCAAGTTACCGTCAAAACGTAGGTTTGGGAAATCTGGGTTATTAAAATAGTCGATAAGCGATGTTCGGACAACGATCGGTCTGAGATGGACAGGAAATATAAAAGAGAAACGGAAGTGTGGCAACATGATGTATACATAGGGTGATAGTATAGGAACATAACTTTAGTATTATACCACTCACGTTACCGTCAAAACTTAGGTTTGGGAAATATAGGTGATTAAAGTAGTCACTAAGCGATGTACGGACAGCGATCCATCTAAGTTTGACATGAAATATAATAGAAAAACGGAAGTGTGGACACATGACGTATACGTAGGGCGATAAAATAGGACCAGGACCTTAATATTTTACCACTCAAGTTACCGTCAAAACGTAGGTGAGTTATTAAATAGTCGATAAGCGATGTGCGGACAACGATCGGTCTAAGATGGACAGGAAATATAAAAGAGAAACGGAAGTGTGGCAACATGACGTATAAATAGGGTGATAATATAGGAACATAACTTTAGTATTATACCACTCAAGTTACCGTCAAAACTTAGGTTTGGGAAATATAGGTGATTAAAGTAGTCACTAAGTGATGTACGGACAGCGATCCATCTAAGTTTAACATGAAATATAATAGAAAAACGGAAAAGTAGACACCTTACGTATACATAGGAAGATAAAATAATACAAGAAAATTAGTATTATACCACTCAAGATACCGTCAAAACTTAGGTTTGGGAAATATGGGTGATTAGAGTAGTCACTATGTGATGTACAGACAGCGATCCATCTAAGTTTGACATGAACTATACAAGAAATACGGAAGTGTGGCAACATGAAGTATACATAGGGTGATAGAATAGGACCAGATCTTTAGTATCATACTACTCAAGTTACCGTCCAAACGTAGGTTTTGAAAATATGGGTGATTAAAGTAGTCACTATGCGATGTACGAAAAGCGACCCATCTATGTTTGACATGAAATATAATAGAAAAACGGAAGTTTGGACACATGACGTATACATACGGTAATAGTATAGGACCAGAACTTTAGTATTATACCACTCAAGTTACCGTCAAAACTTAGGTTTGGGAAATGTGGGTGATTAAAGTAGTCGATAGGCGATGTGCGGACAGCGATCCGTCTAAGTTTGACATGAAAAATAAAATAAAAACGGAAGTGTGTCAACATTACGTATACATAGGGTGATAGTATATGACCAGAACTTTAGTATTATACCATTCAAATTGTCGTCAAAACTTAGGTTTGGGAATCATGGGTGATTAAACAGTCACTATGCGATGTACTGACAGCGATCCGTCTAATTTTGACTTGAAATATAAAATAAAAACGGAAGTGTGTCAACATTACGTATACATAGGGTGATAGAATAGGACCAGAACGTTAGTATTCTACCACTTAAGTTACCGTCCAAACTTAGGTTTGGGAAATATGGGTGATTAAAGTAGTCACTAAGCGATGTACGGACAGCGATCCATCTAAGTTTGACATGATATATAATAGAAAAACCGAAGTATGGACATATGTTGTATACGTAGGGCGATAAAATAGGACCAGGACATTAATATTTCACCACTCAAGTTATCGTCAAAACTTAGGTTTGGGAAATGTAGGTGATAAAAGTAGTCACTAAGCGATGTATGGACAGCGATCCATCTAAGTTTGACATGATATATAATAGAAAAACGGAAGTGTGGACACATGTAGTATACGTAGGGCGATAAAATAGGACCAGAACATTAATATTTTACCACTCAAGTTAAAACTTAAGTTTGGGAATCATGGGTGATTAAAGCAGTCACTATGCGATGTACTGACAGCGATCCATCTAAATGTGACACGAAATATAATACAAAAAGGGAAGTGTGGAAACAAGACGTATACATCGGGTGATAGAATAGGACCAGGACTTTAGTATTATACCACTCAAGTTACCGTCAAAACTTAGGTTTGGGAAATGTGGGTTATTAAAATAGTCGATAAGCGATGTGCGGACAACGATCGGTCTAAGATTGACAGGAAATATAAAAGAGAAACGGAAGTGTGGCAACATGACGTATACATAGGGTGATAGTATAGGAACAGATCTTTAGTATTATACCACTCAAGTTACCGTCAAAACTTAGGTTTGGGAGATATGAGTGATAAAAGTAGTCACTAAGCGATGTACGGACAGCGATCCATCTAAGGTTGACATGAATTATAAACGAAAAACGGAAGTGTGACAACATGAGGTATAAATAGGGTGATGGAATACGACCAGAACCTTAGTATTATACCACTCAAGTTACAGTCAAAACTTAGGTTTGGGAAATATAGGTGATTAAAGTAGTCACTAAGCGATGTACGGACAGAGATCCATCTTATTTTGACATGAAATATAATAGAAAAACGGATAATTGGACACATTACGTATACATAGGGCGATAAAATAAGACCAGAAAATTAGTATTATACCGCTCATTTACCGTCAAAACTTAGGTTTGGGAGATATGGGTGATAAAAGTAGTCACTATGCGATGTACGGACAGCAATCCATCTAAGTTTGACATGAAATTTAATAGAAAAACAAAAGTGTGGACACATGATGTATACATAGGGATATAAAATAGGACCAGGACCTTGGTATTATACAACTCAAGTTATCGTCAAAACTTAGGTATGGGAAATAAAGGGGATTAAATTAGTCACAAAGCGATGTATGGACAGCGATCCATCTAAGTTTGACATGAAATATAATAGAAAAATAGAAGTGTGGACACATGACGTATACGTAGGGCGATAAAATAGGACCAGGACCTTAGTATTTTACCACTCAAGTTACCGTCAAAACTTAGGTTTGGGAATCATGGGTGATTAAAGCAGTCACTATGCGATGTACTGACAGCGATCCATCTAAATGTGACACGAAATATAATAGAAAAACGGAAGTGTGGGAACAAGACGTATACATCGGGTGATAGAATAGGACCAGGACTTTAGTATTATGCCGCTCAAGTTACCGTCAAAACGTAGGTTTGGGAAATCTGGGTTATTAAAATAGTCGATAAGCGATGTTCGGACAACGATCGGTCTGAGATGGACAGGAAATATAAAAGAGAAACGGAAGTGTGGCAACATGATGTATACATAGGGTGATAGTATAGGAACATAACTTTAGTATTATACCACTCACGTTACCGTCAAAACTTAGGTTTGGGAAATATAGGTGATTAAAGTAGTCACTAAGCGATGTACGGACAGCGATCCATCTAAGTTTGACATGAAATATAATAGAAAAACGGAAGTGTGTCAACATTACGTATACATAGGGTGATAGAATAGGACTAGAACTTTAGTATTATACCATTCAAGTTACCGTCAAAACTTAGGTTTGGGAATCATGGGTGATTAAAGTATTCATTATGCGATGTACTGACAGCGATCCATCTAAGTTTGAAATGAAATTTAATAGAAAAATGGACGTGTGGACATATGACGTATACATATTGCGAAAGAATAGGACCAGAACCTTAGTATTATACCACTCAAGTTACCGTCAAAACTTAGGTTTGGGAAATGTGGGTGATTAAAGTAGTCGATAGGCGATGTGCGGACAGCGATCCGTCTAAGTTTGACATGAAAAATAAAATAAAAACGGAAGTGTGTTAACATTACGTATACATAGGGTGATAGTATATGACCAGAACTTTAGTATTATACCATTCAAGTTGTCGTCAAAACTTAGGTTTGGGAATCATGGGTGATTAAAGCAGTCACTATGCGATGTACTGACAGCGGTCCATCTAAATGTGACACGAAATATAATAGAAAAACGGAAGTGTGGCAACATGACGTGTACATCGGGTGATAGAATAGGACCAGGACTTTAGTATTATACCCCTCAAGTTACCTTCAAAACTTAGGTTTGGGAAATATAGGTGATTAAAGTAGTCACTAAGCGATGTACGGACAGCGATCCATCTAAGTTTGACATGAAATATATTAGAAAAACGGAAGTGTGGACACATAACGTATACATATGGCGATAAAATAACAACAGAAAATTAGTATTATACCACTCAAGTTACTGTCAAAACTTAGGTTTGGGTAATATGGGTGATTAAAGTAGTCACTATACGATGTACGGACAGCGATCCATCTAAGTTTGACATGAACTGTAAAAGAAAAACGGAAGTGTGGCAACATGAGGTATACATCGGGTGATAGAATAGGACGAGGACCTTAGTATTATACCACTCAAGTTACCTTCAAAACTTAGGTTTGGGAAATATAGGTGATTAAAGTAGTCACTAAGCGATGTACGGACAGCGATCCATTTAAGTTTGGCATGAATTATAAAAAGAAAAACGGAAGTGTGACAACATGAGGCATACATAGGGTGATAGAATTGGACAAGGACCTTAGTATTATACCACTCAAGTTACCTTCAAAACTTAGGTTTGGGAAATGTAGGTGATTAGAGTAGTCATTATACGATGTACGGACAGCGATCCATCTAAGTTTGACATGAACTATAAAAGAAAAACGGTAGTGTGGCAACATGAGGTATACATAGGGTGATAGAATAGGACAAGCACCTTAGTATTATACCACTCAAGTTACCTTCAAAACTTAGGTTTGAGAAATATAGGTGATTAAAGTAGTCACTAAGCGATGTACGGACAGCGATCCATCTAAGTTTGACATGAAATATATTAGACAAACGGAAGTGTGGACACATTACGTATAAATAGGGCAATAAAATAAGACCAGAAAATTAGTATTATACCACTCAAGTTACCGTCAAAACTTAGGTTTGGGAAATATGGGTGATTAAAGTAGTCACTAAGCGATGTACGGACAGCGATCCATCTAAGTTTGACATGAAATATAATAGAAAAACGTAAGTGTGGACACATTACGTATACGTAGGGCGATAAAATAAGACCAGAAAATTAGTATTATACCACTCAAGTTACCGTCAAAACTTAGGTTTGGGAATCATGGGTGATTAAAGCAGTCACTATGCGATGTACTGACAGCGATCCATCTAAATGTGACACGAAATATAATATAAAAACGGAAGTGTGGCAAGATGAGGTATACATAGGGTGATAGAATAGGACAGGACCTTCGTATTATACCACTCAAGTTACCGTCAAAACTTCGGTTTGGGAAACATGGCTGATTAAAGTAGTCACTATGCGATGTATGAAGAGCGATACATCTAAGTTTGACATGAACTATAAAATAAAAAACGAAGTGTGTCAACATTACGTATACATTGGGTGATAGAATAGGACCAGAACTTTAGTATTATACCATTCAAGTTACCGTCAAATCGTAGGTTTGGGAATTATGGGTGATTAAAGTAGTCACTATGCAATGTACTGACAGCGATCCGTCTAAGTTTGACGTGAAATATAAAATAAAAACGGGAGTGTGTCAACATTACGTATACATAGCGTAATAGAATAGGACCAGAACTTTAGTATTATACCACTCAAGTTACCGTCAAAACTTAGGTTTGGGAATCATGGGTGATTAAAGTAGTCACTATGCGATGTACTGACAGCGATCCGTCTAATTTTGACTTGAAATATAAAATAAAAACGAAAGTATGGACACATGTTGTATACGTAGGGCGATAAAATAGGACCAGGACATTAATATTTCACCACTCAAGTTATCGTCAAAACTTAGGTTTGGGAAATATAGGTGATAAAAGTAGTCACTAAGCGATGTATGGACAGCGATCCATCTAAGTTTGACATGATATATAATAGAAAAACGGAAGTGTGGACACATGTAGTATACGTAGGGCGATAAAATAGGACCAGAACATTAATATTTTACCACTCAAGTTAAAACTTAAGTTTGGGAATCATGGGTGATTAAAGCAGTCACTATGCGATGTACTGACAGCGATCCATCTAAATGTGACACGAAATATAATACAAAAAGGGAAGTGTGGAAACAAGACGTATACATCGGGTGATAGAATAGGACCAGGACTTTAGTATTATACCACTCAAGTTACCGTCAAAACTTAGGTTTGGGAAATGTGGGTTATTAAAATAGTCGATAAGCGATGTGCGGACAACGATCGGTCTAAGATTGACAGGAAATATAAAAGAGAAACGGAAGTGTGGCAACATGACGTATACATAGGGTGATAGTATAGGAACAGATCTTTAGTATTATACCACTCAAGTTACCGTCAAAACTTAGGTTTGGGAGATATGAGTGATAAAAGTAGTCACTAAGCGATGTACGGTGTGCCGTGTTAAAAGATTTTCAACACGACACTCAGTCAAGCGGTTCGCCGCGGGCTTTAAACCGAGCGAAGGTCAACGAAGGAACGGTTCCAAGGGGGGGGGGAGAGAGAGAAGACTCCGGACCGACGAACACTACTGTTCATGTCTCAACTGGAGCGAGCGAAATCCAGTGTCTGGACGAAGACTGATTTGTCAGTCAATCACAGGACTGGACCGAAGATAGACAGTGAGGTTATTTCGTCGGCGAAAATGTTTTCTTCAAGAAGTTCGTATCTTGTTTATGTAATTAGTGCTCACCTTATTTTCGTCGTCATGAACTAAATAACCATTACTGCTGGGTAAGTGAATTTCAATGATCTAGTTTATATTTTGCTTGAAATTAAAGTAAAATTCACTTTTTAGCCACGACTAGGGTTGAGTTTAAAGGGTGATGAAATTGTGAAATCTTTGGATTCACATGGTTAAACTATTGAGAAAGGCTGTAATTCATTGTTTTATGTTTATTTGTGAGCATTGAAAGTAATTAATAGTTGAATCGTAAGTTGTAAAAGTCAGCGTACTTCTCAGCGTTGCTCGCTGCCTGTTAGTTCATGAGTCTAAGTTTGGGCAAATGTTGAATAAAAATGAGTGTTAAAGGGAAATGTATTTATTCATTGTGAATTTGTGAAAAGAAAGTAAAGTCAGTGTTTTTGGTCGATTTTGAGTATTAAAATGTTGTTTTAGTCAGTTTTGTCAGAGGACTTGGTCCTGAAAAATTCCCTGCACAAAACCTGAATATTCCCGCATTTTTCCCGATTGTCTGAGCACATGGCCCCATTGAGTACCTAATGTAATAATTAAATTGGTTTACTGTTAAATCTGATGTTAACGTGTAATAAGGAGTAAAATCAAACTATATTTGTGATTTTAGGTAAATTTTGTCATTTATTGATAATTATTTGTTTGTGAATCATATGTAGGAATTATTTAGGTTTGGTTAGGAAAAATTCAGGTTAGGCCCAGGCCAAACTGACTCAAGAGAAATTGTCGAGCACTGCCTAGCACTTCTGCTGGCCTATAGGCTGCTTTATGGCTAATTTGCACTGGAAATTGTCACCAGGGCTCCCGGAACTGACCCAAATCCAACATGACACTGAGATGTGACTACGACATCCTAGTTCGCTGACATGACACCGCTCCTCCTGGCGTTGGGCTACGATGCTGATCGGCTGACCTGTAGACCTGAATTTTCAACTGACCGGTCGCAGTGGGCATTCAACCCTGGGACCTCTGCGCTTCACTCCGATTACACAGGTCATTTCCATCCTTTATTCAGCATGCAGCCGGAAATTCCAATTCAAACAACGGCCCATAAACTCAGTTCTATTCACAGTGACAATTTGGAACCTTCTTTTGAAATTAACTGCAGTTAAAATTTTATTAAATTTGGCTAGCCTAATTTTGTAATTACTTTTCACCGATGGACTTTATTCACCCAAACTCAGCAGCCAATCAAAAACATTTTTAAGCTTGGAAATTAATTAATTCGGCCGCAGTGCTTATGGACTTTGGTTCAGCGGATCAGCGATGCAAGAATGATTTACAGTAGGCCTAACCTATTTTCAGTGTTAATGTAGTATTTGTTGTGATTGAGGGATTTATGTAGGCTAACTATTTTGTGATTAGGTGTTACATTATGTAGGCTAAATATTTTTTTTAGGTTAGGTTAGGTTGAGGTTAGTCCCGGGTCGGGGGATCGGTCCTCTTCCGCTCGGGGGGCTAGTTGCCGATTTCAGCACTCCCCCCGAGTGGGCTTGGCCTAGGCCCACGACCCGGGCTAACTTAAAGAATATTAAGTGTTTTAACTGTAATTGTTGTAAATGTTGAATTTAAATCAATTTATTATTTTAGACCTGACTTATAATTTTTATATTGGGGCTGCTCTGTCAGGTGAAATCTAGTCTGGCATCCAATAGCTGTTTATTTTGAAGAAGCCCTTTCTATATTTTGGTCTTTAAAAAAAAAATTAAATTTATTATGCAGTCAAAATATTCATTAGGACTAATTAATTAATAATTATATGTGAAAGAATTGGGCGATTTGAATTTTGGATTTTAATGTTACTTGTCAATTTTTGTAACTTGTAATTTTGAATTTTTTGCCTCGATACTTAAATTTTTTTATTACACTGTAGGCCTATGTTAATTTGTGGTAAAGTCTTAAATATGGTTATAACTTACTTTATTTGTTTGTTGAATTAATTTGAATTTTCGAAGAAACTTGTTGCATTTTTTTATGATTCGCTCCGGCATTTGGCCAACTTTTGACCTTATCATATAAAAGTTTATCTTCCTACAAATATTAAAATGTTTATGCCTAATGAAGCTTTGTGATGTATTTGTGATATTTATATGAATTTTTGAAATATTAATAAACTTGTTATTTTGAAACTTGTGTATTATTTCTCGACATCCGAACTTTCACCAGTCAACTTGGAGTGACTTTGAACTTTACCTAGGCCTCTTAAAGGCATGTTACAATGGTAGCAGAGCGTGGTTGATCAAAGGTCACTCTCTGCTTTTAAAATTAAATGTTAAATGTAAAAAAAAAAAAAAAAATTGACTGGTTGATGTTTGGATGACGGGAAGGTTTCAGGTATACAAGGGCGAGATGCGGGGTATTCAGGCAGTGCAGGGGACTCTCAATGTTAGGTAAAGGGTAAGTTGACAGGGTTGTGAGCAAAACTGATTATTTTTTGAAATATCTGTATTTATTTGTGAATTCAAAGGTTAGTTGTTGTGATTTTTTTAATTGTTTTCATTGATTGTTATGTATGAATTTTTCATGTTAAGGTTGTATTGTTGATGTTTAGGTATTCATTTGTATAGTTAGGCCAGTTTTTGCAATTGTGGAGGAGCGAAGCTAGTCAAAGGTTTTTGTTGGTTTGGTAGGGTAAAGGGAGCCTCAGCAGTGTCTGCCCATGTTCTGTGAGATTTAAGTGTTGGTAAATCGTGATTGTTTTTTTGTATTCAGTGTTAAGTGTTTGGTGATAGGCAACAATGGCCAAGATAAATCCGGATTTTTTGATTCGTGATGAACTGATATTTGAGGTGAAGAGTCGAGGTGAAAGCCCAGCTTCAACGGTGCCTGAGTTGAGGAAGCAGCTTCGTAGTCTGCTGAAGGGAGTCAAGCAGATAGGTCCCGTGGAATTAGAAGATGAAGAACAGGAATTTGACTTGTGTAGGGAACGAGCCACAGAATTGATCTCTTTAGTAGAGGATTTAGGTGAAAACCCTGAGCTGGAGTCTCGAGTTGTGTTTCGTCTGCGTTTAAGGTTGCAGCATTTGGAGAGGAGGCTTACCAATCTTGGACAAGTAGCTTCTGCCACTAAGGACCTGCAGTGGTCGCAAACTCTGCTCTCTGTCCAAGAATGTTTGCGGAACATCACTCCAACAAAAATCGCATTGGAATTGCCTGAGAAGGATGGAGTTGTAGTTCCTCCTGAATTACCTGAGAAGACAGCGGTTGTTTGTCCAGGGCCACTTCAAGAAAACATCGAGCTGAGTGGAGATTCTCAGACCAGTAAGCCTAGTGACGAGAAGAAATTGCAAACAAAACCGGAAAATTCAAAGGAGATGGAGCAGCCTCCTGCCACCCAAGACAGAAGACAGGAAATTTCAACCTCCTTGCAGAATACGCTGCATAGTTCTCCATTGAAGTTAGATTCTGCTGGTTATGGGAAGCTCCCCAATCCATTAGGCGCTGTTTTGCATAGTCTCCCCATTACCGATGGACATGATGTTGAGCTACTTTTGACTTTCATCGGCACATTGATCAATATTAGGGAATTTCCAGGAATGACTGATGCCACGCTCTTGCGTTTGGCGTTCCCATTTTGCCGAAGTCCGCTCACAGAGAAGTTGCTGTCTTGCTTGGAGAGAGGTGTGCAGTTTGAGACTTTTCATAGAGAGATTTTGGATTTTTTTATTCCCAGCCGCCCTAGAGAACAGTTGAAGCAGTCCAAGTTTTTCCGACTTCAGAAACATGGGGAACCTCTCGCCAACTTTGTGGCTGACATAAAACAAATGGCTCGAGTACTGAAGGTGGGCATGTCTGAGTCGGAAATTGTAGGAGTTATTCTTGATGGTGTTGCTCCGGAGGAGAGGTGCCGGTTGGTGTTCTCAACGCGTCCCAACAACTTTGCAGAACTCGACCAGCTATGTGTAGCCTCAAGAAGCATGGCTTATACCGATAGTCTTCGTCAGGAAGTAAGAAATGAAGTAAAGAAGATGCCTGTACGTCAACTTCTCCCGGATGCTCAGCGAGGACAATGGAATTCACGTGGGCCTCCAGTATGCTTCGGCTGTGGTGAGAGGGGACACATCAGACGCTTCTGTCGCCAAAACGAACGTAGAGAACAACCTTCTCAGAGAGGTCAGAGCACTCAAGAACCCAAGGAAAGTGTTCCAAAAAACGGGGAAACTGGGGCAGAAAACACACCGTAGTTTCATCTGCCCCAAATTTGTCGAGTTCAAACCGGCCTAAAGGGTTCAATCAACAGCATCAGAAGAATATGCTTCCGCTGTTTGCGAGTAAGGGAATAACTCCAAGCTCAAACCACTGTCCCTTTGTTAAGGTTTTGTTCAAGGATTTAAGTTGTCAAGCCCTTCTAGACTCTGGTTCTGTGCGTAGTCTTATATCTGGGCGACTGTTTGAAGAACTCAGGAATAAACGACTCATCAGAGAGGTTGAGGACACTTCATTTCAGTGTGTCACTGCTTCTAATGCTCCTCTTCCAATCAAGATGTTGGTGTCAGTTCAAATGAAAATTGAAAGATTTTCCTGGAGATGGAAATTTCTGGTTTCAAATGATCTTGGATTGGATTGTATTCTTGGAGCGGATTTTATTGCCCACTCTGGACTGATTTTGGATTTAACCTCATCTAAAGGATATTTCAAGTTCTGCAGAGGAACCCCAGTTCCATTTTTTGAATTAGGAGGATGTAAGGATGAAGTGTTAGGAGTTAGTTGTGAGGAAGAGAAGGTGGAAGTAGATCCTTTGCAGCACTTAGACTCGGAGCGTAGGAAGACTATTGAAGGGTTATGCAAACGGTTCCCTGATGTACTTACAAAGAAGCTTGGGTTAACTCATTTACTGGAGTATAAGATAAATTTGACCAGTCATGAAGTGATGCGTTCGCACCCTTACAAATTCGCACCGCCAAAAATGGAGCTTATGCGTAAGATGGTGGATGAACTTCTGGAGCAAGGCGTCATCGAACCCTCTCGATCTAGCTATGCCAGCCCTGCTTTTATTGTTCCTAAGGCTAATGGAAAGGGTCGAATGGTGATTGATTATCGCAAGGTTAATAAATGCATAGCAATTGATTCAGTGCCGTTACCCGACCTACATTCTGCATTCGACTGGTTTGGAAAGGCAAAGTTCTTCACGATTTTCGATCTCAACTCTGCTTATCACCAGATTCCTCTCGATAAAGCGTCTCGTCCCATAACCAGTTTCTGTGTGCCATGGAACTTATACCAGTACACCCGGGTTCCGATGGGTCTCGCTGTAGGGGCACAGACCTTGACACGCCTCTTGGACATGATCTTTCATGACCTGAAATTCAAGGTGGTCTTCAACTATTTGGATGACCTGTTAGTTTATAGCGAAACTTGGGAGGATCATGTAAGCCATCTGGAAGAGGTGTTGCAACGTTTAAGGAAGGCAGGCCTGACTGTTAATCCCGAGAAGGTTCAGTTTGCAAGACCGGAAATCTCCTTTCTTGGACATTTGGTTTCTACCAAGGGCATCTCCATAGATCCAGAGCGCACCCAGGGAATCCGTGATTTTGCTCCACCGCGGGATGTCAAAGGAATAGCAAGATTTTTGGGCATGGTCAATTTTTACAGAAAATTCATACCTAATATTGCTGAGATTGCTGCGCCATTGAATGCTTTGAGGAAGAAGGGAGCTAAGTTTGTTTGGGGTGATGATCAACAAAAGTCATTTGACACCTTGAAAAATGCCATTATGTCTCCTCCTGTTTTAAGGATGCCTGATTTCACCAAACCGTTTGTGCTTCAAACGGATGCCTCGTCTGTTGCTATTGCCGCTGTTCTTCAGCAGGAAGTTGATGGAGTTCGACAACCTGTAGCCTTCGCATCGAGGACCTTGACGCCCCAAGAAAGAAAATCTTCATCCGTTTATGAATTGGAGTGTCTCGCTGTGGTGTTCGGCATTGACAAGTTTCGCCGATTTCTGGAGCACACGGAGTTCTTATTGGAGACCGACAACCAGGCTCTTTCTTGGTTATTAGCTCACCCCAGACAGCTTGGAAAGATTGGACGTTGGGTGGTGAAGATATCAGCCTTCAAGTTTCAGGTTCAGCACGTCCGTGGTTCGCAAAATGTTGTAGCGGATGCGATGTCTCGCATGTTCCATGAGGCTGACGATCCACCTGAGATCCAGGAGCCAGGATGCAATTCTGTTCTGCTTCAGTTTCCTCTGGCCTTCACTGATCTGTTGACTCACCAGCAGCAGGACCCTGAGTTAGGTCCCATTTTGGAGGAATTGCAAGGGGGAGGAGATCATCCGCCTTATGTTTTATCCAAGGGTGTGTTATGCTGTAGGCCTCGACGTGGTGATAATTCCCCAAAGGTGGTGCTACCAAGTGCCTTGATACCTATGGTGTTTTCTTTCTTTCATTCTTCACCAGTAGGTGGTCATCTGGGAATCCATAAAACCATTGGGAAAATCAGAAAATCTTACATATGGAAGGGGATGGATAGAGACATTGCACAGCGAGTGAAGTCATGCCAATTATGTTCTCTCAGTAAGCCAGCTCAGAACACCAGACTTGGTTTTCTTGCTTCAGAGGTAGCTGAACGTCCTATGGAAAAAATCTTCATTGATTTTGTGGGAAAATTTCCAAGAAGTAGGTCGGGGCACACTATGCTTCTAGTGTGTGTGGATGCCTTTTCGAAGTTTGTGTGGCTGATACCTCTGCGCCAGGCCACGTCAACTACCACCATCCAGGCACTCAAGACCCATATTTTCCAGCATTTTGGACTGCCAGGAACCATCGTTTCTGATAATGGGTCTCAGTTTACCTCTCATGCATTTCAGAGAATGTGCATTGGACTTGGTATCCAGCATGTGACTACTTCACCATACTACCCACAGCCGTCCCATGCGGAAAGGTTCAACAGAAATTTGCGGTCAGCTCTGATTGCTTATCATGCGGACAAGCAAAATACTTGGGATGAAAATCTTGGATGGCTTCAGAATGCTTTCAACTCAGCTGTTCACGAGAGTCATAAGGCTGTACCATTTGAGGTTATGTTTGGAAGTAGACCACGTGATCCGTTGACCAACGCCTGGAAGATAGAAGAGCTTCTGCCCAATCCCCCTTCGGACGACATCGGTGCTGTTTGGAGTGAGGCGAGGAAGAATCTGCGGCGGTCCCATGAGAAGAAGAGGCTGAAGTACAATCGAGGAAGACTTCCCAACCCGTTCCAAGTCGGTGACCTGGTGTACTGTCGGACGCATCCACTCAGTTCTGCCGTCGAGAAGAGAGCGGCAAAGCTGTGCTACCGGTGGAGCGGCCCTCATCGAATCGCCAAGTTTTTGTCACCCGTTAGTGTTAGGTTAGTGGATCCAAGTTCGGGTCAGTTTGTGTGTAGGGCTCACATCAGTCAACTCAAGCCTTTCAGGGGTGAACATGAAGAAGGTTCTGAAGCCGAAGACCAGGAGGTGCTGGACGAGGAAGACTGATCACCTTCTGAGTTTTTCACCTGTTCTCTCATTTTTTTCTTCTCTGTGTTTTTGTGTGTGTCAACTAGTCGGCCCCGACTACCGTGGTGGAGTGTTATAGTGTCTCCATGAAATAGTGAAGTGAGAGAATCACCTGGGTCGGAAGAACAAGCTTCTGTGTCTGAACTGTGAAGTCCTTGAAAAATTTGTGGTGTGTGTTGTAGTTTTAGGGGGGGAGGTTGTGCCGTGTTAAAAGATTTTCAACACGACACTCAGTCAAGCGGTTCGCCGCGGGCTTTAAACCGAGCGAAGGTCAACGAAGGAACGGTTCCAAGGGGGGGGGGAGAGAGAGAAGACTCCGGACCGACGAACACTACTGTTCATGTCTCAACTGGAGCGAGCGAAATCCAGTGTCTGGACGAAGACTGATTTGTCAGTCAATCACAGGACTGGACCGAAGATAGACAGTGAGGTTATTTCGTCGGCGAAAATGTTTTCTTCAAGAAGTTCGTATCTTGTTTATGTAATTAGTGCTCACCTTATTTTCGTCGTCATGAACTAAATAACCATTACTGCTGGGTAAGTGAATTTCAATGATCTAGTTTATATTTTGCTTGAAATTAAAGTAAAATTCACTTTTTAGCCACGACTAGGGTTGAGTTTAAAGGGTGATGAAATTGTGAAATCTTTGGATTCACATGGTTAAACTATTGAGAAAGGCTGTAATTCATTGTTTTATGTTTATTTGTGAGCATTGAAAGTAATTAATAGTTGAATCGTAAGTTGTAAAAGTCAGCGTACTTCTCAGCGTTGCTCGCTGCCTGTTAGTTCATGAGTCTAAGTTTGGGCAAATGTTGAATAAAAATGAGTGTTAAAGGGAAATGTATTTATTCATTGTGAATTTGTGAAAAGAAAGTAAAGTCAGTGTTTTTGGTCGATTTTGAGTATTAAAATGTTGTTTTAGTCAGTTTTGTCAGAGGACTTGGTCCTGAAAAATTCCCTGCACAAAACCTGAATATTCCCGCATTTTTCCCGATTGTCTGAGCACATGGCCCCATTGAGTACCTAATGTAATAATTAAATTGGTTTACTGTTAAATCTGATGTTAACGTGTAATAAGGAGTAAAATCAAACTATATTTGTGATTTTAGGTAAATTTTGTCATTTATTGATAATTATTTGTTTGTGAATCATATGTAGGAATTATTTAGGTTTGGTTAGGAAAAATTCAGGTTAGGCCCAGGCCAAACTGACTCAAGAGAAATTGTCGAGCACTGCCTAGCACTTCTGCTGGCCTATAGGCTGCTTTATGGCTAATTTGCACTGGAAATTGTCACCAGGGCTCCCGGAACTGACCCAAATCCAACATGACACTGAGATGTGACTACGACATCCTAGTTCGCTGACATGACACCGCTCCTCCTGGCGTTGGGCTACGATGCTGATCGGCTGACCTGTAGACCTGAATTTTCAACTGACCGGTCGCAGTGGGCATTCAACCCTGGGACCTCTGCGCTTCACTCCGATTACACAGGTCATTTCCATCCTTTATTCAGCATGCAGCCGGAAATTCCAATTCAAACAACGGCCCATAAACTCAGTTCTATTCACAGTGACAATTTGGAACCTTCTTTTGAAATTAACTGCAGTTAAAATTTTATTAAATTTGGCTAGCCTAATTTTGTAATTACTTTTCACCGATGGACTTTATTCACCCAAACTCAGCAGCCAATCAAAAACATTTTTAAGCTTGGAAATTAATTAATTCGGCCGCAGTGCTTATGGACTTTGGTTCAGCGGATCAGCGATGCAAGAATGATTTACAGTAGGCCTAACCTATTTTCAGTGTTAATGTAGTATTTGTTGTGATTGAGGGATTTATGTAGGCTAACTATTTTGTGATTAGGTGTTACATTATGTAGGCTAAATATTTTTTTTAGGTTAGGTTAGGTTGAGGTTAGTCCCGGGTCGGGGGATCGGTCCTCTTCCGCTCGGGGGGCTAGTTGCCGATTTCAGCACTCCCCCCGAGTGGGCTTGGCCTAGGCCCACGACCCGGGCTAACTTAAAGAATATTAAGTGTTTTAACTGTAATTGTTGTAAATGTTGAATTTAAATCAATTTATTATTTTAGACCTGACTTATAATTTTTATATTGGGGCTGCTCTGTCAGGTGAAATCTAGTCTGGCATCCAATAGCTGTTTATTTTGAAGAAGCCCTTTCTATATTTTGGTCTTTAAAAAAAAAATTAAATTTATTATGCAGTCAAAATATTCATTAGGACTAATTAATTAATAATTATATGTGAAAGAATTGGGCGATTTGAATTTTGGATTTTAATGTTACTTGTCAATTTTTGTAACTTGTAATTTTGAATTTTTTGCCTCGATACTTAAATTTTTTTATTACACTGTAGGCCTATGTTAATTTGTGGTAAAGTCTTAAATATGGTTATAACTTACTTTATTTGTTTGTTGAATTAATTTGAATTTTCGAAGAAACTTGTTGCATTTTTTTATGATTCGCTCCGGCATTTGGCCAACTTTTGACCTTATCATATAAAAGTTTATCTTCCTACAAATATTAAAATGTTTATGCCTAATGAAGCTTTGTGATGTATTTGTGATATTTATATGAATTTTTGAAATATTAATAAACTTGTTATTTTGAAACTTGTGTATTATTTCTCGACATCCGAACTTTCACCAGTCAACTTGGAGTGACTTTGAACTTTACCTAGGCCTCTTAAAGGCATGTTACAACGGACAGCGATCCATCTAAGGTTGACATGAATTATAAACGAAAAACGGAAGTGTGACAACATGAGGTATAAATAGGGTGATGGAATACGACCAGAACCTTAGTATTATACCACTCAAGTTACAGTCAAAACTTAGGTTTGGGAAATATAGGTGATTAAAGTAGTCACTAAGCGATGTACGGACAGAGATCCATCTTATTTTGACATGAATATAATAGGAAAACGGATAATTGGACACATTACGTATACATAGGGCGATAAAATAAGACCAGAAAATTAGTATTATACCGCTCATTTACCGTCAAAACTTAGGTTTGGGAGATATGGGTGATAAAAGTAGTCACTATGCGATCTACGGACAGCAATCCATCTACGTTTGACATGAAATTTAATAGAAAAACAAAAGTGTGGACACATGATGTATACATAGGGATATATAATAGGACCAGGACCTTAGTATTATACAACTCAAGTTATCGTCAAAACTTAGGTATGGGAAATAAAGGGGAATAAATTAATCACAAAGCGATGTATGGACAGCGATCCATCTAAGTTTGACATGAAATATAATAGAAAAATGGAAGTGTGGACACATGACGTATACGTAGGGCGATAAAATAGGACAAGGACCTTAGTATTTTACCACTCAAGTTACCGTCAAAACTTAGGTTTGGGAATCATGGGTGATTAAAGCAGTCACTATGCGATGTACTGACAGCGATCCATCTAAATGTGACACGAAATATAATAAAAAAACGGAAGTGTGGGAACAAGACGTATACATCGGGTGATAGAATAGGACCAGGACTTTAGTATTATGCCACTCAAGTTACCGTCAAAACGTAGGTTTGGGAAATGTGGGTTATTAATATAGTCGATAAGCGATGTTCGGACAACGATCGGTCTGAGATGGACAGGAAATATAAAAGAGAAACGGAAGTGTGGCAACATGATGTATACATAGGGTGATAGTATAGGAACATAACTTTAGTATTATACCACTCACGTTACCGTCAAAACTTAGGTTTGGGAAATATAGGTGATTAAAGTAGTCACTAAGCGATGTACGGACAGCGATCCATCTAAGTTTGACATGAAATATAATAGAAAAACGGAAGTGTGGACACATGACGTATACGTAGGGCGATAAAATAGGACCAGGACATTAGTATTTTACCACTCAAGTTACAGTCAAAACTTAGGTTTGGGAAATATAGGTGATTAAAGTAGTCACTAAGCGATGTACGGACATAGATCTATCTTATTTTGACATGAAATATAATAGAAAAACGGATAATTGGACACATTACGTATACATAGGGCGATAAAATAAGACCAGAAAATTAGTATTATACCACTCATTTACCGTCAAAACTTAGGTTTGGGAGATATGGGTGATAAAAGTAGTCACTATGCGATGTACGGACAGCAATCCATCTAAGTTTGACATGAAATTTAATAGAAAAACAAAAGTGTGCACACATGACGTATACATATTGCGAAAGAATAGGACCAGAAATTTAGTATTATACCACTCAAGTTACCGTAAAAACTTAGGTTTGGGAAATACGGGTGATTAAAGTAGTCACTATGTGATGTACGGACAGCGATCCATCTAAGTTTGACATGAAATATAATAGAAAAACGGAAAAGTGGACACTTTGACGTATACTTAGGGTGATAGAATAGGACCAGAACTTTAGTATTATACCACTCAAGTAACCGTCAAAACTTAGGTTTGGGAAATATAGGTGTTTAAAGTAGTCACTAAGCGATGTACTGACAGCGATCCATGTAAGTTTGACATGAAATATAATAGAAAAACGGAAGTGTGGACACATGACGTATACGTAGGGCGATAAAATAGGACCGTGACATTAGTATTTTACCACTCAAGTTACCGTCAAACCTTAGGTTTGGGAATCATGGGCTTAAAGCAGTCACTATGCGATGTACTGACAGCGATCCATCTAAATGTGACACGAAATATAATAGAAAAACGGAAGTGTGGCAACATGACGTATACATAGGGTGATAGTATAGGAACAGAACTTTATTATTATACCACTCAAGTTACCGTAAAAACTTAGGTTTGGGAGATATGGGTGATAAAAGTAGTCACTATGTGATGTACGGAGAGCGATCCATCTAAGGTTGACATGAATTATAAACGAAAAACAGAAGTGTGACAACATGAGGTATAAATAGGGTGATGGAATACAACCAGAACCTTAGTATTATACCACTCAAATTACCGTCAAAACTTAGGTTTGGGAAATATAGGTGATTAAAGTAGTCACTAAGCGATGTACGGACAGCGATCCATCTAAGTTTGACATGAAATATATTAGACAAACGGAAGTGTGTTAACATTACGTATACATAGGGTGATAGAATAGGACCAGAACTTTAGTATTATACCATTCAAGTTACCGTCAAAACTTAGGTTTGGGAATCATGGGTGATTAAAGTAGTCATTATGCGATGTACTGACAGCGATCCATCTAAGTTTGAAATGAAATTTAATAGAAAAATGGACGTGTGGTCATATGACGTATACATATTGCGAAAGAATAGGACCAGAACCTTAGTATTATACCACTCAAGTTACCGTCAAAACTTAGGTTTGGGAAATGTGGGTGATTAAAGTAGTCGATAGGCGATGTGCGGACAGCGATCCGACTAAGTTTGACATGAAAAATAAAATAAAAACGGAAGTGTGTTAACATTACGTATACATAGGGTGATAGTATATGACCAGAACTTTAGTATTATACCATTCAAGTTACCGTCAAAACTTAGGTTTGGGAATCATGGGTGATTAAAGTAGTCATTATGCGATGTACTGACAGCGATCCATCTAAGTTTGAAATGAAATTTAATAGAAAAATGGACGTGTGGACATATGACGTATACATATTGCGAAAGAATAGGACCAGAACCTTAGTATTATACCACTCAAGTTACCGTCAAAACTTAGGTTTGGGAATCATGGGTGATTAAAGCAGTCACTATGCGATGTACTGACAGCGGTCCATCTAAATGTGACACGAAATATAATAGAAAAACGGAAGTGTGGCAACATGACGTGTACATCGGGTGATAGAATAGGACCAGGACTTTAGTATTATACCCCTCAAGTTACCGTCAAAACTTAGGTTTGGGAAATATAGGTGATTAAAGTAGTCACTAAGCGATGTACGGACAGCGATCCATCTAAGTTTGACATGAAATATATAAGATAAACGGAAGTGTGGACACATTACGTATACATATGGCGATAAAATAACAACAGAAAATTAGTATTATACCACTCAAGTTACTGTCAAAACTTAGGTTTGGGTAATATGGGTGATTAAAGTAGTCACTATACGATGTACGGACAGCGATCCATTTAAGTTTGACATGAACTGTAAAAGAAATACGGAAGTGTGGCAACATGAGGTATACATCGGGTGATAGAATAGGACGAGGACCTTAGTATTATACCACTCAAGTTACCTTCAAAACTTAGGTTTGGGAAATATAGGTGATTAAAGTAGTCACTAAGCGATGTACGGACAGCGATCCATCTAAGTTTGACATGAAATATATTAGACAAACGGAAGTGTGGACACATTACGTATACATAGGGCGAAAAAATAAGACCAGAAAATTAGTATTATACCACTCAAGTTACCGTCAAAACTTAGGTTTGGGAAATATGGGTGATTAAAGTATTCACTAAGCGATGTACAAACAGCGAACCATCTAAGTTTGACATGAAATATAATAGAAAAACGGAAGTGTGGACACATGACGTATACGTAGGGCGATAAAATAGGACCAGGACATTAGTATTTTACCACTCAAGTTACCGTCAAAACTTAGGTTTGGGAATCATGGGTGATTAAAGCAGTCACTATGCGATGTACTGACAGCGATCCATCTAAATGTGACACGAAATATAATACAAAAAGGGAAGTGTGGAAACAAGACGTATACATCGGGTGATAGAATAGGACCAGGACTTTAGTATTTTACCACTCAAGTTACCGTCAAAACTTAGGTTTGGGAAATGTGGGTTATTAAAATAGTCGATAAGCGATGTGCGGACAACGATCGGTCTAAGATTGACAGGAAATATAAAAGAGAAACGGAAGTGTGGCAACATGACGTATACATAGGGTGATAGTATAGGGCCAGAACTTTATTATTATACCACTCAAGTTACCGTCAAAACTTAGGTTTGGAAAATATGGTTGATTAAAGTAGTCACTATGTGATATACGGACAGCGATCCAACTAAGTTTGACATTATTTAAAAAAAAACGGAAGTGTGACAACATGAGTTATAAATACGGTGACGGAATACGATCAGAACCTTAGTATTATACCACTCAAGTTACCGTCAAAACTTAGGTTTGGGAAATATAGGTGATTAAAGTAGTCACTGTACGATGTACTGACAGCGATCCGTCTAAGTTTGACATGAAATATAAAATAAAAACGGAATTGTGTCAACATTACGTATACATAGGGTGATAGAATATTACCAGAACGTTAGTATTATACCACTAAAGCTACCGCCCAAACTTAGGTTTGGGAAATATGGGTGATTAAAGTAGTCACTATGCGATGTACGAAAAGCGACCCATCTATGTTTTACATGAAATATAATAGAAAAACGGAAAAGTGGACACATTACGTATACATAGGGCGATAAAATAAGACCAGAAAATTAGTATTATACCACTCATTTACCGTCAAAACTTAGGTTTGGGAGATATGGGTGATAAAAGTAGTCACTATGCGATGTACGGACAGCAATCCATCTAAGTTTGACATGAAATTTAATAGAAAAACAAAAGTGTGGACACATGACGTATACATATTGCGAAAGAATAGGACCAGACATTTTGTATTATACCACTCAAGTTACCGTAAAAACTTAGGTTTGGGAAATATAGGTGATTAAAGTAGTCACTAAGCGATGTACTGACAGCGATCCATCTAAGTTTGACATGAAATATAATAGAAAAACGGAAGTGTGGACACATGTAGTATACGTAGGGCGATAAAATAGTACCAGGACATTAATATTTTACCAATCAAGTTACCGTCAAAAATTAGGTTTGGGAATTATGGGTGATTAAAGAAGTCACTATGCGATGTACTGACAGCGATCCATCTAAATGTGACACGAAATATAATAGAAAAAGGGAAGTGTGGAAACAAGACGTATACATCGGGTGATAGAATAGGACCAGGACGTTAGTATTATACCACTCAAGTTACCGTCAAAACTTAGGTTTGGGAAATGTGGGTTATTAAAATAGTCGATAAGCGATGTGCGGACAACGATCGGTCTAAGATTGACCGGAAATATAAAAGAGAAACGGAAGTGTGGCAACATGACGTATACATAGGGTGATGGAATACGACCAGAACCTTAGTATTATACCACTCAAGTTACCGTCAAAACTTAGGTTTGGGAAATATAGGTGATTAAAGTAGTCACTATGCGATGTACTGACAGCGAGCCGTCTAAGTTTGACATGAAATATAAAATAAAAACGGAAGTGTGTCAACATTACGTATACATAGGGTGATAGAATATTACCAGAACGTTAGTATTATACCACTTAAGCTACCGCCCAAACTTAGGTTTGGGAAATATGGGTGATTAAAGTAGTCACTATGCGATGTACGAAAAGCGACCCATCTATGTTTTACATGAAATATAATGGAAAAACGGAAGTGTGGCAACATGAGGTATACATATGGTGATAGAATAGGACCAGGACGTTAGTATTATACAACTCAAGTTATCGTCAAAACTTATGTTTGGGAAATATAGGTGATTAAAGTAGTCACTAAGCGATGTTTGGACAGCGATCCATCTAAGTTTGACATGAAATATAATAGAAAAACGGAAAAGTAGACAAATTACGTATACATAGGGCGATAAAATAAGACCAGAAAATTAGTATTATACCACTCAAGATACCGCCAAAACTTAGGTTTGGGAGATATGGGTGATTAAAGTAGTCACTATGCGATGTACTGACAGCGATCCATCTAAGTTTGACATGAACTATAATATAAAAACAGAAGTGTGTCAACATTACGTATACATAAGGTGATAGAATAGGACCAGAACTTTAGTATTATACCACTCAAGTAACCGTCAAAACTTAGGTTTGGGAAATATAGGTGATTAAAATAGTCACTATGCGATGTACTGACAGCGATCCGTCTAAGTTTGACATGAAATATAATATAAAAACGGAAGTGTGACAACATGACGTATACATAGGGTGATAGAATAGGACCAGGACCAAGTATTATACTACTCAAGTTATCGTCAAAACTTAGGTTTGGAAATATAGGTGATTAAAGTAGTCACTTAGCGATGTATGGACAGCGATCTATCTAAGTTTGACATGAAATATAATAGAAAAACGGAAGTGAGGACACATGACGTATACGTAGGGCAATAAAATAGGACCAAAAAATTAGTATTATACCACTCAAGTTACCGTCAAAACTTAGGTTTGGGAAACATGGGTGATTAAAGTAGTCACTATGTGATGTACGGGCAGCGATCCATCTAAGTTTGACATGAAATATAATAGAAAAACTGAAGTGTATCAACATGACGTATACATAGGGTGATAGGATAGGACCAGGACCTTAGTATTATACCACTCAAGTTACCGTCCAAACTTAGGTTTGGGAAATATGGGTGATTAAAGTAGTCACTATGCGATGTACGAAAAGCGACACATCTATGTTTGACATGAAATATAATAGAAAAACGGAAGTGTGGCAACATGAAGTATACAAAGGGTGATAGAATAGGACCAGGACCTTAGTATTATACCACTCAAGTTATTGTCAAAATTAAGGTTTGGGGAATATAGGTGATTAAAGTAGTCACTAAGCGATGTACGGACAGCGATCCATCTAAGTTTGACATGGAATATATTAGAAAAACGGAAAAGTGGATACATTACGTATACGTAGGGCGATAAAATAGGACCAAAAAATTAAAATTATACCACTCAATTTTCCGTCAAAACTTAGGTTTGGGAAATATGGGTGATTAAAGTAGTCACTATGTGATGTACGGACAGCGATCCATCTAAGTTTGACATGAACTATACAAGAAATACGGAAGTGTGGCAACATGAAGTATACATAGGGTGATAGAATAGGACTAGAACCTTAGTATCATACCACTCAAGTTACCGTCCAAACGTATATTTTGGAAATATGGGTGATTAAAGTAGTCACTATGCGATGTACTGACAGCGATCCATCTAAATGTGACACGAAATATAAAAGAAAAACGGAAGTTTGGGAACAAGACGTATACATCGGGTGATAGAATAGGACCAGGACTTGAGTATTATACCACTCAAGTTACCGTCAAAACCTAGGTTTGGGAAATGTGGGTTATTAAAATAGTCGATAAGCGATGTGCGGACAACGATCGGTCTAAGATGGACAGGAAATATAAAAGAGAAACGGAAGTGTGGCAACATGACGTATACATAGGGTGATAGTATAGGAACAGAACTTTAGTATTATACCACTCAAGTTACCGTCAAAACTTAGGTTTGGGAAATATAGGTGATTAAAGTAGTCACTAAGCGATGTACGGACGGCGATCCATCTAATTTTGACATGAAATATAATAGAAAAACGGAAATGTGGACACATTACGTACACATAGGGCGATAAAATAAGACCAGAAAATTAGTATTATACCACTCAAGATACCGTCAAATCTTAGGTTTGGGAATCATGGGTGATTAAAGTAGTCACTATGCGAAATACTGACTGCGATCCGTCTAAGTTTGACATGAAATATAAAATAAAATCGGAAGTATATCAACATTACGTATACATAGGGTGATAGAATAGGACCAGAACATTAGTATTATAGCACTCAAATTACCGTCCAAACTTAGGTTTGAAAATATGGGTGATTAAAGTAGTCACTATGCGATGTACTGACAGCGATCCATCTAAGTTTGACATGAACTATAAAATAAAAACAGAAGTGTGTCAACATTACGTATACATAGGGTGATAGAATAGGACGAGAACTTTAGTATTATACCATTCAAGTTACCGTCAAAACTTAGGTTTGGGAATCATGGGTGATTAAAGTAGTCACTATGCGATGTACGAAAAGCGACCCATCTATGTTTGACATGAAATATAATAGAAAAACGAAAGTGCGGCAACATGACGTATACATAGGGTGATACAATAGGACCAGGACCTTAGTATTATACTACTCAAGTTATCGTCAAAACTTAGGTTTGGGAAATATAGGTGATTAAAGTAGTCACTAAGCGATGTATGGACAGCGATCCATCTACGTTTGACATGAAATATAATAGAAAAACGGAAGTGTGGACAAATGACGAATACGTAGGGCGATAAAATAGGACCAGAACTTTAGTATTATACCACTCAAGTAACCGTCAAAACTTAGGTTTGGGAAATGTGGGTTATTAAAATAGTCGATAAGCGATGTGCGGACAACGATCGGTCTAAGATGGACAGGAAATATAAAAGAGAAACGGAAGTGTGGCAACATGACGTATACATAGGGTGATGGTATAGGAACAGAACTTTAGTATTATACCACTCAAGTTACCGTCAAAACTTAGGTTTTGGAAATATAGGTGATTAAAGTAGTCACTAAGCGATGTACGGACAGCGATCCATCTAATTTTGACATGAAATATAATAGAAAAACGGAAAAGTGGACACATTACGTATACATAGGGCGATAAAATAAGACCAGATAATTAGTATTATACCACTCAAGTTACCGTCAAAACTTAGGTTTGGGAAATATGGGTGATTAAAGTAGTCACTATGCGATGTACTGACAGCGATCCGTCTAAGTTTGACATGAAATATAAAATAAAAACGGAAGTGTGTCAACATTACGTATACATAGGGTGATAGAATATTACCAGAACGTTAGTATTATACCACTTAAGCTACCGCCCAAACTTAGGTTTGGGAAATATGGGTGATTAAAGTAGTCACTATGCGATGTACGAAAAGCGACCCATCTATGTTTTACATGAAATGTAATAGAAAAACGGAAGTGTGGCAACATGACGTATACATAAGGTGATAGAATAGGACCAGGACGTTTGTATAATACAACTTAAGTTATCGTCAAAACTTAGGTTTGGGGAATATAGGTGATTAAATTAGTCACTAAGCGATGAATGGACAGCGATCCTTCTACGTTTGACATGATATATAATAGAAAAACGGAAGTGTGGACACATTACGTATACATAGGCGATAAAATAAGACCAGAAAATTAGTATTATACCACTCAAGTTACCGTCAAAACGTAGGTTTGGGAAATGTGAGTTATTTAAATAGTCGATAAGCGATCTGCGGACAACGATCGGTCTAAGATTGACAGGAAATATAAAAGAAAAACGGAAGTGTGGCAACATGACGTATACATAGGGTGATAGTATAGGAACAGAACTTTAGTATTATACCACCCAAGTTACCGTCAAAACTTATGTTTGGGAAATATGGGTGATTAAAGTAGTCACTATGTGAAATACGGACAGCGATCCATCTAAGGTTGACATGAATTATAAACGAAAAACGGAAGTGTGACAACATGAGGTATAAATAGGGTGATGGAATACGACTAGACCCTTAGTATTATCCCACTCAAGTTACCGTCAAAACTTAGGTTTGGGAAATATAGGTGATTAAAGTAGTCACTTTGCGATGTACGGACATAGATCCATCTAAGTTTGACATGAAATATAAAAGAAAAACGGAAGTGTGACAACATGACGTATACATAGGTTGATACAATAGGACCAGAACTTTAGTATTATACCACTCAAGTAACCGTCAAAACTTAGGTTTGGGAAATGTGGGTTATTAAAATAGTCGATAAGCGATGTGCGGACAACGATCGGTCTAAGATTGACAGGAAATATAAAAGAGAAACGGAAGTGTGGCAACATGACGTAAACATAGGGTGATAGTATAGGACCAGAACTTTATTATTATACCACTCTAGTTACCGTCAAAACTTAGGTTTGGAAAATATGGGTGATTAAAGTAGTCACTATGTGATATACGGACAGCGATCCAACTAAGTTTGACATGAATTATAAAAGAAAAACGGAAGTGTGACAGCACGAGGTATACATAGGGCGATATAATAAGTCCAGAAAATTAGTATTATACCACTCAAGTTACCGTCAAAACTTAGGTTTGGGAAATATGGGTGATTAAAGTAGTCACTAAGTGATGTACGGAAAGCGATCCATCTAAATGTGACACGAAATATAATAGAAAAACGGAAGTGTGGGAACAAGACGTATACATCGGGTGATAGAATAGGACCAGGACTTTAGTATTATACCACTCAAGTAACCGTCAAAACTTAGGTTTGGGAAATGTGAGTTATTTAAATAGTCGATAAGCGATGTGCGGACAACGATCGGTCTAAGATTGACAGGAAATATAAAAGAGAAACGGAAGTGTGGCAACATGACGAATACATAGGGTGATAGTATAGGACCAGAACTTTATTATTATACCACTCAAGTTACCGTCAAAACTTATGTTTGGGAAATATGGGTGATTAAAGTAGTCACTATGTAATATACGGACAGCGATCCAACTAAGTTTGACATGAATTATAAAAGAAAAACGGAAATTTGACAACATGAGTTATACATAGGGACATAAAATAGGACCAGGACATTAATATTTTACCACTCAAGTTACCGTCAAAACTTAGGTTTGGGAATCATGGGTGATTAAAGCAGTCACTATGCGATGTACTGACAGCGATCCATCTAAATGTGACACGAAATATAATAGAAAAAGGGAAGTGTGGAAACAAGACGTATACATCGGGTGATAGAATAGGACCTGGACTTTAGTATTATACCACTCAAGTTACCGTCAAAACTTAGGTTTGGGAGATATGGGTGATAAAAGTAGTCACTATGTGATGTACGGACAGCGATCCATCTAAGGTTGACATGAATTATAAACGAAAAACGGAAGTGTGACAACATGAGGAATAAATAGGGTGATGGAATAAGACCAGAACCTTAGTATTATACCACTCAAGTTACCGTCAAAATTTAGGTTTGGGAAATATAGGTGATTAAAGTAGTCACTAAGCGATGTACGGACAGCGATCCATCTTATTTTGACATGAAATATAATAGAAAAACGGAAAAGTGGACACATTACGTATACATAGGGCGATAAAATAAGACCAGAAAATTAGTATTATACCACTCATTTACCGTCAAAACTTAGGTTTGGGAGATATGGGTGATAAACGCAGTCACTGTGCGATGTACGGACAGCAATCCATCTAAGTTTGACATGAAATTTAATAGAAAAACAAAAGTGTGGACACATGACGTATACATATTGCGAAAGAATAGGACCAGAAATTTAATATTATACCACTCAAGTTACCGTAAAAACTTAGGTTTGGGAAATATAGGTGATTAAAGTAGTCACTAAGCGATGTACTGACAGCGATCCATCTAAGTTTGACATGAAATACAATAGAAAAACGGAAGTGTGGACACATGTAGTATACGTAGGGCGATAAAATAGGACCAGGACATTAATATTTTACCACTCAAGTTACCGTCAAAAATTAGGTTTGGGGATCATGGGTGATTAAAGCAGTCACTATGCGATGTACTGACAGCGATCCATCTAAATGTGACACAAAATATAATATAAAAAGGGAAGTGTGGAAACAAGACGTATACATCGGGTGCTAGAATAGGACCAGGACTTTAGTATTTTACCACTCAAGTTACCGTCAAAACTTAGGTTTGGGAAATGTGGGTTATTAAAATAGTCGATAAGCGATGTGCGGACAACGATCGGTCTAAGATTGACAGGAAATATAAAAGAGAAACGGAAGTGTGGCAACATGACGTATACATAGGGTGATAGTATAGGGCCAGAACTTTATTATTATACCACTCAAGTTACCGTCAAAACTTAGGTTTGGAAAATATGGTTGATTAAAGTAGTCACTATGTGATATACGGACAGCGATCCAACTAAGTTTGACATGAATAAAAAAAAAACGGAAGTGTGACAACATGAGTTATAAATAGGGTGATGGAATACGATCAGAACCTTAGTATTATACCACTCAAGTTACCGTCAAAACTTAGGTTTGGGAAATATAGGTGATTAAAGTAGTCACTGTACGATGTACTGACAGCGATCCGTCTAAGTTTGACATGAAATATAAAATAAAAACGGAAGTGTGTCAACATTACGTATACATAGGGTGATAGAATATTACCAGAACGTTAGTATTATACCACTAAAGCTACCGCCCAAACTTAGGTTTGGGAAATATGGGTGATTAAAGTAGTCACTATGCGATGTACGAAAAGCGACCCATCTATGTTTTACATGAAATATAATAGAAAAACGGAAAAGTGGACACATTACGTATACATAGGGCGATAAAATAAGACCAGAAAATTAGTATTATACCACTCATTTACCGTCAAAACTTAGGTTTGGGAGATATGGGTGATAAAAGTAGTCACTATGCGATGTACGGACAGCAATCCATCTAAGTTTGACATGAAATTTAATAGAAAAACAAAAGTGTGGACACATGACGTATACATATTGCGAAAGAATAGGACCAGACATTTTGTATTATACCACTCAAGTTACCGTAAAAACTTAGGTTTGGGAAATATAGGTGATTAAAGTAGTCACTAAGCGATGTACTGACAGCGATCCATCTATGTTTGACATGAAATATAATAGAAAAACGGAAGTGTGGACATATGTAGTGTACGTAGGGCGATAAAATAGGACCAGGACATTAATATTTTACCACTCAAGTTACCGTCAAAAATTAGGTTTGGGAATCATGGGTGATTAAAGCAGTCACTATGCGATGTACTGACAGCGATCCATCTAAATGTGACACGAAATATAATAGAAAAAGGGAAGTGTGGAAACAAGACGTATACATCGGGTGATAGAATAGGACCAGGACGTTAGTATTATACCACTCAAGTTACCGTCAAAACTTAGGTTTGGGAAATGTGGGTTATTAAAATAGTCGATAAGCGATGTGCGGACAACGATCGGTCTAAGATTGACAGGAAATATAAAAGAGAAACGGAAGTGTGGCAACATGACGTATACATAGGGTGATGGAATACGACCAGAACCATAGTATTATACCACTCAAGTTACCGTCAAAACTTAGGTTTGGGAAATATAGGTGATTAAAGTAGTCACTATGCGATGTACTGACAGCGATCCGTCTAAGTTTGACATGAAATATAAAATAAAAACGGAAGTGTGTCAACATTACGTATACATAGGGTGATAGAATATTACCAGAACGTTAGTATTATACCACTTAAGCTACCGCCAAAACTTAGGTTTGGGAAATATGGGTGATTAAAGTAGTCACTATGCGATGTACGAAAAGCGACCCATCTATGTTTTACATGAAATATAATAGAAAAACGGAAGTGTGACAACATGAGGTATACATATGGTGATAGAATAGGACCAGGACGTTAGTATTATACAACTCAAGTTATCGTCAAAACTTATGTTTGGGAAATATAGGTGATTAAAGTAGTCACTAAGCGATGTTTGGACAGCGATCCATCTAAGTTTGACATGAAATATAATAGAAAAACGGAAAAGTGGACAAATTACGTATACATAGGGCGATAAAATAAGACCAGAAAATTAGTATTATACCACTCAAGATACCGCCAAAACTTAGGTTTGGGAGATATGGGTGATTAAAGTAGTCACTATGCGATGTACTGACAGCGATCCATCTAAGTTTGACATAAACTATAAAATAAAAACAGAAGTGTGTCAACATTACGTATACATAAGGTGATAGAATAGGACCAGAACTTTAGTATTATACCACTCAAGTAACCGTCAAAACTTAGGTTTGGGAAATATAGGTGATTAAAGTAGTCACTATGCGATGTACTGACAGCGATCCGTCTAAGTTTGACATGAAATATAATATAAAAACGGAAGTGTGACAACATGACGTATACATAGGGTGATAGAATAGGACCAGGACCTTAGTATTATACTACTCAAGTTATCGTCAAAACTTAGGTTTGGAAATATAGGTGATTAAAGTAGTCACTTAGCGATGTATGGACAGCGATCTATCTAAGTTTGACATGAAATATAATAGAAAAACGGAAGTGTGGACACATGACGTATACGTAGGGCAATAAAATAGGACCAAAAAATTAGTATTATACCACTCAAGTTACCGTCAAAACTTAGGTTTGGGAAACATGGGTGATTAAAGTAGTCACTATGTGATGTACGGACAGCGATCCATCTAAGTTTGACATGAAATATAATAGAAAAACTGAAGTGTATCAACATGACGTATACATAGGTTGATAGGATAGGACCAGGACCTTAGTATTATACCACTCAAGTTACCGTCAAAACTTAGGTTTGGGAAATACAGGTGATTAAAGTAGTCACTAAGCGATGTACGGAAAGCGATCCATCTAAGTTTGACATGAAATATAAAATAAAAACAGGTGTGTTAACATTACGTATACATACGGTAACAGAAGAGGACCAGAACTTTAGCATTATACCACTCAAGTAACCGTCCAAACTTAGGTTTGGGAAATATGGGTGATTAAAGTAGTCACTATGCGATATACGAAAAGCGACACATCTATGTTTGACATGAAATATAATAGAAAAACGGAAGTGTGGCAACATGAAGTATACAAAGGGTGATAGAATAGGACCAGGACCTTAGTATTATACCACTCAAGTTATTGTCAAAATTAAGGTTTGGGGAATATTGGAGATTAAAGTAGTCACTAAGCGATGTACGGACAGCGATCCATCTAAGTTTGACATGGAATATAATAGAAAAACGGAAATGTGGATACATTACGTATACGTAGGGCGATAAAATAGGACCAAAAAATTAGAATTATACCACTCAATTTTCCGTCAAAACTTAGGTTTGGGAAATATGGGTGATTAAAGTAGTCACTATGCGATGTACTGACAGCGATCCATCTAAATGTGACACGAAATATAATAGAAAAACGGAAGTTTGGGAACAAGACGTATACATCGGGTGATAGAATAGGACCAGGACTTGAGTATTATACCACTCAAGTTACCGTCAAAACCTAGGTTTGGGAAATGTGGGTTATTAAAATAGTCGATAAGCGATGTGCTGACAACGATCGGTCTAAGATTGACAGGAAATATAAAAGAGAAACGGAAGTGTGGCAACATGACGTATACATAGGGTGATAGAATATTACCAGAACGTTAGTATTATACCACTTAAGCTACCGCCCAAACTTAGGTTTTGGAAATATGGGTGATTAAAGTAGTCACTATGCGATGTACTGACAGCGATCCGTCTAAGTTTGACATGAAATATAAAATGAAAACGGAAGCGTGTCAACATTACGTATACATAGGGTGATAGAATATTACCAGAACGTTAGTATTATACCACTTAAGCTACCGCCCAAACTTAGGTTTGGGAAATATCGGTGATTAAAGTAGTCACTATGCGATGTACGAAAAGCGACCTATCTATGTTTTACATGAAATGTAATAGAAAAACGGAAGTGTGGCAACATGACGTATACATATGGTGATAGAATAGGACCAGGACGTTAGTATTATACAACTCAAGTTATCGTTAAAACGTAGGTTTGGGAAATATAGGTGATTAAAGTAGTCACTAAGCGATGTATGGACAGCGATCCTTCTACGTTTGACATGATATATAATAGAAAAACGGAAGTGTGGACACATTACGTATACATAGGCGATAAAATAAGACCAGAAAAATAGTATTATACCACTCAAGTTACCGTCAAAACGTAGGTTTGGGAAATATGGGTGATTAAAGTAGTCACTATGCGATGTACGGACAGCGATCCATCTAAGTTTGTCATGAACTATAAAAGAAAAACGGAAGTGTGACAATATGAGGTATACATAGGTTGATAGAATAGGACCAGAACTTTAGTATTATACCACTCAAGTAACCGACAAAACTTAGGTTTGGGAAATGTGAGTTATTTAAATAGTCGATAAGCGATGTGCGGACAACGATCGGTCTAAGATTGACAGGAAATATAAAAGAGAAACGGAAGTGTGGCAACATGACGTATACATAGGGTGATAGTATAGGAACAGAACTTTAGTATTATACCACTCAAGTTACCGTCAAAACTTAGATTTGGGAAATGTGGGTGATTAAAGTAGTCACTATGTGATGTACGGACAGCGATCCATCTAAGGTTGACATGAATTATAAACGAAAAACGGAAGTGTGACAACATGAGGTATAAATCGGGTGATGGAATACGACCAGAACCTTAGTATTATACCACTCAAGTTACCGTCAAAACTTAGGTTTGGGAAATATAGGTGATTAAAGTAGTCACTAAGCGATGTACGGACAGCAATCCATCTAAGTTTGACATGAAATCTAATAGAATAACAAAAGTGTGGACACATGACGTATACATATTGCCATCTAAGTTTGACATGAACTATACAAGAAATACGGAAGTGTGGCAACATGAAGTATACATAGGGTGATAGAATAGGACCAGAACTTTAGTATCATACCAATCAAGTTACCGTCCAAACGTAGGTTTTGGAAATATGGGTGATTAAAGTAGTCACTATGTGATGTACGGACAGCGATCCATCTAAGGTTGTCATGAATTATAAAAGATAAACGGAAGTGTGAACACATGTAGTATACGTAGGGCGATAAAATAGGACCAGGACATTAATATTTTACCACTCAAGTTACCGTCAAAACTTAGGTTTGGGAATCATGGGTGATTAAAGCAGTCACTATGCGATGTACTGACAGCGATCCATCTAAATGTGACACGAAATATAATAGAAAAACGGAAGTTTGAGAACAAGACGTATACATCCGGTGATAAAATAGGACCAGAACTTTAGTATTATACCACTCAAGTAACCGTCAAAACTTAGGTTTGGGAAATGTGAGCTATTTAAATAGTCGTTAAGCGATGTGCGGACAACGATCGGTCTAAGATTGACAGGAAATATAAAAGAGAAACGGAAGTGTGGCAACATGACGTATACATAGGGTGATAGTATAGGACCAGAACTTTATTATTATACCACTTAAGTTACCGTCAAAACTTAAGTTTGGGAAATATGGGTGGTTAAAGTAGTCACTATGTGATATACGGACAGCGATCCAACTAAGTTTGACATGAAATATAATAGATAAACGGAAGTGTGGCAATATGACTTATACATAGGGTGATAGAATAAGACCAGGACCTTAGTATTATACCACTCACGTTATCGTCGAAACTTAGGTTTGGGAAATATGGGTGATTAAAGTAGTCACTATGTGATGTACGTACAGCGATCCATCTAAGTATGTCATGAACTTTACAAGAAAAACGGAAGTATGGCAACATGAGGTATACATAGGGTAATAGAATAGGACCAGAACTTTAGTATTATACTACTCAAGTTACCGTCAAAACCTAGGTTCGGGAAATATGGGTGATTAAAGTAGTAGCTATGTGATGTACGGACAGCGATTCATCTAAATGTGACACGAAATATAATAGAAAAACGGAAGTTTGGGCACAAGACGTATACATAGGGTGATAGAATAGGACGAGGACGTTAGTATTATACCACTCAAGTTACCGTCAAAACTTAGGTTTGGGAAATGTGGGTGATCAAAGTAGTCACTATGTGATGTACGGACAGCGATCCATCTAAGTTTGACATGAACTTTACAAGAAAAACGGAAGTGTGGCAACATGAGGTATACATAGGGTGATAGAATAGGACCAGAACTTTACTATTATACCACTTAAGTTAGCGTCCAAACTTAGGTTTGGGAAATAGGGGTGATTAAAGTAGTCACTATGCGGTGTACGAAAATCGACCCATCTAAGATTGACAAAAATATAAAATAAAAACGGGTGTGTTAACATTACGTATACATAGGGTAATAGAATAGGACCAGAACTTTAGTATTATACCACTCAAGTAACCATCCAAACTATGGGTAATATGGGTGATTAAAGTAGTCACTATGCGATTTACGAAAAGCGACACATCTATGTTTGACATGAAATATAATGGAAAAACGGAAAAATGGATACATTACGTATACATAGGGCGATAAAAAAAGACCAGAAAATTAGTATTATAAAACTCAAGTTACCGTCAAAACTTAGGTTTGGGAAATATAGGTGATTAAAGTAGTCACTAAGCGATGTACGGACAGCGATCCATCTAAGTTTGACATAAAAAATAATAGAAAACCGGAAGTGTAGACACATTACGTATACATAGGGCAATAAAATAAGACCAGAAAATTAGTATTATACCAATCAAGTTACCGTCAAAACTTAGGTTTGGGAAATATGGGTGATTAAAGTAGTTACTATGCGATGTTCGGACAACGATCCATCTAAGTTTGACATGAACTATAAAAGAAAAACGGTAGTGTGGCAACATGACGTATACATAGGGTGATAGAATAGGACAGGCACCTTAGTATTATACCACTCAAGTTATCTTCAAAACTTAGGTTTGGGAAATATAGGTGATTAAAGTAGTCACTAAGCGATGTACGGACAGCTTAGTTTGACGTAAATTATAATAGAAAAACGGAAGTGTGGACACATTACGTATACATAGGGCGATAAAATAAGACCAGAAAATTAGTATTATACCACTCAAGTTACCGTCAAAACTTAGGTTTGGGAAATATGGGTGATTAAAGTAGTCACTAAGCGTTGTATGGACAGCGATCCATCTAAGTTTGACATGAAATATAATAGAAAAACGGACGTGTGGACACATGACGTATACGTAGGGCGATAAAATAGGACCACGACATTAGTATTTTACCACTCAAGTTACCGTCAAAACTTAGGTTTGGGAATCATGGGTGATTAAAGCAGTCACTATGCGATGTACTGACAGCGATCCATCTAAATGTGACACGAAATATAATAGAAAAACGGAAGTGTGGGAACAAGACGTATACATCGGGTGATAGAATAGGACCAGGACTTTAGTATTATACCACTCAAGTTACCGTCTAAACTTAGGTTTGGGAAATATGGGTGATTAAAGTAGTCACTATGTGATGTACGGACAGCGATCCATCTAAGGTTGACATGAATTATAAAAGATAAACGGAAGTGTGGACACATGTAGTATACGTAGGGCGATAAAATAGGACCAGGACATTAATATTTTACCACTAGAGTTACCGTCAAAACTTAGGTTTGGGAATCATGGGTGATTAAAGCAGTCACTATGCGATGTACTGACAGCGATCCATCTAAATGTGACACGAAATATAATAGAAAAACGGAAGTGTGGGAACAAGACGTATACATCGGGTGATAGAATAGGACCAGGACATTAATATTATACCACTCAAGTTACCGTAAAAACTTAGGTTTGGGAAATAAGGGTGATTGAAGTAGTCACTATGTGATGTACGGACAGCGATCCATCTAAGTTTGACATGAAATATAATAGAAAAACGGAAAAGTGGACGCTTTGACGTGTACATAGGGTGATAGAATAGGACCAGAACTTTAGTATTATACCACTCAAGTAACCGTCAAAACTTAGGTTTGGGAAATATAGGTGATTAAAGTAGTCACTAAGCGATGTACTGTCAGCGATCCATCTAAGTTTGACATGAATTATAAACGAAAAACGGAAGTGTGACAACATGAGGTATAAATAGGGTGATGGAATACGACCAGAACCTTAGTATTATACCACTCAAGTTACCGTCAAAATTAGGTTTGGGAAATATGGGTGATTAAAGTAGTCACTATGTGATATACGGACAGCGATCCAACTAAGTTTGACATGAATTATAAAAGAAAAACGGAAGTGTGACAACATGAGGTATACATAGGGCGATAAAATAAGACCAGAAAATTAGTATTATACCACTCAAGTTACCGTCAAAACTTAGGTTTGGGAAATATGGGTGATTAAAGTAGTAACTATGTGATGTACGGACAGCGATCCATCTAAATATGACATGAAATATAATAGAAAAACGGAAAAGTGGACACTTTGACGTGTACATAGGGTGATAGAATAGGACCAGAACTTTAGTATTATACCACTCAAGTAACCGTCAAAACTTAGGTTTGGGAAATATAGGTGATTAAAGTAGTCACTATGCGATGTACGGACAGCGATCCATCTAAGTTTGACATGAAATATAAAAGAAAAACGGAAGTGTGACAACATGAGGTATACATAGGTTGATGCAATAGGACCAGAACTTTAGTATTATACCACTCATGTAACCGTCAAAACTTAGGTTTGGGAATTGTGGGTTATTAAAATAGTCGATAAGCGATGTGCGGACAACGATCGGTCTAAAGATTGACAGGAAATATAAAAGAGAAACGGAAGTGTGGCAACATGACGTAAACATAGGGTGATAGTATAGGACCAGAACTTTATTATTATACCACTCAAGTTACCGTCAAAACTTAGGTTTGGGAAATATGGGTGATTAAAGTAGTCACTATGTGATATACGGACAGCGATCCAACTAAGTTTTGACATGAATTATAAAAGAAAAACGGAAGTGTGACAACATGAGGTATACATAGGGCGATAAAATAAGACCAGAAAATTAGTATTTTACCACTCAAGTTACCGTCAAAACTTAGGTTTGGGAATCATGGGTGATTAAAGCAGTCACTATGCGATGTACTGACAGCGATCCATCTAAATGTGACACGAAATATAATAGAAAAAGGGAAGTGTGGAAACAAGACGTATACATCGGGTGATAGAATAGGACCAGGACTTTAGTATTATACCACTCAAGTTACCGTCAAAACTTAGGTTTGGGAAATATGGGTGATTATAGTAGTCACTATGTGATATACGGACAACGATCGAACTAAGTTTGACATGAATTATAATACAAAAACGGAAGTGTGACAACATGAGGTATACATAGTTTGATAGAATAGGACCAGAACTTTAGTATTATACCACTCTAGTAACCGTCAAAACTTAGGTTTGGGAAATGTGGGTTATTAAAATAGTCGATAAGCTATGTGCGGACAACGATCGGTCTAAGATTGACAGGAAATATAAAAGAGAAACGGAAGTATGGCAACATGACGTATACATAGGGTGATATTATAGGACAAGTACTTTATTATTATACCACTCAAGTTACCGTCAAAACGTAGGTTTGGGAAATATGGGTGATTAAAGTAGTCACTATGTGATATACGGACAGCGAACCAACTAAGTTTGACATGAATTATAATAGAAAAACGAAAGTGTGGACACATTACGTATACATAGGGCGATAAAATAAGAACAGAAAATTAGTATTATACCACTCAAGTTACTGTCAAAACTTAGGTTTGGGAAATATAGGTGATTAAAGTAGTCCGTAAGCGATGTACTGTCAGCGATCCATCTAAGTTTGACATGAAATATAATAGAAAAACGGAAGTGTGGATACATGACGTATACGTAGGGCGATAAAATAGGACCAGGACATTAGTATTTTACCACTCAAGTTACCATCAAAACGTAGGTTTGGGAAATATGGGTGATTAAAGTAGTCACTATGCGATGTACGGACAGCGATCAATCTAAGTTTGTCATGAACTATAAAAGAAAAACGGAAGTGTGACAACATGAGGTATCCATAGGTTGATAGAATAGGACCAGAACGTTAGTATTATACCACTCAAGTAACCGTCAAAACTTAGGTTTGGGAAATGTGAGCTATTTAAATAGTCGTTAAGCGATGTGCGGACAACGATCGGTCTAAGATTGATAGGAAATATAAAAGAGAAACGGAAGTGTGGCAACATGACGTATACATAGGGTGATAGTATAGGACCAGAACATTATTATTATACCACTTAAGTTACCGTCAAAACTTAAGTTTGGGAAATATGGGTGGTTAAAGTAGTCACTATGTGATATACGGACAGCGATCCAACTAAGTTCGACATGAGTTATAAAAGAAAAACGGAAGTGTGACAACATGAGGTATACATAGGGCGATAACATAAGACCAGAAAATTAGTATTATACCACTCAAGTTACCGTCAAAACTTAGGTTTGGGAAATATGGGTGATTAAAGTAGTAGCTATGTGATGTACGGAGAGCGATTCATCTAAATGTGACACGAAATATAATAGAAAAACGGAAGTTTGGGCACAAGACGTATACATAGGGTGATAGAATAGGACCAGGACGTTAGTATTATACCACTCAAGTTACCGTCAAAACTTAGGTTTGGGAAATATGGGTGATCAAAGTAGTCACTATGTGATGTACGGACAGCGATCCATCTAAGTTTGACATGAACTTTACAAGAAAAACGGAAGTGTGGCAACATGAGGTATACAAAGGGTGATAGAATAGGACCAGAACTTTACTATTATACCACTCAAGTTAGCGTCCAAACTTAGGTTTGGGAAATATGGGTGATTAAAGTAGTGACTATGCGGTGTACGAAAATCGACCCATCTAAGATTGACAAAAATATAAAATAAAAACGGGTGTGTTAACATTACGTATACATAGGGTAATAGAATAGGACCAGAACTTTAGTATTATACCACTCAAGTAACCATCCAAACTATGGGTAATATGGGTGATTAAAGTAGTCACTATGCGATTTACGAAAAGCGACACATCTATGTTTGACATGAAATATAATAGAAAAACGGAAAAATGGAACATTACGTATACATAGGGCGATAAAATAAGACCAGAAAATTAGTATTATAAAACTCAAGTTACCGTCAAAACTTAGGTTTGGGAAATATAGGTGATTAAAGTAGTCACTAAGCGATGTACGGACAGCGATCCATCTAAGTTTGACATAAAATATAATAGAAAACCGGAAGTGTAGACACATTACGTATACATAGGGCAATAAAATAAGACCAGAAAATTAGTATTATACCAATCAAGTTACCGTCAAAACTTAGGTTTGGGAAATATGGGTGATTAAAGTAGTTACTATGCGATGTACGGACAACGATCCATCTAAGTTTGACATGAACTATAAAAGAAAAACGGTAGTGTGGCAACATGACGTATACATAGGGTGATAGAATAGGACAGGCACCTTAGTATTATACCACTCAAGTTATCTTCAAAACTTAGGTTTGGGAAATATAGGTAATTAAAGTAGTCACTAAGCGATGTACGGACAGCTTAGTTTGACGTAAATTATAATAGAAAAACGGAAGTGTGGACACATTACGTATACAAAGGGCGATAAAATAAGACCAGAAAATTAGTATTATACCACTCAAGTTACCGTCAAAACTTAGGTTTGGGAAATATGGGTGATTAAAGTAGTCACTAAGCGTTGTATGGACAGCGATCCATCTAAGTTTGACATGAAATATAATAGAAAAACGGACGTGTGGACACATGACGTATACGTAGGGCGATAAAATAGGACCAGGAAATTAGTATTTTACCACTCAAGTTACCGTCAAAACTTAGGTTTGGGAATCATGGGTGATTAAAGCAGTCACTATGCGATGTACTGACAGCGATCCATCTAAATGTGACACGAAATATAATAGAATAACGGAAGTGTGGGAACAAGACGTATACATCGGGTGATAGAATATGACCAGGACTTTAGTATTATACCACTCAAGTTACCGTCTAAACTTAGGTTTGGGAAATATGGGTGATTAAAGTAGTCACTATGTGATGTACGGACAGCGATCCATCTAAGGTTGACATGAATTATAAAAGATAAACGGAAGTGTGGACACATGTAGTATACGTAGGGCGATAAAATAGGACCAGGACATTAATATTTTACCACTCAAGTTACCGTCAAAACTTAGGTTTGGGAATCATGGGTGATTAAAGCAGTCACTATGCGATGTACTGACAGCGATCCATCTAAATGTGACACGAAATATAATAGAAAAACGGAAGTGTGGGAACAAGACGTATACATCGGGTGATAGAATAGGACCAGGACATTAATATTATACCACTCAAGTTACCGTAAAACTTAGGTTTGGGAAATAAGGGTGATTAAAGTAGTCACTATGTGATGTACGGACAGCGATCCATCTAAGTTTGACATGAAATATAATAGAAAAACGGAAAAGTGGACGCTTTGACGTGTACATAGGGTGATAGAATAGGACCAGAACTTTAGTATATACCACTCAAGTAACCGTCAAAACTTAGGTTTGGGAAATATAGGTGATTAAAGTAGTCACTAAGCGATGTACTGTCAGCGATCCATCTAAGTTTGACATGAATTATAAACGAAAAACGGAAGTGTGACAACATGAGGTATAAATAGGGTGATGGAATACGACCAGAACCTTAGTATTATACCACTCAAGTTACCGTCAAAATTAGGTTTGGGAAATATGGGTGATTAAAGTAGTCACTATGTGATATACGGACAGCGATCCAACTAAGTTTGACATGAATTATAAAAGAAAAACGGAAGTGTGACAACATGAGGTATACATAGGGCGATAAAATAAGACCAGAAAATTAGTATTATACCACTCAAGTTACCGTCAAAACTTAGGTTTGGGAAATATGGGTGATTAAAGTAGTAACTATGTGATGTACGGACAGCGATCCATCTAAGTTTGACATGAAATATAATAGAAAAACGGAAAAGTGGACACTTTGACGTGTACATAGGGTGATAGAATAGGACCAGAACTTTAGTATTATACCACTCAAGTAACCGTCAAAACTTAGGTTTGGGAAATATAGGTGATTAAAGTAGTCACTATGCGATGTACGGACAGCGATACATCTAAGTTTGACATGAAATATAATAGAAAAACGGACGTGTGGACACATGACGTATACGTAGGGCGATAAAATAGGACCAGGACATTAGTATTTTACCACTCAAGTTACCGTCAAAACTTAGGTTTGGGAATCATGGGTGATTAAAGCAGTCACTATGCGATGTACTGACAGCGATCCATCTAAATGTGACACGAAATATAATAGAAAACCGGAAGTGTAGACACATTACGTATACATAGGGCAATAAAATAAGACCAGAAAATTAGTATTATACCAATCAAGTTACCGTCAAAACTTAGGTTTGGGAAATATGGGTGATTAAAGTAGTTACTATGCGATGTACGGACAACGATCCATCTAAGTTTGACATGAACTATAAAAGAAAAACGGTAGTGTGGCAACATGACGTATACATAGGGTGATAGAATAGGACAGGCACCTTAGTATTATACCACTCAAGTTATCTTCAAAACTTAGGTTTGGGAAATATAGGTGATTAAAGTAGTCACTAAGCGATGTACGGACAGCTTAGTTTGACGTAAATTATAATAGAAAAACGGAAGTGTGGACACATTACGTATACATAGGGCGATAAAATAAGACCAGAAAATTAGTATTATACCACTCAAGTTACCGTCAAAACTTAGGTTTGGGAAATATGGGTGATTAAAGTAGTCACTAAGCGTTGTATGGACAGCGATCCATCTAAGTTTGACATGAAATATAATAGAAAAACGGACGTGTGGACACATGACGTATACGTAGGGCGATAAAATAGGACCAGGACATTAGTATTTTACCACTCAAGTTACCGTCAAAACTTAGGTTTGGGAATCATGGGTGATTAAAGCAGTCACTATGCGATGTACTGACAGCGATCCATCTAAATGTGACACGAAATATAATAGAATAACGGAAGTGTGGGAACAAGACGTATACATCGGGTGATAGAATAGGACCAGGACTTTAGTATTATACCACTCAAGTTACCGTCTAAAGTTAGGTTTGGGAAATATGGGTGATTAAAGTAGTCACTATGTGATGTACGGACAGCGATCCATCTAAGGTTGACATGAATTATAAAAGATAAACGGAAGTGTGGACACATGTAGTATACGTAGGGCGATAAAATAGGACCAGGACATTAATATTTTACCACTCAAGTTACCGTCAAAACTTAGGTTTGGGAATCATGGGTGATTAAAGCAGTCACTATGCGATGTACTGACAGCGATCCATCTAAATGTGACACGAAATATAATAGAAAAACGGAAGTGTGGGAACAAGACGTATACATCGGGTGATAGAATAGGACCAGGACATTAATATTATACCGATCAAGTTACCGTAAAACTTAGGTTTGGGAAATAAGGGTGATTAAAGTAGTCACTATGTGATGTACGGACAGCGATCCATCTAAGTTTGACATGAAATATAATAGAAAAACGGAAAAGTGGACGCTTTGACGTGTACATAGGGTGATAGAATAGGACCAGAACTTTAGTATATACCACTCAAGTAACCGTCAAAACTTAGGTTTGGGAAATATAGGTGATTAAAGTAGTCACTAAGCGATGTACTGTCAGCGATCCATCTAAGTTTGACATGAATTATAAACGAAAAACGGAAGTGTGACAACATGAGGTATAAATAGGGTGATGGAATACGACCAGAACCTTAGTATTATACCACTCAAGTTACCGTCAAAATTAGGTTTGGGAAATATGGGTGATTAAAGTAGTCACTATGTGATATACGGACAGCGATCCAACTAAGTTTGACATGAATTATAAAAGAAAAACGGAAGTGTGACAACATGAGGTATACATAGGGCGATAAAATAAGACCAGAAAATTAGTATTATACCACTCAAGTTACCGTCAAAACTTAGGTTTGGGAAATATGGGTGATTAAAGTAGTAACTATGTGATGTACGGACAGCGATCCATCTAAGTTTGACATGAAATATAATAGAAAAACGGAAAAGTGGACACTTTGACGTGTACATAGGGTGATAGAATAGGACCAGAACTTTAGTATTATACAACTCAAGTAACCGTCAAAACTTAGGTTTGGGAAATATAGGTGATTAAAGTAGTCACTATGCGATGTACGGACAGCGATCCATCTAAGTTTGACATGAAATATAAAAGAAAAACGGAAGTGTGACAACATGAGGTTTACATAGGTTGATGCAATAGGACCAGAACTTTAGTATTATACCACTCATGTAACCGTCAAAACTTAGGTTTGGGAAATGTGGGTTATTAAAATAGTCGATAAGCGATGTGCGGACAACGATCGGTCTAAAGATTGACAGGAAATATAAAAGAGAAACGGAAGTATGGCAACATGACGTAAACATAGGGTGATAGTATAGGACCAGAACTTTATTATTATACCACTCAAGTTACCGTCAAAACTTAGGTTTGGGAAATATGGGTGATTAAAGTAGTCACTATGTGATATACGGACAGCGATCCAACTAAGTTTTGACATGAATTATAAAAGAAAAACGGAAGTGTGACAACATGAGGTATACATAGGGCGATAAAATAAGACCAGAAAATTAGTATTTTACCACTCAAGTTACCGTCAAAACTTAGGTTTGGGAATCATGGGTGATTAAAGCAGTCACTATGCGATGTCCTGACAGCGATCCATCTAAATGTGACACGAAATATAATAGAAAAAGGGAAGTGTGGAAACAAGACGTATACATCGGGTGATAGAATAGGACCAGGACTTTAGTATTATACCACTCAAGTTACCGTCAAAACTTAGGTTTGGGAAATATGGGTGATTATAGTAGTCACTATGTGATATACGGACAACGATCCAACTAAGTTTGACATGAATTATAAAACAAAAACGGAAGTGTGACATTATGAAGTATACATAGTTTGATAGAATAGGACCAGAACTTTAGTATTATACCACTCTAGTAACCGTCAAAACTTAGGTTTGGGAAATGTGGGTTATTAAAATAGTCGATAAGCTATGTGCGGACAACGATCGGTCTAAGATTGACAGGAAATATAAAAGAGAAACGGAAGTATGGCAACATGACGTATACATAGGGTGATATTATAGGACCAGTACTTTATTATTATACCACTCAAGTTACCGTCAAAACGTAGGTTTGGGAAATATGGGTGATTAAAGTAGTCACTATGTGATATACGGACAGCGAACCAACTAAGTTTGACATGAATTATAATAGAAAAACGAAAGTGTGGACACATTACGTATACATAGGGCGATAAAATAAGAACAGAAAATTAGTATTATACCACTCAAGTTACCGTCAAAACTTAGGTTTGGGAAATATGGGTGATTAAAGTAGTAACTATGTGATGTACGGACAGCGATCCATCTAAGTTTGACATGAAATATAATAGAAAAACGGAAAAGTGGACACTTTGACGTGTACATAGGGTGATAGAATAGGACCAGAACTTTAGTATTATACCACTCAAGTAACCGTCAAAACTTAGGTTTGGGAAATATAGGTGATTAAAGTAGTCACTATGCGATGTACGGACAGCGATACATCTAAGTTTGACATGAAATATAATAGAAAAACGGACGTGTGGACACATGACGTATACGTAGGGCGATAAAATAGGACCAGGACGTTAGTATTTTACCACTCAAGTTACCGTCAAAACTTAGGTTTGGGAATCATGGGTGATTAAAGCAGTCACTATGCGATGTACTGACAGCGATCCATCTAAATGTGACACGAAATATAATAGAAAACCGGAAGTGTAGACACATTACGTATACATAGGGCAATAAAATAAGACCAGAAAATTAGTATTATACCAATCAAGTTACCGTCAAAACTTAGGTTTGGGAAATATGGGTGATTAAAGTAGTTACTATGCGATGTACGGACAACGATCCATCTAAGTTTGACATGAACTATAAAAGAAAAACGGTAGTGTGGCAACATGACGTATACATAGGGTGATAGAATAGGACAGGCACCTTAGTATTATACCACTCAAGTTATCTTCAAAACTTAGGTTTGGGAAATATAGGTGATTAAAGTAGTCACTAAGCGATGTACGGACAGCTTAGTTTGACGTAAATTATAATAGAAAAACGGAAGTGTGGACACATTACGTATACATAGGGCGATAAAATAAGACCAGAAAATTAGTATTATACCACTCAAGTTACCGTCAAAACTTAGGTTTGGGAAATATGGGTGATTAAAGTAGTCACTAAGCGTTGTATGGACAGCGATCCATCTAAGTTTGACATGAAATATAATAGAAAAACGGACGTGTGGACACATGACGTATACGTAGGGCGATAAAATAGGACCAGGACATTAGTATTTTACCACTCAAGTTACCGTCAAAACTTAGGTTTGGGAATCATGGGTGATTAAAGCAGTCACTATGCGATGTACTGACAGCGATCCATCTAAATGTGACACGAAATATAATAGAATAACGGAAGTGTGGGAACAAGACGTATACATCGGGTGATAGAATAGGACCAGGACTTTAGTATTATACCACTCAAGTTACCGTCTAAAGTTAGGTTTGGGAAATATGGGTGATTAAAGTAGTCACTATGTGATGTACGGACAGCGATCCATCTAAGGTTGACATGAATTATAAAAGATAAACGGAAGTGTGGACACATGTAGTATACGTAGGGCGATAAAATAGGACCAGGACATTAATATTTTACCACTCAAGTTACCGTCAAAACTTAGGTTTGGGAATCATGGGTGATTAAAGCAGTCACTATGCGATGTACTGACAGCGATCCATCTAAATGTGACACGAAATATAATAGAAAAACGGAAGTGTGGGAACAAGACGTATACATCGGGTGATAGAATAGGACCAGGACATTAATATTATACCGATCAAGTTACCGTAAAACTTAGGTTTGGGAAATAAGGGTGATTAAAGTAGTCACTATGTGATGTACGGACAGCGATCCATCTAAGTTTGACATGAAATATAATAGAAAAACGGAAAAGTGGACGCTTTGACGTGTACATAGGGTGATAGAATAGGACCAGAACTTTAGTATATACCACTCAAGTAACCGTCAAAACTTAGGTTTGGGAAATATAGGTGATTAAAGTAGTCACTAAGCGATGTACTGTCAGCGATCCATCTAAGTTTGACATGAATTATAAACGAAAAATGGAAGTGTGACAACATGAGGTATAAATAGGGTGATGGAATACGACCAGAACCTTAGTATTATACCACTCAAGTTACCGTCAAAATTAGGTTTGGGAAATATGGGTGATTAAAGTAGTCACTATGTGATATACGGACAGCGATCCAACTAAGTTTGACATGAATTATAAAAGAAAAACGGAAGTGTGACAACATGAGGTATACATAGGGCGATAAAATAAGACCAGAAAATTAGTATTATACCACTCAAGTTACCGTCAAAACTTAGGTTTGGGAAATATGGGTGATTAAAGTAGTAACTATGTGATGTACGGACAGCGATCCATCTAAGTTTGACATGAAATATAATAGAAAAACGGAAAAGTGGACACTTTGACGTGTACATAGGGTGATAGAATAGGACCAGAACTTTAGTATTATACCACTCAAGTAACCGTCAAAACTTAGGTTTGGGAAATATAGGTGATTAAAATAGTCGATAAGCGATGTGCGGACAACGATCGGTCTAAAGATTGACAGGAAATATAAAAGAGAAACGGAAGTATGGCAACATGACGTAAACATAGGGTGATAGTATAGGACCAGAACTTTATTATTATACCACTCAAGTTACCGTCAAAACTTAGGTTTGGGAAATATGGGTGATTAAAGTAGTCACTATGTGATATACGGACAGCGATCCAACTAAGTTTTGACATGAATTATAAAAGAAAAACGGAAGTGTGACAACATGAGGTATACATAGGGCGATAAAATAAGACCAGAAAATTAGTATTTTACCACTCAAGTTACCGTCAAAACTTAGGTTTGGGAATCATGGGTGATTAAAGCAGTCACTATGCGATGTACTGACAGCGATCCATCTAAATGTGACACGAAATATAATAGAAAAAGGGAAGTGTGGAAACAAGACGTATACATCGGGTGATAGAATAGGACCAGGACTTTAGTATTATACCACTCAAGTTACCGTCAAAACTTAGGTTTGGGAAATATGGGTGATTATAGTAGTCACTATGTGATATACGGACAACGATCCAACTAAGTTTGACATGAATTATAAAACAAAAACGGAAGTGTGACAACATGAAGTATACATAGTTTGATAGAATAGGACCAGAACTTTAGTATTATACCACTCTAGTAACCGTCAAAACTTAGGTTTGGGAAATGTGGGTTATTAAAATAGTCGATAAGCTATGTGCGGACAACGATCGGTCTAAGATTGACAGGAAATATAAAAGAGAAACGGAAGTATGGCAACATGACGTATACATAGGGTGATATTATAGGACCAGTACTTTATTATTATACCACTCAAGTTACCGTCAAAACGTAGGTTTGGGAAATATGGGTGATTAAAGTAGTCACTATGTGATATACGGACAGCGAACCAACTAAGTTTGACATGAATTATAATAGAAAAACGAAAGTGTGGACACATTACGTATACATAGGGCGATAAAATAAGAACAGAAAATTAGTATTATACCACTCAAGTTACTGTCAAAACTTAGGTTTGGGAAATATGGGTGATTAAAGTAGTCACTATGCAATGTACGGACAGCGATCCATCTAAGTTTGACATGAACTATAAAAGAAAAACGGAAGTGTGGCAACATGAGGTATACATAGGATGATATAATAGGACAAGGACTTTAGTATTATACTACTCAAGTTACCGTCAAAACTTAGGTTTGGGAAATGTGGGTTATTAAAATAGTCGATAAGCGATGTGCGGACAACGATCGGTCTAAGATTGACAGGAAATATAATAGAGAAACGGAAGTGTGGCAACATGACGTATACATAGGGTGATAGTATAGGAACAGATCTTTAGTATTATACCACTCAAGTTACCGTCAAAACTTAGGTTTGGGAATTAAGGGTGATTAAAGTAGTCACTATGTGATGTACGGACAGCGATCCATCTAAGGTTGACATGAATTATAAAAGAAAAATGGAAGTGTGATAACATGAGGTATACATAGGGTGATGGAATACGACCAGAACTTTAGTATTATACCACTCAAGTTACCGTAAAAACTTAGGTTTGGGAAATATAGGTGATTAAAGTAGTCACTAAGCGATGTACGGACAGCGATCCATCTAATTTTGACATGAAATTGTGAGGACTCAACCGTATTCGTGATTTGTTTTCCAATTATTGATACTCGCAAATGATTCGTGAGCGTCGCCAACACCTTAAACAATTTTGTTCCGGAGCTCAGCTACTCTGAGTTCGTCCAAGGTTCATTCGTGACGGTTATCCAACGATACTATAGTCGGTACGTCGAGACCGTAATAGGCGATACGCAAGACCAACATCGACAATTGACCAAAAAATCTTAATACTAAACTAAACAGTAAACATGGTCAAAATAAAGAGAGGATTACCTTAAATATATCGAAGTGTAGGTTCCGCGGACCGGGCCTCGCCTCGCGCGAAATCAGGCGTCATACGTGAGTAGAACGGCTAAACGGGATTTGAGCGGTATGACTACACGCTCTATGAGGGGCTACCGGTTGGCTTTGTTTACATCCAGCTTGCAACGTAAGTACGAACAGATTAGACGGCTTCTAATGTCTGGATAAGTTTTAAAAAAATACATTAATGTAAGCGTCCCGTTATTATAAGATTTAAACCCCGATCAAGGCTCCTGGCTAGATACTAGAATTTAATCGAACATAATGAAGCAATTGACTTGTCAACATAACAAAATAATCAATCAAGAGGGTCTAAATCTTTAATTTTGAAAGGATATTGGGCCTCGTAATTTACCGAAGTTAATGCATGCTGAAGGCAATTTGCAAGACAATAAATCTAATAATTTTACACATTTATCGTGCACCTAACAGGAACGGTCGTGCATCGTTGCACGTGCGAAAATAAAGTTGATTACGTGCTCTACAAAAATGGTAACAAAAACAAGCTCAAAAATAAATTGCAACAATTCCTACAATACTCGGAAATAGCCCACGCGGCCAAAATAATCAATTATAACAATCACGACAATCGAAACTTACGTGTTCTCGGGTCGACACCACGAGTCATAGAACGTAGGTCCGTATAGCTTTGCGGCGCGCCGGGGACTGACTTGCCTCTGGGGCCGTCAAGCCGGCTCCGGGGTGGGGAGGCAGGCGACGTCAGCGCGGCCAGTCTAGTGCGGCGGACGCTGGAAGCTGTTTGCATGCCCGGCGTACTGTTCGACCATCGTGACAAAAGCGAACTCCGCAAACATAAAATCGCCTCTCGCGTAAATAATGGATAGGGTGAATGACTAGCAAATAAAATTGTTACTGGTAGAATTTTGGGCCGTTACAAAATATAATAGAAAAACGGAAAAGTGGACACATTACTATACATAGGGCGATAAAATAAGACCAGAAAATTAGTATTATACCACTCAAGTTACCGTCATAACTTAGGTTTGGGAATCATGGGTGATTAAAGTAGTCACTATGCGATGTACTGACAGCGATCCGTCTAAGTTTGACATGAAATATAAAATAAAAACGGAAGTGTGTCAACATTACGTATACATAGGGTGATAGAAAAGGACCAGAACGTTAGTATTATACCACTTAAGTTACCGCCCAAACTTAGGTTTGGGAAATATGGGTGATTAAAGTAGTCACTATGCGATGTACGAAAAGCGACCCATGAAATATAATAGAAAAACGGAAGTGTGGCAACATGACGTATACATAGGGTGATAAAATAAGACCAGAAAATTAGTATTATACCATTCAAGTTACTGTCAAAACTTAGGTTTGGGAAATATGGGTGATTAAAGTAGTTACTATGCGATTTACGGACAACGATCCATCTAAGTTTGACATGAACTATAAAAGAAAAACGGTAGTGTGGCAATATGACGTATACATAGGGTGATAGAATAGGACAAGCACCTTAGTATTATACCACTCAAGTTATCTTCAAAACTTAGGTTTGGGAAATATAGGTGATTAAAGTAGTCACTAAGCGATGTACGGACAGCGATCCATCTAAGTTTGACGTAAATTATAATAGAAAAACGGAAGTGTGGACACATTACGTATACATAGGGCGATGAAATAAGACCAGAAAATTAGTATTATACCGCTCAAGTTACCGTCAAAACTTAGGTTTGGGAGATATGGGTGATAAAAGTAGTCACTATGCGATGTACGGACAGCGATCCATCTAAGTTTGACATGAAATTTAATAGAAAAACGGAAGTGTGGACACATGACGTATACGTAGGGCGAAAAAATAGGACCAGGACATTAGTATTTTACCACTCAAGTTACCTTCAAAACTTAGGTTTGGGATTCATGGGTGATAAAAGCAGTCACTATGCGATGTACTGACAGCGATCCATCTAAATGTGACACGAAATATAATAGAAAAACGGAAGTGTGGGAACAACACGTATACATCGGGTGATAGAATAGGACCAGGACTTTAGTATTATACCACTCAAGTTACCGTAAAAACTTAGGTTTGGGAAATAAGGGTGATTAAAGTAGTCACTATGTGATGTACGGACAGCGATCCATCTAAGTTTGACATGAAATATAATAGAAAAACGGAAAAGTGGACACTTTGACGTGTACATAAGGTGATAGAATAGGACCAGAACTTTAGTATTATACCACTCAAGTAACCGTCAAAACTTAGGTTTGGAAATATAGGTGATTAAAGTAGTCACTAAGCGATGTACTGTCAGCGATCCATCTAAGTTTGATATGAATTATAAACGAAAAAGGGAAGGTTGACAACATGAGGTATAAAAAGGGTGATGGAGTACGACCAGAACCTTAGTATTATACCACTCAAGTTACCGTCAAAACGTAGGTTTGGGAAATATAGGTGATTAAAGTAGTCACTATGCGATGTACGGACAGCGATCCATCTAAGTTTGACATGAAATATAAAAGAAAAACGGAAGTGTGACAACATGAGGTATACATAGGTTGATACAATAGGACCAGAACTTTAGTATTATACCACTCATGTAACCGTCAAAACTTAGGTTTGGGAAATGTGGGTTATTAAAATAGTCGATAAGCGATGTGCGGACAACGATCGGTCTAAAGATTGACAGGAAATATAAAAGAGAAACGGAAGTGTGGCAACATGACGTAAACATAGGGTGATAGTATAGGACCAGAACTTTATTATTATACCACTCAAGTTACCGTCAAAACTTAGGTTTGGGAAATATGGGTAATTAAAGTAGTCACTATGTGATATACGGACAGCGATCCAACTAAGTTTGACATGAATTATAAAAGAAAAACGGAAGTGTGACAACATGAGGTATACATAGGGCGATAAAATAAGACCAGAAAATTAGTATTTTACCACTCAAGTTACCGTCAAAACGTAGGTTTGGGAAATATAGGGGATTAAAGTAGTCACTATGCGATGTACGGACAGCGATTCATCTAAATGTGACACGAAATATAATAGAAAAACGGAAGTTTGGGCACAAGACGTATACATAGGGTGATATTATAGGACCAGTACTTTATTATTATACCACTCAAGTTACCGTCAAAACTTAGGTTTGGGAAATGAGGGTTATTAAAATAGTCGATAAGCGATGTGCGGACAACGATCGGTCTAAGATTGACAGGAAATATAAAAGAGAAACGGAAGTGTGGCAACATGACGTATACATAGGGTGATAGTATAGGAACAGAACTTTAGTATTATACCACTCAAGTTACCGTCAAAACTTAGGTTTGGGAAATATGGGTGATAAAAGTAGTCACTATGCGATGTACGGACAGCGATCCATCTAATGTTGACACGAACAATAAAATAAAAACGGACGTGTGTCAACATTACGTATACATAGGGTGATAGAATAGGACCAGAACTTTAGTATTATACCATTCAAGTTACCATAAAAACTTAGGTTTGGGAATCATGGGTGATTAAATTAGTCACTATGCGATGTACTGACAGCAATCCGTCTAAGTTTGACATAAAATATAAAATAAAAACGGGTGTGTTAACATTACGTATACATAGGGTAATAGAATAGGACCAGAACTTTAGTATTATACCACTCAAGTAACCATCCAAACTATGGGTAATATGGGTGATTAAAGTAGTCACTATGCGATGTACGAAAAGCGACACATCTATTTTTGACATGAAATATAATAGAAAAACGGAAGTGTGGCAACATGACGTATACAAAGGATGATAGAATAGGACCAGGACCTTAGTATTATACCACTCAAGTTATTGTGAAAACTTAGGTTTGCGAAATATAGGTGATTAAAGTAGTCACTAAGCGATGTACGGACAGCGATCCATCTAAGTTTGACATGAAATATAATGAAAAACGGAAAAGTGGATACATTACGTATACATAGGGCGATAAAATAAGACCAGAAAATTAGTATTATACCACTCAAGTTACCGTCAAAACTTAGGTTTGGGAAATATAGGTGATTAAAGTAGTCACTAAGCGATGTACGGACACCGATCCATCTAAGTTTGACATAAAAAATAATAGAAAACCGGAAGTGTGGACACATTACGTATACATAGGGCAATAAATTAAGACCAGAAAATTAGTATTATACCAATCAAGTTACCGTCAAAACTTAGGTTTGGGAAATATGGGTGATTAAAATAGTTACTATGCGATGTACGGACAGCGATCCATCTAAGTTTGACGTAAATTATAATAGAAAAACGGAAGTGTAAACACATTACGTATACATAGGGCGATAAAATAGGACCAGGACATTAGTATTTTACCACTCAAGTTACCGTCAAAACTTAGGTTTGGGAATCATGGGTGAATAAAGCAGTCACTATGCGATGTACTGACAGCAATCCATCTAAATTTGACACGAAATATAATAGAAAAACGGAAGTGTGGGAACAAGACGTATACATCCGGTGATAGAATAGGACCAGGACTTTAGTATTATACCACTCAAGTTACCGTAAAAACTTAGGTTTGGGAAATAAGGGTGATTAAAGTAGTCACTATGTGATGTACGGACAGCGATCCATCTAAGTTTGACATGAAATATAATAGAAAAACGGAAAAGTGGACACTTTGACGTGTACATAGGGTGATAGAATAGGACCAGAACTTTAGTATTATACCACTCAAGTAACCGTCAAATCTTAGGTTTGGGAAATATAGGTGATTAAAGTAGTCACTAAGCGATGTACTGTCAGCGATCCATCTAAGTTTGACATGAAATATAAAAGAAAAACGGAAGTGTGACAAGATGAGGTATACATAGGTTGATACAATAGGACCAGAACTTTAGTATTATACCACTCATGTAACCGTCAAAACTTAGGTTTGGGAAATGTGGTTTATTAAAATAGTCGATAAGCGATGTGCGGACAACGATCGGTCTAAAGATTGACAGGAAATATAAAAGAGAAACGGAAGTGTGGCAACATGACGTAAACATAGGGTGATAGTATAGGACCAGAACGTTATTATTATACCACTCAAGTTACCGTCAAAACTTAGGTTTGGGAAATATGGGTGATTAAAGTAGTCACTATGTGATATACGGACAGCGATCCAACTAAGTTTGACATGAATTATAAAAGAAAAACGGAAGTATGACAACATGAGTTATACATAGGGCGATAAAATAAGACCAGAAAATTAGTATTTTACCACTCAAGTTACCGTCAAAACTTAGGTTTGGGAATCATGGGTGATTAAAGCAGTCACTATGCGATGTACTGACAGCGATCCATCTAAATGTAACACGAAATATAATAGAAAAAGGGAAGTGTGGAAACAAGACGTATACATCGGGTGATAGAATAGGACCAGGACTTTAGTATTATACCACTCAAGTTACCGTCAAAACTTAGGTTTTGGGAAATATGGGTGATTATAGTAGTCACCATGTGATTTACGGACAACGATCCAACTAAGTTTGACATGAATTATAAAAAAAAACGGAAGTGTGACAACATGAGGTATACATAGTTTGATAGAATAGGACCAGAACTTTAGTATTATACCACTCTAGTAACCGTCAAAACTTAGGTTTGGGAAATGTGGGTTATTAAAATAGTCGATAAGCGATGTGCGGACAACGATCGGTCTAAGATTGACAGGAAATATAATAGAGAAACGGAAGTGTGGCAACATGACGTATACATAGGGTGATAGTATAGGAACAGATCTTTAGTATTATACCACTCAAGTTACCGTCAAAACTTAGGTCTGGCAATTATGGGTGATTAAAGTAGTCACTATGTGATGTACGGACAGCGATCCATCTAAGGTTGACATGAATTATAAAAGAAAAACGGAAGTGTGATAACATGAGGTATACATAGGGTGATGGAATACGACCAGAACTTTAGTATTATACCACTCAAGTTACCGTCAAAACTTAGGTTTGGGAAATATAGGTGATTAAAGTAGTCACTAAGCGATGTACGGACAGCGATCCATCTAAGTTTGACGTAAAATATAATAGAAAAACGGAAGTGTGGACACATTACGTATACATAGGGCGATGAAATAAGACCAGAAAATTAGTATTATACCGCTCAAGTTACCGTCAAAACTTAGGTTTGAGAGATATGGGTGATAAAAGTAGTCACTATGCGATGTACGGACAGCGATCCATCTAAGTTTGACATGAAATTCAATAGAAAAACGGAAGTGTGGACACATGACGTATACGTAGGGCGATAAAATAGGACCAGGACATTAGTATTATACCACTCAAGTTACCGTCAAAACCTAGGTTTGGGAATCATGGGTGATTAAAGCAGTCACTATGCGATGTACTGACAGCGATCCATTTAAATGTGACACGAAATATAATAGAAAAACGGAAGTGTGGCAACAAGACGTATACATCGGGTGATAGAATAGGACCAGGACTTAAGTATCATACCACTCAAGTTACCGTAAAAACTTAGGTTTGGGAAATAAGGGTGATTAAAGTAGTCACTATGTGATGTACGGACAGCGATCCATCTAAGTTTGACATGAAATATAATAGAAAAACGGAAAAGTGGACACTTTGACGTGTACATAAGGTGATAGAATAGGACCAGAACTTTAGTATTATACCACTCAAGTAACCGTCAAAACTTAGTTTTGGGAAATATAGGTGATTAAAGTAGTCACTAAGCGATGTACTGTCAGCGATCCATCTAAGTTTGACATGAATTATAAACGAAAAACGGAAGTGTGACAACATGAGGTATACATAGGTTGATACAATAGGACCAGAACTTTAGTATTATACCACTCTAGTAACCGTCAAAACTTAGGTTTGGGAAATGTGGGTTATTAAAATAGTCGATAAGCGATGTGCGGACAACGATCGGTCTAAGATTGACAGGAAATATAAAAGAGAAACGGAAGTATGGCAACATGACGTATACATAGGGTGATATTATAGGACCAGAACTTTATTATTATACCACTCAAGTTACCGTCAAAACTTAGGTTTGGGAAATATGGGTGATTAAAGTATTCACTATGTGATATACGGACAGCGATCCAACTAAGTTTGACATGAATTATAATAGAAAAACGAAAGTGTGGACACATTACGTATACATAGGGCGATAAAATAAGAACAGAAAATTAGTATTATACCACTCAAGTTACTGTCAAAACTTAGGTTAGGGAAATATTGGTGATTAAAGTAGTCACTATGCAATGTACGGACAGCGATCCATCTAAGTTTGACATGAACTATAAAAGAAAAACGGAAGTGTGGCAACATGAGGTATACATAGGATGATATAATAGGACAAGGACCCTAGTATTATACCACTCAAGTTACCGTCAAAACTTAGGTTTGGGAAATGTGGGTTATTAAAATAGTCGATAAGCGATGTGCGGACAAAGATTGGTCTAAGAGTGACAGGAAATATAATAGAGAAACGGAAGTGTGGCAACATGACGTATACATAGGGTGATAGTATAGGAACAGATCTTTAGTATTATACCACTCAAGTTAACGTAAAAACTTAGGTTTGGGAATAATGGGTGATTAAAGTAGTCACTATGTGATGTACGGACAGCGATCCATCTAAGGTTGACATGAATTATAAAAGAAAAACGGAAGTGGGGCAACATGAGGTATACATAGGATGATATAATAGGACAAGGACCTTAGTATTATACCACTCAAGTTACCGTCAAAACTTAGGTTTGGGAAATATAGGTGATTAAAGTAGTCACTAAGCGATGTACGGACAGCGATCCATCTAATTTTGACATGAAATATAATAGAAAAACGGAAAAGTGGACACATTACGTATACATAGGGCGATAAAATAAGACCAGAAAATTAGTATTATACCACTCAAGTTACCGTCATAACTTAGGTTTGGGAATCATGGGTGATAAAAATAGTCACTATGCGATGTACTGACAGCGATCCGTCTAAGTTTGACATGAAATATAAAATAAAAACGGAAGTGTGTCAACATTACGTATAATAGGGTTATAGAATAGGACCAGAACGTTAGTATTATACCACTTAAATTACCGCCCAAACTTAGGTTTGGGAATCATGGGTGATTAAAGCAGTCACTAAGCGATGTACTGACAGCGATCCATCTAAATGTGACACGAAATATAATAGAAAAACGGAAGTGTGGGAACAAGACGTATACATCAGGTGATAGAATAGGACCAGGACTTTAGTATTATACCACTTAAGTTACCGTAAAAACTTAGGTTTGGGAAATAAGGGTGATTAAAGTAGTCACTATGTGATGTACGGACAGCGATCCATCTAAGTTTGACATGAAATATAATAGAAAAACGGAAAAGTGGACACTTCGACGTGTACATAGGGTGATAGAATAGGACCAGAACTTTAGTATTATACCACTCAAGTAACCGTCAAAACTTAGGTTTGGGAAATATAGGTGATTAAAGTAGTCACTAAGCGATGTACTGTCAGCGATCCATCTAAGTTTGACATGAATTATAAACGAAAAACGGAAGTGTGACAACATGAGGTATAAATAGGGTGATATAATACGACCAGAACCTTAGTATTATACCACTCAAGTTACCGTCAAAACTTAGGTTTGGGAAATATAGGTGATTAAAGTAGTCACTATGCGATGTACGGACAGCGATCCATCTAATTTTGACATGAAATATAAAAGAAAAACGGAAGTGTGACAACATGAGGTATACATAGGTTGATACAATAGGACCAGAACTTTAGTATTATACCACTCAAGTTACCGTCAAAACTTAGGTTTGGGAAATATGGGTGATTAAAGTAGTCACTAAGCGATGTACGGACAGCAATCCATCTAATTTTGACATGAAATATAATAGAAAAACGGAAAAGTGGACACATTACGGATACATAGGGCGATAAAATAAGACCAGAAAATTAGTATTATACCACTCAAGTTACGGTCAAAACTTAGGTTTGGGAGATATGGGTGATAAAAGTAGTCACTATGCGATGTACTGACAGCGATCCGTCTAAGTTTGACATGAAATATAAAATAAAAACGGGAGTGTGACAATATGAGGTATACATAGGGTGATGGAATACGACCAGAACCTTAGTATTGTACCACACAAGTTACCGTCAAACTTAGGTTTGGGAAATATAGGTGATTAAAGTAGTCACTATGCGATGTACGGACAGCGATCCAACTTAGTTTTACATGAATTAAAAAAGAAAAACGGAAGTGTGACAACATGAGGTATACATAGGGCGATAAAATAAGACCAGAAAATTAGTATTTTACCACTCAAGTTACCGTCAAAACTTAGGTTTGGGAATCATGGGTGATTAAAGCAGTCACTATGCGATGTACTGACAGCGATCCATCTAAATGTGACACGAAATATAATAGAAAAACGGAAGTGTGGGAACAAGACGTATACATCGGGTGATAGAATAGGACCAGGACTTTAGTATTATACCACTCAAGTTACCGTCAAAACTTAGGTTTTGGAAATGTGGGTTATTAAAATAGTCGATAAGCGATGTGCGGACAACGATCGGTCTAAGAGTGACAGGAAATATAATAGAGAAACGGAAGTGTGGCAACATGACGTATACATAGGGTGATAGTATAGGAACAGATCTTTAGTATTATACCACTCAAGTTAACGTAAAAACTTAGGTTTGGGAATAATGGGTGATTAAAGTAGTCACTATGTGATGTACGGACAGCGATCCATCTAAGGTTGACATGAATTATAAAAGAAAAACGGAAGTGGGGCAACATGAGGTATACATAGGATGATATAATAGGACAAGGACCTTAGTATTATACCACTCAAGTTACCGTCAAAACTTAGGTCTGGGAAATATAGGTGATTAAAGTAGTCACTAAGCGATGTACGGACAGCGATCCATCTAATTTTGACATGAAATATAATAGAAAAACGGAAAAGTGGACACATTACGTATACATAGGGCGATAAAATAAGACCAGAAAATTAGTATTATACCACTCAAGTTACCGTCATAACTTAGGTTTGGGAATCATGGGTGATAAAAGTAGTCACTATGCGATGTACTGACAGCGATCCGTCTAAGTTTGACATGAAATATAAAATAAAAACGGAAGTGTGTCAACATTACGTATAATAGGGTTATAGAATAGGACCAGAACGTTAGTATTATACCACTTAAATTACCGCCCAAACTTAGGTTTGGGAATCATGGGTGATTAAAGCAGTCACTATGCGATGTACTGACAGCGATCCATCTAAATGTGACACGAAATATAATAGAAAAACGGAAGTGTGGGAACAAGACGTATACATCAGGTGATAGAATAGGACCAGGACTTTAGTATTATACCACTTAAGTTACCGTAAAAACTTAGGTTTGGGAAATAAGGGTGATTAAAGTAGTCACTATGTGATGTACGGACAGCGATCCATCTAAGTTTGACATGAAATATAATAGAAAAACGGAAAAGTGGACACTTCGACGTGTACATAGGGTGATAGAATAGGACCAGAACTTTAGTATTATACCACTCAAGTAACCGTCAAAACTTAGGTTTGGGAAATATAGGTGATTAAAGTAGTCACTAAGCGATGTACTGTCAGCGATCCATCTAAGTTTGACATGAATTATAAACGAAAAACGGAAGTGTGACAACATGAGGTATAAATAGGGTGATATAATACGACCAGAACCTTAGTATTATACCACTCAAGTTACCGTCAAAACTTAGGTTTGGGAAATATAGGTGATTAAAGTAGTCACTATGCGATGTACGGACAGCGATCCATCTAATTTTGACATGAAATATAAAAGAAAAACGGAAGTGTGACAACATGAGGTATACATAGGTTGATACAATAGGACCAGAACTTTAGTATTATACCACTCAAGTTACCGTCAAAACTTAGGTTTGGGAAATATGGGTGATTAAAGTAGTCACTAAGCGATGTACGGACAGCAATCCATCTAATTTTGACATGAAATATAATAGAAAAACGGAAAAGTGGACACATTACGGATACATAGGGCGATAAAATAAGACCAGAAAATTAGTATTATACCACTCAAGTTACGGTCAAAACTTAGGTTTGGGAGATATGGGTGATAAAAGTAGTCACTATGCGATGTACTGACAGCGATCCGTCTAAGTTTGACATGAAATATAAAATAAAAACGGGAGTGTGACAATATGAGGTATACATAGGGTGATGGAATACGACCAGAACCTTAGTATTGTACCACTCAAGTTACCGTCAAACTTAGGTTTGGGAAATATAGGTGATTAAAGTAGTCACTATGCGATGTACGGACAGCGATCCAACTTAGTTTTACATGAATTAAAAAAGAAAAACGGAAGTGTGACAACATGAGGTATACATAGGGCGATAAAATAAGACCAGAAAATTAGTATTTTACCACTCAAGTTACCGTCAAAACTTAGGTTTGGGAATCATGGGTGATTAAAGCAGTCACTATGCGATGTACTGACAGCGATCCATCTAAATGTGACACGAAATATAATAGAAAAACGGAAGTGTGGGAACAAGACGTATACATCGGGTGATAGAATAGGACCAGGACTTTAGTATTATACCAGTCAAGTTACCGTCAAAACTTAGGTTTTGGAAATGTGGGTTATTAAAATAGTCGATAAGCGATGTGCGGACAACGATCGGTCTAAGATTGACAGGAAATATAAAAGAGAAACGGAAGTGTGGAATCATGACGTATACATAGGGTGATAGTATAGGAACAGAACCTTAGTATTATACCACTCAAGTTACCGTCAAAACTTAGGTTTGGAAAATATGGGTGATTAAAGTCGTCACTATGTGACGTACGGACAGCGATCCATCTATTGTTGACATGAATTATAAAAGAAAAACGGAAGTGTGACAATATGAGGAATACATAGCGTGATGGAATACGACGAGAACTTTAGTATTATACCACTCAAGTTACCGTCAAAACTTAGGTTTGGGAAATATGGGTGATTAGAGTAGTCACTAAGCGATGTACGGACAGCAATCCATCTAATTTTTACATGAAATATAATAGAAAAACGGAAAAGTGGACACATTACGTATACATAGGGCGATACAATAAGACCAGAAAATTAGTATTATACCACTCAAGTTACCGTCAAAACTTAGGTTTGGGAGATATGGGTGATAAAAGTAGTCACTATGCGATGTACTGACAGCGATCCGTCTAAGTTTGACATGAAATATAAAATAAAAACGGGAGTGTGTCAACATTACGTATATATAGCGTGATAGAATAGGACCAGAACGTTAGTATTACACCACTTAAGTTACCGTCAAAACTTAGGTTTGGGAATCATGGGTGATTAAAGCAGTCACTATGCGATGTACTGACAGCGATCCATCTAAATGTGACACGAAATATAATAGAAAAACGGAAGTGTGGGAACAAGACGTATACATCGGGTGATAGAATAGGACCAGGACTTTAGTATTATACCACTCAAGTTACCGTCAAAACTTAGGTTTTGGAAATGTGGGTTATTAAAATAGTCGATAAGCGATGTGCGGACAACGATCGGTCTAAGAGTGACAGGAAATATAATAGAGAAACGGAAGTGTGGCAACATGACGTATACATAGGGTGATAGTATAGGAACAGATCTTTAGTATTATACCACTCAAGTTAACGTAAAAACTTAGGTTTGGGAATAATGGGTGATTAAAGTAGTCACTATGTGATGTACGGACAGCGATCCATCTAAGGTTGACATGAATTATAAAAGAAAAACGGAAGTGGGGCAACATGAGGTATACATAGGATGATATAATAGGACAAGGACCTTAGTATTATACCACTCAAGTTACCGTCAAAACTTAGGTCTGGGAAATATAGGTGATTAAAGTAGTCACTAAGCGATGTACGGACAGCGATCCATCTAATTTTGACATGAAATATAATAGAAAAACGGAAAAGTGGACACATTACGTATACATAGGGCGATAAAATAAGACCAGAAAATTAGTATTATACCACTCAAGTTACCGTCATAACTTAGGTTTGGGAATCATGGGTGATAAAAGTAGTCACTATGCGATGTACTGACAGCGATCCGTCTAAGTTTGACATGAAATATAAAATAAAAACGGAAGTGTGTCAACATTACGTATAATAGGGTTATAGAATAGGACCAGAACGTTAGTATTATACCACTTAAATTACCGCCCAAACTTAGGTTTGGGAATCATGGGTGATTAAAGCAGTCACTATGCGATGTACTGACAGCGATCCATCTAAATGTGACACGAAATATAATAGAAAAACGGAAGTGTGGGAACAAGACGTATACATCAGGTGATAGAATAGGACCAGGACTTTAGTATTATACCACTTAAGTTACCGTAAAAACTTAGGTTTGGGAAATAAGGGTGATTAAAGTAGTCACTATGTGATGTACGGACAGCGATCCATCTAAGTTTGACATGAAATATAATAGAAAAACGGAAAAGTGGACACTTCGACGTGTACATAGGGTGATAGAATAGGACCAGAACTTTAGTATTATACCACTCAAGTAACCGTCAAAACTTAGGTTTGGGAAATATAGGTGATTAAAGTAGTCACTAAGCGATGTACTGTCAGCGATCCATCTAAGTTTGACATGAATTATAAACGAAAAACGGAAGTGTGACAACATGAGGTATAAATAGGGTGATATAATACGACCAGAACCTTAGTATTATACCACTCAAGTTACCGTCAAAACTTAGGTTTGGGAAATATAGGTGATTAAAGTAGTCACTATGCGATGTACGGACAGCGATCCATCTAATTTTGACATGAAATATAAAAGAAAAACGGAAGTGTGACAACATGAGGTATACATAGGTTGATACAATAGGACCAGAACTTTAGTATTATACCACTCAAGTTACCGTCAAAACTTAGGTTTGGGAAATATGGGTGATTAAAGTAGTCACTAAGCGATGTACGGACAGCAATCCATCTAATTTTGACATGAAATATAATAGAAAAACGGAAAAGTGGACACATTACGGATACATAGGGCGATAAAATAAGACCAGAAAATTAGTATTATACCACTCAAGTTACGGTCAAAACTTAGGTTTGGGAGATATGGGTGATAAAAGTAGTCACTATGCGATGTACTGACAGCGATCCGTCTAAGTTTGACATGAAATATAAAATAAAAACGGGAGTGTGACAATATGAGGTATACATAGGGTGATGGAATACGACCAGAACCTTAGTATTGTACCACTCAAGTTACCGTCAAACTTAGGTTTGGGAAATATAGGTGATTAAAGTAGTCACTATGCGATGTACGGACAGCGATCCAACTTAGTTTTACATGAATTAAAAAAGAAAAACGGAAGTGTGACAACATGAGGTATACATAGGGCGATAAAATAAGACCAGAAAATTAGTATTTTACCACTCAAGTTACCGTCAAAACTTAGGTTTGGGAATCATGGGTGATTAAAGCAGTCACTATGCGATGTACTGACAGCGATCCATCTAAATGTGACACGAAATATAATAGAAAAACGGAAGTGTGGGAACAAGACGTATACATCGGGTGATAGAATAGGACCAGGACTTTAGTATTATACCACTCAAGTTACCGTCAAAACTTAGGTTTTGGAAATGTGGGTTATTAAAATAGTCGATAAGCGATGTGCGGACAACGATCGGTCTAAGATTGACAGGAAATATAAAAGAGAAACGGAAGTGTGGAATCATGACGTATACATAGGGTGATAGTATAGGAACAGAACCTTAGTATTATACCACTCAAGTTACCGTCAAAACTTAGGTTTGGAAAATATGGGTGATTAAAGTCGTCACTATGTGACGTACGGACAGCGATCCATCTATTGTTGACATGAATTATAAAAGAAAAACGGAAGTGTGACAATATGAGGAATACATAGCGTGATGGAATACGACGAGAACTTTAGTATTATACCACTCAAGTTACCGTCAAAACTTAGGTTTGGGAAATATGGGTGATTAGAGTAGTCACTAAGCGATGTACGGACAGCAATCCATCTAATTTTTACATGAAATATAATAGAAAAACGGAAAAGTGGACACATTACGTATACATAGGGCGATACAATAAGACCAGAAAATTAGTATTATACCACTCAAGTTACCGTCAAAACTTAGGTTTGGGAGATATGGGTGATAAAAGTAGTCACTATGCGATGTACTGACAGCGATCCGTCTAAGTTTGACATGAAATATAAAATAAAAACGGGAGTGTGTCAACATTACGTATATATAGCGTGATAGAATAGGACCAGAACGTTAGTATTACACCACTTAAGTTACCGTCAAAACTTAGGTTTGGGAATCATGGGTGATTAAAGTAGTCACTATGCGATGTACGAAAAGCGACCCATCTATGTTTTACATGAAATATAATAGAAAAATGGAAGTGTGGCAACATGACGTATACATAGGGTGATAGAATACGACCAAGACGTTAGTATTATACCACTCAAGTTATCTTCAAAACTTAGGATTGGGAAATATAGGTGATTAAAGTAGTCACTAAGCGATGTACGGACAGCGATCCATCTAATTTTGACATGAAATATAATAGAAAAACGGAAATGTGGACACATTACGTATACATAGGGCGATAAAATAAGACCAGAAAATTAGTATTATACCATTCAAGTTACCGTCATAACTTAGGTTTGGGAATCATGGGTGATTAAAGTAGTCACTATGCGATGTACTGACAGCGATCCATCTAAATGTGACACGAAATATAATAGAAAAACGGAAGTGTGGGAACAAGACGTATACATCAGGTGATAGAATAGGACCAGGACTTTAGTATTATACCACTTAAGTTACCGTAAAAACTTAGGTTTGGGAAATAAGGGTGATTAAAGTAGTCACTATGTGATGTACGGACAGCGATCCATCTAAGTATGACATGAAATATAATAGAAAAACGGAAAAGTGGACACATTACGTATACATAGGGCGATAAAATAAGACCAGAAAATTAGTATTATACCACTCAAGTTACCGTCATAACTTAGGTTTGGGAATCATGGGTGATTAAAGTAGTCACTATGCGATGTACTGACAGCGATCCGTCTAAGTTTGACATGAAATATAAAATAAAAACGGAAGTGTGTCAACATTACGTATAATAGGGTGATAGAATAGGACCAGAACGTTAGTATTATACCACTTAAATTACCGCCCAAACTTAGGTTTGGGAATCATGGGTGATTAAAGCAGTCACTATGCGATGTACTGACAGCGATCCATCTAAATGTGACACGAAATATAATAGAAAAACGGAAGTGTGGGAACAAGACGTATACATCAGGTGATAGAATAGGACCAGGACTTTAGTATTATACCACTTAAGTTACCGTAAAAACTTAGGTTTGGGAAATAAGGGTGATTAAAGTAGTCACTATGTGATGTACGGACAGCGATCCATCTAAGTTTGACATGAAATATAATAGAAAAACGGAAAAGTGGACACTTCGACGTGCACATAGGGTGATAGAATAGGACCAGAACTTTAGTATTATACCACTCAAGTAACCGTCAAAACTTAGGTTTGGGAGATATGGGTGATAAAAGTAGTCACTATGCGATGTACTGTCAGCGATCCATCTAAGTTTGACATGAATTATAAACGAAAAACGGAAGTGTGACAACATGAGGTATAAATAGGGTGATATAATACGACCAGAACCTTAGTATTATACCACTCAAGTTACCGTCAAAACTTAGGTTTGGGAAAAATAGGTGATTAAAGTAGTCACTATGCGATGTACGGACAGCGATCCAACTTAGTTTTACATGAATTAAAAAAGAAAAACGGAAGTGTGACAACATGAGGTATACATAGGGCGATAAAATAAGACCAGAAAATTAGTATTTTACCACTCAAGTTACCGTCAAAACTTAGGTTTGGGAATCATGGGTGATTAAAGCAGTCACTATGCGATGTACTGACAGCGATCCATCTAAATGTGACACGAAATATAATAGAAAAACGGAAGTGTGGGAACAAGACGTATACATCGGGTGATAGAATAGGACCAGGACTTTAGTATTATACCACTCAAGTTACCGTCAAAACTTAGGTTTTGGAAATGTGGGTTATTAAAATAGTCGATAAGCGATGTGCGGACAACGATCGGTCTAAGATTGACAGGAAATATAAAAGAGAAACGGAAGTGTGGAATCATGACGTATACATAGGGTGATAGTATAGGAACAGAACCTTAGTATTATACCACTCAAGTTACCGTCAAAACTTAGGTTTGGAAAATATGGGTGATTAAAGTCGTCACTATGTGACGTACGGACAGCGATCCATCTATTGTTGACATGAATTATAAAAGAAAAACGGAAGTGTGACAATATGAGGAATACATAGCGTGATGGAATACGACGAGAACTTTAGTATTATACCACTCAAGTTACCGTCAAAACTTAGGTTTGGGAAATATGGGTGATTAGAGTAGTCACTAAGCGATGTACGGACAGCAATCCATCTAATTTTTACATGAAATATAATAGAAAAACGGAAAAGTGGACACATTACGTATACATAGGGCGATACAATAAGACCAGAAAATTAGTATTATACCACTCAAGTTACCGTCAAAACTTAGGTTTGGGAGATATGGGTGATAAAAGTAGTCACTATGCGATGTACTGACAGCGATCCGTCTAAGTTTGACATGAAATATAAAATAAAAACGGGAGTGTGTCAACATTACGTATATATAGCGTGATAGAATAGGACCAGAACGTTAGTATTACACCACTTAAGTTACCGTCAAAACTTAGGTTTGGGAATCATGGGTGATTAAAGCAGTCACTATGCGATGTACTGACAGCGATCCATCTAAATGTGACACGAAATATAATAGAAAAACGGAAGTGTGGGAACAAGACGTATACATCGGGTGATAGAATAGGACCAGGACTTTAGTATTATACCACTCAAGTTACCGTCAAAACTTAGGTTTTGGAAATGTGGGTTATTAAAATAGTCGATAAGCGATGTGCGGACAACGATCGGTCTAAGAGTGACAGGAAATATAATAGAGAAACGGAAGTGTGGCAACATGACGTATACATAGGGTGATAGTATAGGAACAGATCTTTAGTATTATACCACTCAAGTTAACGTAAAAACTTAGGTTTGGGAATAATGGGTGATTAAAGTAGTCACTATGTGATGTACGGACAGCGATCCATCTAAGGTTGACATGAATTATAAAAGAAAAACGGAAGTGGGGCAACATGAGGTATACATAGGATGATATAATAGGACAAGGACCTTAGTATTATACCACTCAAGTTACCGTCAAAACTTAGGTCTGGGAAATATAGGTGATTAAAGTAGTCACTAAGCGATGTACGGACAGCGATCCATCTAATTTTGACATGAAATATAATAGAAAAACGGAAAAGTGGACACATTACGTATACATAGGGCGATAAAATAAGACCAGAAAATTAGTATTATACCACTCAAGTTACCGTCATAACTTAGGTTTGGGAATCATGGGTGATAAAAGTAGTCACTATGCGATGTACTGACAGCGATCCGTCTAAGTTTGACATGAAATATAAAATAAAAACGGAAGTGTGTCAACATTACGTATAATAGGGTTATAGAATAGGACCAGAACGTTAGTATTATACCACTTAAATTACCGCCCAAACTTAGGTTTGGGAATCATGGGTGATTAAAGCAGTCACTATGCGATGTACTGACAGCGATCCATCTAAATGTGACACGAAATATAATAGAAAAACGGAAGTGTGGGAACAAGACGTATACATCAGGTGATAGAATAGGACCAGGACTTTAGTATTATACCACTTAAGTTACCGTAAAAACTTAGGTTTGGGAAATAAGGGTGATTAAAGTAGTCACTATGTGATGTACGGACAGCGATCCATCTAAGTTTGACATGAAATATAATAGAAAAACGGAAAAGTGGACACTTCGACGTGTACATAGGGTGATAGAATAGGACCAGAACTTTAGTATTATACCACTCAAGTAACCGTCAAAACTTAGGTTTGGGAAATATAGGTGATTAAAGTAGTCACTAAGCGATGTACTGTCAGCGATCCATCTAAGTTTGACATGAATTATAAACGAAAAACGGAAGTGTGACAACATGAGGTATAAATAGGGTGATATAATACGACCAGAACCTTAGTATTATACCACTCAAGTTACCGTCAAAACTTAGGTTTGGGAAATATAGGTGATTAAAGTAGTCACTATGCGATGTACGGACAGCGATCCATCTAATTTTGACATGAAATATAAAAGAAAAACGGAAGTGTGACAACATGAGGTATACATAGGTTGATACAATAGGACCAGAACTTTAGTATTATACCACTCAAGTTACCGTCAAAACTTAGGTTTGGGAAATATGGGTGATTAAAGTAGTCACTAAGCGATGTACGGACAGCAATCCATCTAATTTTGACATGAAATATAATAGAAAAACGGAAAAGTGGACACATTACGGATACATAGGGCGATAAAATAAGACCAGAAAATTAGTATTATACCACTCAAGTTACGGTCAAAACTTAGGTTTGGGAGATATGGGTGATAAAAGTAGTCACTATGCGATGTACTGACAGCGATCCGTCTAAGTTTGACATGAAATATAAAATAAAAACGGGAGTGTGACAATATGAGGTATACATAGGGTGATGGAATACGACCAGAACCTTAGTATTGTACCACTCAAGTTACCGTCAAACTTAGGTTTGGGAAATATAGGTGATTAAAGTAGTCACTATGCGATGTACGGACAGCGATCCAACTTAGTTTTACATGAATTAAAAAAGAAAAACGGAAGTGTGACAACATGAGGTATACATAGGGCGATAAAATAAGACCAGAAAATTAGTATTTTACCACTCAAGTTACCGTCAAAACTTAGGTTTGGGAATCATGGGTGATTAAAGCAGTCACTATGCGATGTACTGACAGCGATCCATCTAAATGTGACACGAAATATAATAGAAAAACGGAAGTGTGGGAACAAGACGTATACATCGGGTGATAGAATAGGACCAGGACTTTAGTATTATACCACTCAAGTTACCGTCAAAACTTAGGTTTTGGAAATGTGGGTTATTAAAATAGTCGATAAGCGATGTGCGGACAACGATCGGTCTAAGATTGACAGGAAATATAAAAGAGAAACGGAAGTGTGGAATCATGACGTATACATAGGGTGATAGTATAGGAACAGAACCTTAGTATTATACCACTCAAGTTACCGTCAAAACTTAGGTTTGGAAAATATGGGTGATTAAAGTCGTCACTATGTGACGTACGGACAGCGATCCATCTATTGTTGACATGAATTATAAAAGAAAAACGGAAGTGTGACAATATGAGGAATACATAGCGTGATGGAATACGACGAGAACTTTAGTATTATACCACTCAAGTTACCGTCAAAACTTAGGTTTGGGAAATATGGGTGATTAGAGTAGTCACTAAGCGATGTACGGACAGCAATCCATCTAATTTTTACATGAAATATAATAGAAAAACGGAAAAGTGGACACATTACGTATACATAGGGCGATACAATAAGACCAGAAAATTAGTATTATACCACTCAAGTTACCGTCAAAACTTAGGTTTGGGAGATATGGGTGATAAAAGTAGTCACTATGCGATGTACTGACAGCGATCCGTCTAAGTTTGACATGAAATATAAAATAAAAACGGGAGTGTGTCAACATTACGTATATATAGCGTGATAGAATAGGACCAGAACGTTAGTATTACACCACTTAAGTTACCGTCAAAACTTAGGTTTGGGAATCATGGGTGATTAAAGTAGTCACTATGCGATGTACGAAAAGCGACCCATCTATGTTTTACATGAAATATAATAGAAAAATGGAAGTGTGGCAACATGACGTATACATAGGGTGATAGAATACGACCAAGACGTTAGTATTATACCACTCAAGTTATCTTCAAAACTTAGGATTGGGAAATATAGGTGATTAAAGTAGTCACTAAGCGATGTACGGACAGCGATCCATCTAATTTTGACATGAAATATAATAGAAAAACGGAAATGTGGACACATTACGTATACATAGGGCGATAAAATAAGACCAGAAAATTAGTATTATACCATTCAAGTTACCGTCATAACTTAGGTTTGGGAATCATGGGTGATTAAAGTAGTCACTATGCGATGTACTGACAGCGATCCATCTAAATGTGACACGAAATATAATAGAAAAACGGAAGTGTGGGAACAAGACGTATACATCAGGTGATAGAATAGGACCAGGACTTTAGTATTATACCACTTAAGTTACCGTAAAAACTTAGGTTTGGGAAATAAGGGTGATTAAAGTAGTCACTATGTGATGTACGGACAGCGATCCATCTAAGTATGACATGAAATATAATAGAAAAACGGAAAAGTGGACACATTACGTATACATAGGGCGATAAAATAAGACCAGAAAATTAGTATTATACCACTCAAGTTACCGTCATAACTTAGGTTTGGGAATCATGGGTGATTAAAGTAGTCACTATGCGATGTACTGACAGCGATCCGTCTAAGTTTGACATGAAATATAAAATAAAAACGGAAGTGTGTCAACATTACGTATAATAGGGTGATAGAATAGGACCAGAACGTTAGTATTATACCACTTAAATTACCGCCCAAACTTAGGTTTGGGAATCATGGGTGATTAAAGCAGTCACTATGCGATGTACTGACAGCGATCCATCTAAATGTGACACGAAATATAATAGAAAAACGGAAGTGTGGGAACAAGACGTATACATCAGGTGATAGAATAGGACCAGGACTTTAGTATTATACCACTTAAGTTACCGTAAAAACTTAGGTTTGGGAAATAAGGGTGATTAAAGTAGTCACTATGTGATGTACGGACAGCGATCCATCTAAGTTTGACATGAAATATAATAGAAAAACGGAAAAGTGGACACTTCGACGTGCACATAGGGTGATAGAATAGGACCAGAACTTTAGTATTATACCACTCAAGTAACCGTCAAAACTTAGGTTTGGGAGATATGGGTGATAAAAGTAGTCACTATGCGATGTACTGTCAGCGATCCATCTAAGTTTGACATGAATTATAAACGAAAAACGGAAGTGTGACAACATGAGGTATAAATAGGGTGATATAATACGACCAGAACCTTAGTATTATACCACTCAAGTTACCGTCAAAACTTAGGTTTGGGAAAAATAGGTGATTAAAGTAGTCACTATGCGATGTACGGACAGCGATCCATCTAATTTTGACATGAAATATAAAAGAAAAACGGAAGTTTGACAACATGAGGTATACATAGGTTGATACAATAGGACCAGAACTTTAGTATTATACCACTCAAGTTACCGTCAAAACTTAGGTTTGGGAAATATGGGTGATTAAAGTAGTCACTAAGCGATGTACGGACAGCAATCCATCTAATTTTGACATGAAATATAATAGAAAAACGAAAAAGTGGACACATTACGTATACATAGGGCGATAAAATAAGACCAGAAAATTAGTATTATACCACTCAAGTTACGGTCAAAACTTAGGTTTGGGAGATATGGGTGATAAAAGTAGTCACTATGCGATGTACTGACAGCGATCCGTCTAAGTTTGACATGAAATATAAAATAAAAACGGGAGTGTGACAATATGAGGTATACATAGGGTGATGGAATACGACCAGAACCTTAGTATTGTACCACTCAAGTTACCGTCAAAACTTAGGTTTTGGAAATATAGGTGATTAAATTAGTCACTATGCGATGTACGGACAGCGATCCAACTTAGTTTTACATGAATTAAAAAAGAAAAACGGAAGTGTGACAACATGAGGTATACATAGGGCGATAAAATAAGACCAGAAAATTAGTATTTTACCACTCAAGTTACCGTCAAAACTTAGGTTTGGGAATCATGGGTGATTAAAGCAGTCACTATGCGATGTACTGACAGCGATCCATCTAAATGTGACACGAAATATAATAGAAAAACGGAAGTGTGGGAACAAGACGTATACATCGGGTGATAGAATAGGACCAGGACTTTAGTATTATACCACTCAAGTTACCGTCAAAACTTAGGTTTTGGAAATGTGGGTTATTAAAATAGTCGATAAGCGATGTGCGGACAACGATCGGTCTAAGATTGACAGGAAATATAAAAGAGAAACGGAAGTGTGGAATCATGACGTATACATAGGGTGATAGTATAGGAACAGAACCTTAGTATTATACCACTCAAGTTACCGTCAAAACTTAGGTTTGGGAAATATGGGTGATTAAAGTCGTCACTATGTGATGTACGGACAGCGATCCATCTATTGTTGACATGAATTATAAAAGAAAAACGGAAGTGTGACAATCTGAGGAATACATAGCGTGATGAAATACGACGAGAACTTTAGTATTATACCACTCAAGTTACCGTCAAAACTTAGGTTTGGGAAATATGGGTGATTAAAGTAGTCACTAAGCGATGTACGGACAGCAATCCATCTAATTTTGACATGAAATATAATAGAAAAACGGAAAAGTGGACACATTACGTATACATAGGGCGATACAATAAGACCAGAAAATTAGTATTATACCACTCAAGTTACCGTCAAAACTTAGGTTTGGGAGATATGGGTGATAAAAGTAGTCACTATGCGATGTACTGACAGCGATCCGTCTAAGTTTGACATGAAATATAAAATAAAAACGGGAGTGTGTCAACATTACGTATACATAGCGTGATAGAATAGGACCAGAACGTTAGTATTACACCACTTAAGTTACCGTCAAAACTTAGGTTTGGGAATCATGGGTGATTAAAGTAGTCACTATGCGATGTACGAAAAGCGACCCATCTATGTTTTACATGAAATATAATAGAAAAATGGAAGTGTGGCAACATGACGTATACATAGGGTGATAGAATACGACCAAGACGTTAGTATTATACCACTCAAGTTATCTTCAAAACTTAGGATTGGGAAATATAGGTGATTAAAGTAGTCACTAAGCGATGTACGGACAGCGATCCATCTAATTTTGACATGAAATATAATAGAAAAACGGAAATGTGGACACATTACGTATACATAGGGCGATAACATAAGACCAGAAAATTAGTATTATACCACTCAAGTTACCGTCAAAACTTAGGTTTGGGAGATATGGGTGATAAAAGTAGTCACTATGCGATGTACTGACAGCGATCCGTCTAAGTTTGACATGAAATATAAAATAAAAACGGGAGTGTGTCAACATTACGTATACATATCGTGATAGAATAGGACCAGAACTTTAGCATTATACCACTCAAGTTACCGTCAAAACGTAGGTTTGGGAATCATGGGTGATTAAAGTAGTCACTATGCGATGTACTGACAGCGATCCGTCTAAGTTTGACATGAAATATAAAATAAAAACGGAAGTGTGGCAACATGACGTATACATAGGGTGATAGAATAGGACAAGGACTTTAGTATTATACCACTCAAGTTACCGTCAAAACTTAGGTTTGGGAAATGTGGGTTATTAAAATAGTCGATAAGCGATGTGCGGAGAACGATCGGTCTAAGATTGACAGGAAATATAAAAGAGAAACGGAAGTGTGGCAACATGACGTATACGTAGGGCAATAAAATAGGAAAAAACAATTAGTATTATACCACTCAAGTTACCGTCAAAACTTAGGTTTGGGAAATATGGGTGATTAAAGTAGTCACAATGTGATGTACGGACAGCGATCCAACTAAGTTTGACATGAATTATAATAGAAAAACGAAAGTGTGGACACATTACGTATACATAGGGCGATAAAATAAGACCAGAAAATTAGTATTATACCATTCAAGTTACCGTCATAACTTAGGTTTAGGAATCATGGGTGATTAAAGTAGTCACTATGCGATGTACTGACAGCGATCCGTCTAATTTTGACATGAAATATAAAATAAAAACGGAAGTGTGTCAACATTACACATAGGGTGATAGAATAGGACCAGAACGTTAGTATTATACCACTCAAGTTACCGTTAAAACTTAGGTTTGGGAATCATGGGTGATTAAAGCAGTCACTATGCGATGTACTGACAGCGATCCATCTAAATGTGACACGAAATATAATAGAAAAAGGGAAGTGTGGAAACAAGACGTATACATCGGGTGATAGAATAGGACCAGGACTTTAGTATTATACCACTCAAGTTACCGTCAAAACTTAGGTTTGGGAAATATGGGTGATTAAAGTAGTCCCTAAGCGATGTACGGACAGCGATCCATCTAAAGTTGACATGAAATATAATAGAAAAAAGGAAGTGTGGACACATTTCGTATACATAGGCGATAAAATAAGACCAGAAAATTAGTATTATACCACTCAAGTTACGTCAAAACTTAGGTTTGGGAAATATGGGTGATTAAAGCAGTCACTATGCGATGTACGGACAGTGATCCATCTAAGTTTGACATGAATAATAAAAGAAAAACGGAAGTTTGACAACATGAGGTATACATAGGTTGATACAATAGGACCAGACCTTTAGTATTATACCACTCAAGTAACCGTCAAAACTTAGGTTTGGGAAATGTGGGTTAATAAAATAGTCGATAAGCGATGTGCGGACAACGATCGGTCTAAGATTGACAGGAAATATAAAAGAGAAACGGAAGTGTGGAAACATCACGTAAACATAGGGTGATAGTATAGGACCAGAACTTTATTATTATACCACTACAGTTACCGACAAAACTTAGGTTTGGGAAATATGGGTGATTAAAGTAGTCACTATGTGATATACGGACAGCGATCAAACTAAGTTTGACATGAATTATAATAGAAAAACGAAAGTGTGGACACATTTCGTATACATAGGCGATAAAATAAGACCAGAAAATTAGTATTATACCACTCAAGTTACCGTCACAACTTAGGTTTGGGAAATATGTGTGATTAAAGTAGTCACTAAGCGATGTACGGACAGCGATCAATCTAATTTTGACATGAAATATAATAGACAAACGGAAAAGTGGACACATTACGTATACATAGGGCGATAACATAAGACCAGAAAATTAGTATTATACCACTCAAGTTACCGTCAAAACGTAGGTTTGGGAATCATGGGTGATTAAAGTAGTCACTATGCGATGTACTGACAGCGATCCGTCTAAGTTTGACATGAAATATAAAATAAAAACGGAAGTGTGGCAACATGACGTATACATAGGGTGATAGAATAGGACCAGGACTTTAGTATTATACCACTCAAGTTACCGCCAAAACTTAGGTTTGGGAAATATGGGTGATTATAGTAGTCACTATGTGATATACGGACAACGATCCAACTAAGTTTGACATGAATTATAAAACAAAAACGGAAGTGTGACAACATGAGGTATACATAGTTTGATATTATAGGACCAGAACTTTAGTATTATACCACTCTAGTAACCGTCAAAATTTTGGTTTGGGAAATGTGGGTGATTAAAGTAGTCACTATGTGATATACGGACAGCGATCCAACTAAGTTTGACATGAATTATAATAGAAAAACGAAAGTGTGGACACATTACGTATACATAGGGCGATAAAATAAGAACAGAAAATTAGTATTATACAACTCAAGTTACTGTCAAAACTTAGGTTTGGGAAATATGGGTGATTAAAGTAGTCACTATGCAATGTACGGACAGCGATCCATCTAAGTTTGACATGAACTATAAAAGAAAAACGGAAGTGTGGCAACATGAGGTATACATAGGATGATATAATAGGACAAGGACCTTAGTATTATACCACTCAAGTTACCGTCAAAACTTAGGTTTGGGAAATGTGGGTTATTAAAATAGTCGATAAGCGATGTGCGGACAACGATCGGTCTAAGATTGACAGGAAATATAATAGAGAAACGGAAGTGTGGCAACATGACGTATACATGGGGTGATAGTATAGGAACAGATCTTTAGTATTATACCACTCAAGTTAACGTCAAAACTTAGGTTTGGGAATTATGGGTGATTAAAGTAGTCACTATGTGATGTTCGGACAGCGATCCATCTAAGGTTGACATGAATTATAAAAGAAAAACGGAAGTGTGACAACATGAGGTATACATAGGGTGATGGAATACGACCAGAACTTTAGTATTATACCACTCAAGTTACCGTCAAAACTTAGGTTTGGGAAATATAGGTGATTAAAGTAGTCACCAAGCGATGTACGGACAGCGATCCATCTAATTTTGATATGAAATATAATAGAAAAATGGAAAAGTGGACACATTACGTATACATAGGGCGATAAAATAAGACCAGAAAATTAGTATTATACCATTCAAGTTACAGTCATAACTTAGGTTTGGGAATCATGGGTGATTAAAGTAGTCACTATGCGATGTACTGACAGCGATCCGTCTAAGTTTGACATGAAATATAAAATAAAAACGGAAGTGTGTCAACATTACACATAGGGTGATAGAATAGGACCAGAACGTTAGTATTATACCACTTAAGTTACCGCCCAAACTTAGGTTTGGGAAATATGGGTGATTAAACTAGTCACTATGCGATGTACGAAAAGCGACCCATGAAAAATCATAGAAAACCGGAAGTGTGGCAACATGACGTATACATAGGGTGATAGAATAGGACCAGGACGTTAGTATTATACCACTCACGTTATCGTCAAAACTTAGGTTTGGGAAATATAGGTGATTAAAGTAGTCACTAAGCGATGTATGGACAGCGATCCATCTAAGTTTGACAATATATATAATAGAAAAACGGAAGTGTGGACACATGTAGTATACGTAGGGCGATAAAATAGGACCAGGACATAAATATTTTACCACTCAAGTTACCGTCAAAACTTAGGTTTGGGAATCATGGGTGATTAAAGCAGTCACTACGCGATGTACTGACAGCGATCCATCTAAATGTGACACGAAATATAATAGAAAAAGGGAAGTGTGGAAACAAGACGTATACATCGGGTGATAGAATAGGACCAGGACTTTAGTATTATACCACTCAAGTTACCGTCAAAACTTAGGTTTGGGAAATATGGGTGATTAAAGTAGTCCCTAAGCGATGTACGGACAGCGATCCATCTAAAGTTGACATGAAATATAATAGAAAAAAGGAAGTGTGGACACATTTCGTATACATAGGCGATAAAATAAGACCAGAAAATTAGTATTATACCACTCAAGTTACGTCAAAACTTAGGTTTGGGAAATATGGGTGATTAAAGCAGTCACTATGCGATGTACGGACAGTGATCCATCTAAGTTTGACATGATATATAAAAGAAAAACGGAAGTGTGACAACATGAGGTATACATAGGTTGATACAATAGGACCAGAACTTTAGTATTATACCACTCAAGTAACCGTCAAAACTTAGGTTTGGGAAATGTGGGTTAATAAAATAGTCGATAAGCGATGTGCGGACAACGATCGGTCTAAGATTGACAGGAAATATAAAAGAGAAACGGAAGTGTGGCAACATGACGTAAACATAGGGTGATAGTATAGGACCAGAACTTTATTATTATACCACTAAAGTTACCGTCAAAACTTAGGTTTGGGAAATATGGGTGATTAAAGTAGTCACTCTGTGATATACGGACAGCGATCAAACTAAGTTTAAAATGAATTATAATAGAAAAACGAAAGTGTGGACACATTTCGTATACATAGGCGATAAAATAAGACCAGAAAATTAGTATTATACCACTCAAGTTACCGTCAAAACTTAGGTTTGGGAGATATGGGTGATAAAAGTAGTCACTATGCGATGTACTGACAGCGATCCGTCTAAGTTTGACATGAAATATAAAATAAAAACGGGAGTGTGTCAACATTACGTATACATATCGTGATAGAATAGGACCAGAACTTTAGCATTATACCACTCAAGTTACCGTCAAAACTTAGGTTTGGGAATCATGGGTGATTAAAGGAGTCACTATGCGATGTACTGACAGCGATCCGTCTAAGTTTGACATGAAATATAAAATAAAAACGGAAGTGTGGCAACATGACGTATACATAGGGTGATAGAATAGGACCAGGACTTTAGTATTATACCACTCAAGTTACCGTCAAAACTTAGGTTTGGGAAATATGGGTGATTATAGTAGTCACTATGTGATATACGGACAACGATCCAACTAAGTTTGACATGAATTATAAAACAAAAACGGAAGTGTGACAACATGAGGTATACATAGTTTGATATTATAGGACCAGAACTTTAGTATTATACCACTCTAGTAACCGTCAAAACTTTGGTTTGGGAAATGTGGGTGATTAAAGTAGTCACTATGTGATATACGGACAGCGATCCAACTAAGTTTGACATGAATTATAATAGAAAAACGAAAGTGTGGACACATTACGTATACATAGGGCGATAAAATAAGAACAGAAAATTAGTATTATACCACTCAAGTTACTGTCAAAACTTAGGTTTGGGAAATATGGGTGATTAAAGTAGTCACTATGCAATGTACGGACAGCGATCCATCTAAGTTTGACATGAACTATAAAAGAAAAACGGAAGTGTGGCAACATGAGGTATACATAGGATGATATAATAGGACAAGGACCTTAGTATTATACCACTCAAGTTACCGTCAAAACTTAGGTTTGGGAAATGTGGGTTATTAAAATAGTCGATAAGCGATGTGCGGACAACGATCGGTCTAAGATTGACAGGAAATATAATAGAGAAACGGAAGTGTGGCAACATGACGTATACATAGGGTGATAGTATAGGAACAGATCTTTAGTATTATACCACTCAAGTTACCGTCAAAACTTAGGTTTGGGAAATATAGGTGATTAAAGTAATTAAGCGATGTACGGACAGCGATCCATCTAATTTTGACATGAAATATAATAGAAAAACGGAAAAGTGGACACATTACGTATACATAGGGCGATAAAATAAGACCAGAAAATTAGTACTATACCACTCAAGTTACCGTCATAACTTAGGTTTGGGAATTATGGGTGATTAAAGTAGTCACTATGCGATGTACTGACAGCGATCCGTCTAAGTTTGACATGAAATATAAAATAAAAACGGAAGTGTGGCAACATTACGTATACATAGGGTGATAGAATAGGACCAGAACGTTAGTATTATACCACTTAAGTTACCGCCCAAACTTAGGTTTGGGAAATATGGGTGATTAAAGTAGTCATTATGCGATGTACGAAAGGCGACCCATGAAATATAATAGAAAAACGGAAGTGTGGCAACATGACGTATACATAGGGTGATAGAAGAGGACCAGGACGTTAGTATTATACCACTCAAGTTATCTTCAAAACGTAGGTTTGGGAAATATAGGTGATTAAAGTAGTCACTAAGCGATGTATGGACAGCGATCCATCTAAGTTTGACATGATATATAATAGAAAAACGGAGGTGTGGACACTTGTAGTATACATAGGGCGATAAAATAAGACCAGAAAATTAGTATTATACCATTCAAGTTACAGTCATAACTTAGGTTTGGGAATCATGGGTGATTAAAGTAGTCACTATGCGATGTACTGACAGCGATCCGTCTAAGTTTGACATGAAATATAAAATAAAAACGGAAGTGTGTCAACATTACACATAGGGTGATAGAATAGGACCAGAACGTTAGTATTATACCACTTAAGTTACCGCCCAAACTTAGGTTTGGGAAATATGGGTGATTAAACTAGTCACTATACGATGTACGAAAAGCGACCCATGAAAAATCATAGAAAAACGGAAGTGTGGCAACATGACGTATATATAGGGTGATAGAATAGGACCAGGACGTTAGTATTATACCACTCACGTTATCGTCAAAACCTAGGTTTGGGAAATATAGGTGATTAAAGTAGTCACTAAGCGATGTATGGACAGCGATCCATCTAAGTTTGACAATATATATAATAGAAAAACGGAAGTGTGGACACATGTAGTATACGTAGGGCGATGAAATAGGACCAGGACATAAATATTTAACCACTCAAGTTACCGTCAAAACTTAGGTTTGGGAATCATGGGTGATTAAAGCAGTCACTATGCGATGTACTGACAGCGATCCATCTAAATGTGACACGAAATATAATAGAAAAAGGGAAGTGTGGAAACAAGACGTATACATCGGGTGATAGAATAGGACCAGGACTTTAGTATTATACCACTCAAGTTACCGTCAAAACTTAGGTTTGGAAAATATGGGTGATTAAAGTAGTCCCTAAGCGATGAACGGACAGCGATCCATCTAAAGTTGACATGAAATATAATAGAAAAAAGGAAGTGTGGACACATTTCGTATACATAGGCGATAAAATAAGACCAGAAAATTAGTATTATACCACTCAAGTTACGTCAAAAATTAGGTTTGGGAAATATGGGTGATTAAAGCAGTCACTATGCGATGTATGGACAGTGATCCATCTAAGTTTGACATGAAATATAAAAGAAAAACGGAAGTGTGACAACATGAGGTATACATAGGTTGATACAATAGGACCAGAACTTTAGTATTATACCACTCAAGTAACCGTCAAAACTTAGGTTTGGGAAATGTGGGTTAATATAATAGTCGATAAGCGATGTGCGGACAACGATCGGTCTAAGATTGACAGGAAATATAAAAGAGAAACGGAAGTGTGGCAACATGACGTAAACATAGGGTGATAGTATAGGACCAGAACTTTATTATTATACCACTAAAGTTACCGACAAAACTTTGGTTTGGGAAATATGGGTGATTAAAGTAGTCACTCTGTGATATACGGACAGCGATCAAACTAAGTTTGACATGAATTATAATAGAAAAACGAAAGTGTGGACACATTTCGTATACATAGGCGATAAAATAAGACCAGAAAATTAGTATTATACCACTCAAGTTACCGTCAAAACTTAGGTTTGGGAAATATGTGTGATTAAAGTAGTCACTAAGCGATGTACGGACAGCGATCCATCTAATTTTGACATGAAATATAATAGAAAAACGGAAAAGTGGACACATTACGTATACATAGGGCGATAACATAAGACCAGAAAATTAGTATTATGCCACTCAAGTTACCGTCAAAACTTAGGTTTGGGAGATATGGGTGATAAAAGTAGTCACTATGCGATGTACTGACAGCGATCCGTCTAAGTTTGACATGAAATATAAAATAAAAACGGGAGTGTGTCAACATTACGTATACATATCGTGATAGAATAGGACCAGAACTTTAGCATTATACCACTCAAGTTACCGTCAAACCCTAGGTTTGGGAATCATGGGTGATTAAAGTAGTCACTATGCGATGTACTGACAGCGATCCGTCTAAGTTTGACATGAAATATAAAATAAAAACGGAAGTGTGGCAACATGACGTATAAATAGGGTGATAGAATAGGACCAGGACTTTAGTATTATACCACTCAAGTTACCGTCAAAACTTAGGTTTTGGAAATATGGGTGATTATAGTAGTCACTATGTGATATACGGACAACGATCCAACTAAGTTTGACATGAATTATAAAACAAAAACGGAAGTGTGACAACATGAGGTATACATAGTTTGATATTATAGGACCAGAACTTTAGTATTATACCACTCTAGTAACCGTCAAAACTTTGGTTTGGGAAATGTGGGTGATTAAAGTAGTCACTATGCAATGTACGGACAGCGATCCATCAAAGTTTGACATGAACTATAAAAGAAAAACGGAAGTGTGGCAACATGAGGTATACATAGGATGATATAATAGGACAAGGACCTTAGTAATATACCACTCAAGTTACCGTCAAAACTTAGGTTTGGGAAATGTGGGTTATTAAAATAGTCGATAAGCGATGTGCGGACAACGATCGGTCTAAGTTTGACATGAAATATAAAATAAAAACGGGAGTGTGTCAACATTACGTATACATATCGTGATAGAATAGGACCAGAACTTTAGCATTATACCACTCAAGTTACCGTCAAACCCTAGGTTTGGGAATCATGGGTGATTAAAGTAGTCACTATGCGATGTACTGACAGCGATCCGTCTAAGTTTGACATGAAATATAAAATAAAAACGGAAGTGTGGCAACATGACGTATAAATAGGGTGATAGAATAGGACCAGGACTTTAGTATTATACCACTCAAGTTACCGTCAAAACTTAGGTTTGGGAATTATGGGTGATTAAAGTAGTCACTATTTGATGTTCGGACAGCGATCCATCTAAGGTTGACTTGAATTATAAAAGAAAAACGGAAGTGTGACAACATGAGGTATACATAGGGGGATGGAATACGACCAGAACTTTAGTATTATACCACTCAAGTTACCGTCAAAACTTAGGTTTGGGAAATATAGGTGATTAAAGTAGTCACTAAGCGATGTACGGACAGCGATCCATCTAATTTTGATATGAAATATAATAGAAAAATGGAAAAGTGGACACATTACGTATACATAGGGCGATAAAATAAGACCAGAAAATTAGTATTATACCATTCAAGTTACAGTCATAACTTAGGTTTGGGAATCATGGGTGATTAAAGTAGTCACTATGCGATGTACTGACAGCGATCCGTCTATGTTTGACATGAAATATAAAATAAAAACGGAAGTGTGTCAACATTACACATAGGGTGATAGAATAGGACCAGAACGTTAGTATTATACCACTTAAGTTACCGCCCAAACTTAGGTTTGGAAATATGGGTGATTAAACTAGTCACTATGCGATGTACGAAAAGCGACCCATGAAAAATCATAGAAAAACGGAAGTGTGGCAACATGACGTATACATAGGGTGATAGAATAGGACCAGGACGTTAGTATTATACCACTCACGTTATCGTCAAAACCTAGGTTTGGGAAATATGGGTGATTAAAGTAGTCCCTATGCGATGTACGGACAGCGATCCATCTAAAGTTGACATGAAATATAATAGAAAAAAGGAAGTGTGGACACATTTCTTATACATAGGCGATAAAATAAGACCAGAAAATTAGTATTATACCACTCAAGTTACGTCAAAACGTAGGTTTGGGAAATATGGGTGATTAAAGCAGTCACTATGCGATGTACGGACAGTGATCCATCTAAGTTTGACATGAAATATAAAAGAAAAACGGAAGTGTGACAACATGAGGTATACATAGGTTGATACAATAGGACCAGAACTTTAGTATTATACCACTCAAGTAACCGTCAAAACTTAGGTTTGGGAAATGTGGGTTAATATAATAGTCGATAAGCGATGTGCGGACAACGATCGGTCTAAGATTGACAGGAAATATAAAAGAGAAACGGAAGTGTGGCAACATGACGTAAACATAGGGTGATAGTATAGGACCAGAACTTTATTATTATACCACTAAAGTAACCGTCAAAACTTAGGTTTGGGAAATATGGGTGATTAAAGTAGTCACTCTGTGATATACGGACAGCGATCAAACTAAGTTTGACATGAATTATAATAGAAAAACGAACGTGTGGACACATTTCGTATACATAGGCGATAAAATAAGACCAGAAAATTAGTATTATACCACTCAAGTTACCGTCAAAACTTAGGTTTGGGAAATATGTGTGATTAAAGTAGTCACTAAGCGATGTACGGACAGCGATCCATCTAATTTTGACATGAAATATAATAGAAAAACGGAAAAGTGGACACATTACGTATACATAGGGCGATAACATAAGACCAGAAAATTAGTATTATACAACTCAAGTTACCGTCAAAACTTAGGTTTGGGAGATATGGGTGATAAAAGTAGTCACTATGCGATGTACTGACAGCGATCCGTCTAAGTTTGACATGAAATATAAAATAAAAACGGGAGTGTGTCAACATTACGTATACATATCGTGATAGAATAGGACCAGAACTTTAGCATTATACCACTCAAGTTACCGTCAAAACTTAGGTTTGGGAATCATGGGTGATTAAAGTAGTCACTATGCGATGTACTGACAGCGATCCGTCTAAGTTTGACATGAAATATAAAATAAAAACGGAAGTGTGGCAACATGACGTATACATAGGGTGATAGAATAGGACCAGGACTTTAGTATTATACCACTCAAGTTACCGTCAAAACCTAGGTTTGGGAAATATGGGTGATTATAGTAGTCACTATGTGATATACGGACAACGATCCAACTAAGTTTGACATGAATTATAAAACAAAAACGGAAGTGTGACAACATGAGGTATACATAGTTTGATATTATAGGACCAGAACTTTAGTATTATACCACTCTAGTAACCGTCAAAACTTTGGTTTGGGAAATGTGGGTGATTAAAGTAGTCACTATGTGATATACGGACAGCGATCCAACTAAGTTTGACATGAATTATAATAGAAAAACGAAAGTGTGGACACATTACGTATACATAGGGCGATAAAATAAGAACAGAAAATTAGTATTATACCACTAAAGTTACTGTCAAAACTTAGGTTTGGGAAATATGGGTGATTAAAGTAGTCACTATGCAATGTACGGACAGCGATCCATCTAAGTTTGACATGAACTATAAAAGAAAAACGGAAGTGTGGCAACATGAGGTATACATAGGATGATATAATAGGACAAGGACCTTAGTATTATACCACTCAAGTTACCGTCAAAACTTAGGTTTGGGACATGTGGGTTATTAAAATAGTCGATAAGCGATGTGCGGACAACGATCGGTCTAAGATTGACAGGAAATATAATAGAGAAACGGAAGTGTGGCAACATGACGTATACATAGGGTGATAGTATAGGAACAGATCTTTAGTATTATACCACTCAAGTTAACGTCAAAACTTAGGTTTGGGAATTATGGGTGATTAAAGTAGTCACTATGTGATGTTCGGACAGCGATCCATCTAAGGTTGACATGAATTATAAAAGAAAAACGGAAGTGTGATAACATGAGGTATACATAGGGTGATGGAATACGACCAGAACTTTAGTATTATGCCACTCAAGTTACCGTCAAAACTTAGGTTTGGGAAATATTGGTGATTAATGTAGTTAAGCGATGTACGGACAGCGATCCATCTAATTTTGACATGAAATATAATAGAAAAACGGAAAAGTGGACACATTACGTATACATAGGGCAATAAAATAAGACCAGAAAATTAGTACTATACTACTCAAGTTACCGTCATAACTTAGGTTTGGGAATCATGGGTGATTAAAGTAGTCACTATGCGATGTACTGACAGCGATCCATCTAAGTTTGACATGATATATAATAGAAAAACGGAGGTGTGGACACTTGTAGTATACGTAGGGCGATAAAATAGGACCAGGACAATAAAATTTTACCACTCAAGTTACCGTCAAAAATTAGGTTTGGGAATCATGGGTGATTAAATCACTCACTATGCGATGGACTGACAGCGATCCATCTAAATGTGACACGAAATATAATAGAAAAAGGGAAGTGTGGAAATAAGACGTATACATCGGGTGATACAATAGGACCAGGACTTTAGTATTATACCACTCAAGTTACCGTCAAAACTTAGGTTTGGGAAATATGGGTGATTAAAGTAGTCCCTAAGCGATGTACGGACAGCGATCCATCTAAGTTTGACATGAAATATAAAAGTAAAACGGAAGTGTGACAACATGAGGTATACATAGGTTGATACAATACGACCAGAACTTAAGTATTATACCACTCAAGTAACCGACAAAACTTAGGTTTGGGAAATGTGGGTTATTAAAATAGTCGATAAGCGATGTGCGGACAACGATCGGTCTAAGATTGACAGGAAATATAAAAGAGAAACGAAAGTGTGGCAACATGACGTAAACATAGGGTGATAGTATAGGACCAGAACTTTATTATTATACCACTCAAGTTACCGTCAAAACTTAGGTTTGGGAAATATGGGTGATTAAAGTAGTCACTATGTGACATACGGACAGCGATCCAACTAAGTTTGACATGAATTATTAAAAGAAAAACGAAAGTGTGAACAATGAGGTATACATAGGGCGATAAAATAAGACCAGAAAATTAGTATTATACCACTCACGTTACCGTCCAAACTTAGGTTTGGGAAATATGGGTGATTAAAGTAGTCACTATGTGATGTACGGACAGCGATCCATCTAAATGTGACACGAAATATTATAAAAAAACGGAAGTGTAGGAACAAGACGTATACATCGGGTGATAGAATAGGACCAGGACTTTAGTATTATACCAATCAAGTTACCGTCAAAACTTAGGTTTGGGAAATGTGGGTTATTAAAATAGTCGATAAGCGATGTGCGGACAACGATCGGTCTAAGATTGACAGGAAATATAAAAGAGAAACGGAAGTGTGGCAACATGACGTATACATAGGGTGATAGAATAGGAACAGAACTTTAGTATTATACCACTCAAGTTACTGTCAAAACTTAGGTTTGGGAAATATGGGTGATTAAAGTAGTCACTATGCAATGTACGGACAGCGATCCATCTAAGTTTGACATGAACTATAAAAGAAAAACGGAAGTGTGGCAACATGAGGTATACATAGGATGATATAATAGGACAAGGACCTTAGTATTATACCACTCAAGTTACCTTCAAAACTTAGGTTTTGGAAATGTAGGTGATTAGAGTAGTCACTATGCGATGTACGGACACCGATCCATCTAAATTTGACATGCAATTTAATAGAAAAACGGAAGTGTGGACATATTACGTATATATAGGGTGATAGAATATGACCAGAACTTTAGTACTATACCAATCAAGTTACCGTCAAAACTTAGGTTTGGGAAATATGGGTGATTAAAGTAGTCACTCTGTGATATACGGACAGCGATCCATCTAAGTTTGACATGAACTATAAAATAAAAACGGAAGTGTGTCAATATTACGTATACATAGGGTGATAGAAAAGGACCAGAACTTTAGTATTATACCATTCAAGTTACCGTAAAAACTTAGGTTTGGGAATCATGGGTGATTAAAGTAGTCACTATGCGATGTACTGACAGCGATCCGTCAAAGTTTGACATGAAATATAATAGGAAACGGAAGTGTGGACACATGACGTATACGTAGGGCGATAAAATAGGACCAGGACATTAGTATTTTACCACTCAAGTTACCGTCAAAACTTAGGTTTGGGAATCACGGGTGATTAAAGCAGTCACTATGCGATGTACTGACAGCGATCCATCTAAATGTGACACGAAATATAATAGAAAAACGGAAGTGTGGGAACAAGACGTATACATCGGGTGATAGAATACGACCAGGACTTTAGTATTATACCACTCAAGTTACCCTCAACACTTAGGTTTGGGAAACGTGGGTTATTTAAATAGTCGATAAGCGATGTGCGGACAACGATCGGTCTAAGATTGACAGGAAATATAAAAGAGAAACGGAAGTGTGGCAACATGACGTATACATAGGGTGATAGTATAGGAACAGAACTTTAGTATTAACCCACTCAAGTTACCGTCAAAACTTAGGTTTGGGAAATATGGGTGATTAAAGTAGTCTCTATGTGATGTACGGACAGCGATCCATCTAAGGTTGACATGAATTATAAAAGAAAAACGGAAGTGTGACAACATGAGGTATACATAGTTTGATAGAATAGGACCAGAACTTTAGTATTATACCAATCAAGTTACCGTCAAAACTTAGGTTTGGGAAATATAGGTGATTAAAGTAGTCACTAAGCGATGTACGGACAGCGATCCATCTAATTTTGACATGAAATATAATAGAAAAAGGGAAAAGTGGACACATTACGTATACATAGGGCGATAAAATAATACCAGAAAATTAGTATTATACCACTCAATTTACCGTCAAAACTTAGGTTTGGGAGATATTTGTGATAAAAGTAGTCACTATGCCATGTACTGACAGCGATCCGTCTAAGTTTGACATGAAATATAAAATGAAAACGGGAGTGTGACAACATTACGTATACATAGCGTGATAGAATAGGACCAGAACCTTAGCATTATACCACTCAAGTTACCGTCAAAACTTAGGTTTGGGAATCATGGGTGATTAAAGTAGTCACTATGCGATGTACTGACAACGATCCGTCTAAGTTTGACATGAAATATAAAATAAAAACGGAAGTGTGTCAACATTACGTATACATAGGGTGATAGAATAGGACCAGAACGTTAGTATTACACCACTTAAGTTACCGTCAAAACTTAGGTTTGGGAAATATGGGTGATTAAAGTAGTCACTATGCGATGTACGAAAAGCGACCCATCTATGTTTTACATGAAATATAATAGAAAAACGGAAGTGTGGCAACATGACGTATACATAGGGTGATAGAATAGGACCAGGACTTTAGTATAATACCACTCAAGTTACCGTCAAAACTTAGGTTTGGGAAATATGGGTGTTTATAGTAGTCACTATGTGATATACGGACAACGATCCAACTAAGTTTGACATGAATTATAAAACAAAAACGGAAGTGTGACAACATGAGGTATACATAGTTTGATAGAATAGGACCAGAACTTTAGTATTATACCACTCTAGTAACCGTCAAAACTTAGGTTTGGGAAATGTGGGTTATTAAAATAGTCGATAAGCGATGTGCGGACAACGATCGGTCTAAGATTGACAGGAAATATAAAAGAGAAACGGAAGTATGGCAACATGACGTATACGTAGGGTGATATTATAGGACCAGAACTTTATTATTATACCACTCAAGTTACCGTCAACACTTAGGTTTGGGAAACATGGGTGATTAAAGTAGTCACTATGTGATATACGGACAGCGATCCAACTAAGTTTGACATGGATTATAATAGAAAAACGAAAGTGTGGACACATTACGTATACATAGGGCGATAAAATAAGAACAGAAAATTAGTATCATACCACTCAAGTTACTGTCAAAACTTAGGTTTGGGAAATATGGGTGATTAAAGTAGTCACTATGCGATGTACTGACAGCGATCCATCTAAATGTGACACGAAATATAATAGAAAAATGGAAGTGTGGGAACAAGACGTATACATCGGGTGATAGAATAGGACCAGGACTTTAGTATTATACCACTCAAGTTACCCTCAAAACTTAGGTTTGGGAACTGTGGGTTCTTAAAATAGTCGATAAGCGATGTGCGGACAACGATCGGTCTAAGATTGACAGGAAATATAAAAGAGAAACGGAAGTGTGGCAATATGACGTAAACATAGGGTGATAGTATAGGACCAGAACTTTATTATTATACCACTCAAGTTACCGTCAAAACTTAGGTTTGGGAAATATGGGTGATTAAAGTAGTCACTATGTGATATACGGACAACGATCCAACTAAGTTTGACATGAATTATAAAACAAAAACGGAAGTGTGACAACATGAGGTATACATAGTTTGATAGAATAGGACCAGAACTTTAGTAATATACCACTCTAGTAACAGTCAAAACTTAGGTTTGGGAACTGTGGGTTCTTAAAATAGTCGATAAGCGATGTGCGGACAACGATCGGTCTAAGATTGACAGGAAATATAAAAGAGAAACGGAAGTATGGCAACATGACGTATACATAGGGTGATATTATAGGACCAGAACTTTATTATTATACCACTCAAGTTACCGTCAAAACTTAGGTTTGGGAAATATGGGTGATTAAAGAAGTCACTTTGTGATATACGGACAGCGATCAAACTAAGTTTGACATGAATTATAATAGAAAAACGAAAGTGTGGACACATTACGTATACATAGGGCGATAAAATAAGAACAGAAAATTAGTATTATACCACTCAAGTTACTGTCAAAACTTAAGATTGACAGGAAATATAAAAGAGAAACGGAAGTATGGCAACATGACGTATAAATAGGGTGATAGTATAGGAACAGATCTTTAGTATTATACCACTCAAGTTACCGTCAAAACTTAGGTTTGGGAATTATGGGTGATTAAAGTAGTCACAATGTGATGTACGGACAGCGATCCATCTAAGGTTGACATTAATTATAAAAGAAAAACGGAAGTGTGACAACATGAGGTATACATAGGGTGATGGAATAAAACCAGAACTTTAGTATTATACCACTCAAGTTACCGTCAAAACTAAGGTTTGGGAAATATAGGTGATTAAAGTAGTCACTAAGCGATGTACGGACAGCGATCCATCCAATTTTGACATGAAATATAATAGAAAAACGGAAAAGTGGACACATTACGTATACATAGGGCGATAAAATAAGACCAGAAAATTAGTATTATACCATTCAAGTTACCGTCATAACTTAGGTTTGGGAATCATGGGTGATTAAAGTAGTCACTATGCGATGTACTGACAGCGATCCGTCTAAGTTTGACATGAAATATAAAATAAAAACGGAAGTGTGTCAACAAAACACATAGGGTGATAAAATAGGACCAGAACGTTAGTATTATACCACTTAAGTTACCGCCCAAACTTAGGTTTGGGAAATATGGGTGATTAAACTAGTCACTATGCGATGTACGAAAAGCGACCCATGAAAAATCATAGAAAAACGGAAGTGTGGCAACATGACGTATACATAGGGTGATAGAATAGGACCAGGACGTTAGTATTATACCACTCACGTTATCGTCAAAACTCAGGTTTGGGAAATATAGGTGATTAAAGTAGTCACTAAGCGATGTATGGACAGCGATCCATCAAAGTTTCACAATATATATAATAGAAAAACGGAAGTGTGGACACATGTAGTATACGTAGGGCGATAAAATAGGACCAGGACATAAATATTTTACCACTCAAGTTACCGTTAAAACTTAGGTTTGGGAATCATGGGTGATTAAAGCAGTCACTATGCGATGTACTGACAGCGATCCATCTAAATGTGACACGAAATATAATAGAAAAAGGGAAGTGTGGAAACAAGACGTATACATTGGGTGATAGAATAGGACCAGGACTTTAGTATTATACCACTCAAGTTACCGTCAAAACTTAGGTTTGGGAAATATGGGTGATTAAAGTAGTCCCTAAGCGATGTACGGACAGTGATCCATCTAAGTTTGACATGAAATATAAAAGAAAAACGGAAGTGTGACAACATGAGGTATACATAGGGTGATAGTATAGGACCAGAACTTTAGTATTATACCACTCAAGTAACCGTCAAAACTTAGGTTTGGGAAATGTGGGTTATTAAAATAGTCGATAAGCGATGTGCGGACAACGATCGGTCTAAGATTGACAGGAAATATAAAAGAGAAACGGAAGTGTGGCAACATGACGTAAACATAGGGTGATAGTATAGGACCAGAACTTTATTATTATACCACTCAAGTTACCGTCAAAACTTAGGTTTGGGAAATATGTGCGATTAAAGTAGTCACTAAGCGATGTACGGACAGCGATCCATCTAATTTTGACATGAAATATAATAGAAAAACGGAAAAGTGGACACATTACGTATACATAGGGCGATAATATAAGACCAGAAAATTAGTATTATACCACTCAAGTTACTGTCAAAACTTAGGTTTGGGTGATATGGGTGATAAAAGTAGTCACTATGCGATGTACTGACAGCGATCCGTCTAAGTTTGACATGAAATATAAAATAAAAACGGGAGTGTGTCAACATTACGTATACATATCGTGATAGAATAGGACCAGAACTTTAGCATTATACCACTCAAGTTACCGTCAAAACTTAGGTTTGGGAATCATGGGTGATTAAAGTAGTCACTATGCGATGTACTGACAGCGATCCGTCAAAGTTTGACATGAAATATAATAGGAAACGGAAGTGTGGACACATGACGTATACGTAGGGCGATAAAATAGGACCAGGACATTAGTATTTTACCACTCAAGTTACCGTCAAAACTTAGGTTTGGGAATCATGGGTGATTAAAGCAGTCACTATGCGATGTACTGACAGCGATCCATCTAAATGTGACACGAAATATAATAGAAAAACGGAAGTGTGGGAACAAGACGTATACATCGGGTGATAGAATACGACCAGGACTTTAGTATTATACCACTCAAGTTACCCTCAAAACTTAGGTTTGGGAAATGTGGGTTATTTAAATAGTCGATAAGCGATGTGCGGACAACGATCGGTCTAAGATTGACAGGAAATATAAAAGAGAAACGGAAGTGTGGCAACATGACGTATACATAGGGTGATAGTATAGGAACAGAACTTTAGTATTATACCACTCAAGTTACCGTCAAAACTTAGGTTTGGGAAATATGGGTGATTAAAGTAGTCACTATGTGATGTACGGACAGCGATCCATCTAAGGTTGACATGAATTATAAAAGAAAAACGGAAGTGTGACAACATGAGGTATACATAGTGTGATAGAATAGGACCAGAACTTTAGTATTATACCACTCAAGTTACCGTCAAAACTTAGGTTTGGGAAATATAGGTGATTAAAGTAGTCACGAAGCGATGTACGGACAGCGATCCATCTAATTTTGACATGAAATATAATAGAAAAAGGGAAAAGTGGACACATTACGTATACATAGGGCGATAAAATAAGACCAGAAAATTAGTATTATACCACTCAAGTTACCGTCAAAACTTAGGTTTGGGAGATATGGGTGATAAAAGTAGTCACAATGCCATGTACTGACAGCGATCCGTCTAAGTTTGACATGAAATATAAAATGATAACGGGAGTGTGACAACATTACGTATACTTAGCGTGATAGAATAGGACCAGAACTTTAGCATTATACCACTCAAGTTACCGTCAAAACTTAGGTTTGGGAATCATGGGTGATTAAAGTAGTCACTATGCGATGTACTGACAGCGATCCGTCTTAGTTTGACATGAAATATAAAATAAAAACGGAAGTGTGTCAACATTACGTATACATAGGGTGATAGAATAGGACCAGAACGTTAGTATTACACCACTTAAGTTACCGTCAAAACCTAGGTTTGGGAAATATGGGTGATTAAAGTAGTCACTATGCGATGTACGTAAAGCGACCCATCTATGTTTTACATGAAATATAATAGAAAAACGAAAGTGTGGACACATTACGTATACATAGGGCGATAAAATAAGAACAGAAAATTAGTATCATACCACTCAAGTTACTGTCAAAACTTAAGTTTGGGAAATATGGGTGATTAAAGTAGTCACTATGCAATGTACTGACAGCGATCCGTCAAAGTTTGACATGAAATATAATAGGAAACGGAAGTGTGGACACATGACGTATACGTAGGGCGATAAAATAGGACCAGGACATTACTATTTTACCACTCAGGTTACCGTCAAAACTTAGGTTTGGGAATCATGGGTGATTAAAGCAGTCACTATGCGATGTACTGACAGCGATCCATCTAAATGTGACACGAAATATAATAGAAAAATGGAAGTGTGGGAACAAGACGTATACATCGGGTGATAGAATAGGAATAGAACTTTAGTATTATACCACTCAAGTTACCGTCAAAACTTAGGTTTGGGAAATATGGGTGATTAAAGTAGTCACTATGTGATGTACGGACAGCGATCCATCTAAGGTTGACATGAATTATAAAAGAAAAACGGAAGTGTGACAACATGAGGTATACATAGGGTGATGGAATACGACCAGATTTTTAGTATTATACCACTCAAGTTACCGTCAAAACTTAGGTTTGGGAAATATAGGTGATTAAAGTAGTCACTAAGCGATGTACGGACAGCGATCCATCTAAGGTTGACATGAATTATAAACGAAAAACGGAAGTGTGACAACATGAGTTATAAATAGGGTGATGGAATACGACCAGGACCTTAGTATTATACCACTCAAGTTACCGTCAAAACTTAGGTTTGGGAAATATAGGTGATTAGAGTAGTCACTATGCGATGTACGCACAGCGATCCATCTAGGTTTGACATGAAATATAAAAGAAAAACGGAAGTGTGACAACATGAGATATACATAGGTTGATACAATAGGACCAGAATTTTAGTATTATACCACTCATGTAACCGTCAAAACTTAGGTTTGGGAAATGTGGGTTATTAAAATAGTCGATAAGCGATGTGCGGACAACGATCGGTCTAAAGATTGACAGGAAATATAAAAAAGAAACGGAAGTGTGGCAACATGACGTAAACATAGGGTGATAGTATAGGACCAGAACTTTATTATTATACCACTCAAGTTACTGTCAAAACTTAGGTTTGGGAAATATGGGTGATTAAAGTAGTCATTATGTGATATACGGACAGCGATCCAACTAAGTTTGACATTTATTATAAAAGAAAAACGGAAGTGTGACAACATGAGGTATACATAGGGCGATAAAATAAGACCAGAAAATTAGTATTTTACCACTCAAGTTACCGTCAAAACTTAGGTTTGGGAAATATGGGTGATTAAAGTAGTAACTATGTGATTTGCGGACAGCAATCCATCTAAGTTTGAAATGAATTAAAAAAAGAAAAACGGAAGTGTGGAAACATGAGGTATACATAGGGTGATAGAATAGGACAGGACCTTATTATTATACCACTCAAGTTACCGTCAAAACTTAGGTTTGGGAAATATGGAAGCGATGTGCGGACAGCGATCCATCTAAGTTTGATGAAATATAATAGAAAAACGGAAAATGTGTCAACATTACTTTTATATATAGTGTATTAGAATAAGACCAGAACTTTAGTATTACACCACTCAAGTTACCGTCAAAACTTAGGTTTGGGAAATGTAGGTGATTAAAGTAGTCACTATGTGATGTACGGACAGCGACCCATCTAAGTTTGACATGAAATATAATAGAAAAACTGAAGTGTGGCAACATGACGTATACAAAGGGTGATAGAATAGGACCAGAAAATCAGTATTATACCACTCAAGTTACCGTCAAAACATAGGTTTGGGAAATATGTTTGATTAAAGTAGTCACTATGTGATGTACGGACAGCGATCCATCAGGTTTGATATAAATTATAAAGGAAAAACGGAAGTGTGACAATATGAGGTATACATAGGGTGATAGAATAGGACGAGAACTTTAGTATTATACCACTCAAGTTACCGTCCAAACTTAGGTTTGGGAAATAGGGTGATTAAAGTAGTCACTAAGCGATGTACGGACAGCGATTCTTCTAAGTTTGACATGAAGTAAAATAGAAAAACGGAGGTGTGGACACATGACGTATACATAGGGCGATAAAATAGGACCAGTAAATTAGTATTATACCACTCAAGTTACCGTCAAAACTTAGGTTAGGGAAATGTGGGTGATTAAAGTAGTCACTATGCGATGTACGGACAGCGATCCATCTAAGTTTGACGTGAAAAATAATAGAAAAACGGAAGTGTGGACACATGACGTATACATAGGGCGATAGAATAGGATCAGAAATTTAGTATTATACCACTCAAGTTACCGTAAAAACTTAGGTTTGGGAAATATGGATGATTAAAGTAGTCAATATGCGATGTACGGACAGCGATCCATCTAAGTTTGACATGAACTATAAAATAAAAACGGAAGTGTGGCAACATGACGTATACATCGGGTGATAAAATATGACCAGAAGCTTAGTATTATACCACTCAAGTTACCTTCAAAACTTAGGTTTGGGAAATGTAGGTGATTAAAATAGTCACTATGCGATGTACGGACAGCGATCCATCTAAGTTTGACATAAAGTATAATAAAAAAACGGAAGTTACCGTCCAAACTTAGGTTTGGGAAATACGGGTGATTAAAGTAGTCACTATGTGATGTACGGACAGCGATCAATCAGACATGAATTATAAAAGAAAAACGGAAGTGTGGCAACATGAGGTATACATAGGGTGATAGAATAGGACCAGACCTTCAGTATTATACCACTCACGTTTCCGTCAAAACTTAGGTTTAGGAAATATGGGTGATTAAAGTAGTCACTATGTGATGTTTGGACAGCGATCCATCTAAGTTTGACATGAATTATAAAAGAAAAACGGAAGTGTGACAAAATGAGGTATACATAGGGTGATAGAACAGGACCAGAACTTTAGTATTATACCACTCAAGTTACCGTCCAAACTTAGGTTTGGGAAATATGGGTGATTAAAGTAGTCACTATGTGATGTACGAAAAGCGATCCATCTACGTTTGACATAAATTATAAAAGAAAAACGGAAGTGTGACAACATGAGGTATACATAGGGTGATAGAATAGGACCAGAACTTTTGTATTATACCACTCAAGTTACCGTCAAAACTTAGGTTTGGAAATATGGGTGATTAAAGTAGTCACTAAGCGATGTACGGACAGCGATCCTTCTAAGTTTGACATAAAGTATAATAGAAAAACGGAAATTTGGACACATGATGTATACATATGGCGATAAAATAGGACCAGAAAATTAGTATTATACCACTCAAGTTACCGTCCAAACTTATTTTTGGGAAATACGGGTGATTAAAGTAGTCACTATGTGATGTACGGACAGCAATCCATCTAAGTTTGACATGAATTATAATATAAAAACGGAAGTGTGGCAACATGAGGTATACATATGGTGATAGAATAGGACCAAAACTTTAGTATTATACCACTCAATTTTCCGTCAAAACTTAGGTTTGGGAAATATGGGTGATTAAAGTAGTCACTATGTGATGTACGGACAGCGATCCATCTAAGTTTGACATGAATTATAAAAGGGAGCGGAAGTGTGACGACATGAGGTATACATAGGGTGATAGAATAGGTCCAGAACTTTAGTATTATACCACTCAAAATACCGTCAAAACTTAGGTTCAGGAAATATGGGTGATTAAAGTAGTCACTATGCGATGTACGGACAGCGATCCATCTAAATTTGACACGAAATATAATAGAAAAACGGAAGTGTGGGAACAGGACGTATACATAGGGTGATAGAATAAAACTAGGACTTTAGTATTATGCCACTTCAGTTACCGTCCAAACTTAGGTTTGGGAAATATGGGTGATTAAAGTAGTCACTATGTGATGTACGAAAAGCGGCCTATCTAAGTTAGACATGAAATATAATAGAAAAATTTAAGTGTGGCAACATGACGTATACATAGGGTGATAGAATAGGACCAGAAAATTAGTATTATACCACTCACGTTACCGTCAAAACTTAGGTTTGGGAAATATGGATGATTAAAGTAGTCACTATGTGATGTACGGACAGCGATCCATCTAAGTTTGACATGAATTATAAAAGAAAAACGGAAGTGTGATAACATGAGGTATACATAGGGTGATACGACGAGAACCTTAGTATTATACCACTCAAGTTAC